>CM075977.1:84944083-85050604 GCA_038087875.1 Malacoraja senta | reverse complement strand
TTTGTAGTTTTGTTTAAGTTTAATTTAAAAATGCGGTAAAGACCCTTCAGCCCACCAAGTTCATGTCGACCATTAATCACCCCTTCACATTATGCTATCCACTCCCTACACATGAGGGACAATTAACCAACAAATCTATGCATCTTTGGGATGTGGGAGGAAACCAGAGCACCTGGTGGAAAATCACACGGTCACGCAGAGAACGTGCGAACTCCACACAGACAGCATTCAAAATCAGAATCTACAGGCAGCAACTTCAGAGGCTTCATAATGGTTTGGGAAGTTGTGAAAGGTATGATATAAATTCAAGTGTGATTTCTCACAAAAATTCACCAGGAAACCCAACAAAAAGTGAACGGAGCTGCAAAGCGATCTATAAACATAGACTCACTTGATGTGAATCTTCTAAGTGAAAGGGTTGAAAAGAGATTCATTCAAACAAAGTGCTGGAGTAACTCGGCGGGTCATGTAGCATCTATGGAGGTAATGGATAGACAACATTTCGGGACAGGACCTGTCAGTCGGCAGATGACACACAAGTGGATGGCTTTGCAGATAATGAAGATGGTTGTCAAAAGTTGCAATAGGATCTTGATCAGGAGGGCTGAGGAATGGTTGATGGAATTTAATGCAGGTGTTGCATTTTTGGACCACTATAATGAGCAGAGCCTACACAGTGAACGGTGAGTGCTGTGGAGCAGAGGGATCTAGGAGTACAGGGACATAGCTTGTTGAAAGTGGCATCACAGGTAGATAGGTGGGTCAAAAAGGCTTTTGACCCATTGCCATCAGTCAGAGCATTGAGTATAGAAGTTGGGAGGTCATGTTGCAGTTGTGTAGGATGGTGAGGCCGTATTTAGTTTTAATGCTGTCAAGCTGGATAGGGTGCAGAGAAGATTTACAAGGACGTTGCTAGGACTGAGCTATTGGAAGAGGTTGACTGGTCTAGGACTCTATTCCTTGGAGCGCAGGAGGATGAGGGGTGATCTTATAGAAGTGTATAAATCATGAGAGAAATAAATCGGGTATATGCACATACTCTTGCCCAGATTTGGGGAATCGAGAAGAAGAGGACGTAGGTTTACGGTGGGGGGGGGGGGGGGGGGGGGAGTTTAATAGGAATCGGATGGGCAACTTTTTCACTCAAAGGGTGATTTGTGTGTGGAACAAGTTGCCAGAGAAGGTAGTTGAGGAGGGACTATCACAACATTTAAGAAACATTTAGACAGGTACGTGGATAGGACGGGTTTAGAGGGGTATGGGGCCAAATGTAGGTTGGTGGAGCTTGTGTAGATGGAACATGCTGACCGCTGTGGGCTAGTTGGGCCAAAGGGTCTGTTCCCACGCTGAAAGACTCTTGACCCTAAATGGCAGTTGTATTGTGAACTTTGGAACTTTATTAGAACGGCCGACATTTGTGTTTTGGCTGATGTGCTTTGGCTGTTGCCACTGTAATCTATTGTTAAGTGATTTATTACTTGTGAATTAAAACACAACATTGCCTAATCTGGGTAATGATAGATTCAGGTGATTGTCAGCTGCTTGTGTTACATGGCAGTACAAGACAGCAATTGTACTTTGCTGTTTGAGTGTTAGATTTGACGCAAAAATTATTATATTTGTACATGCATGGATAGAGGAGGAGGAAACTACCAGGAGGGGCTCTGATAATATGGAAATTAAATGACAAAAGGAGTGATGGTGGAACGTAACAAAACTCCATAGGAGATGCAACTGCAGAATAATTATCTAAAAATACCAAATGAATGCTGGACATGCTGATTTGCCGAAATGTTCACACAGCCAAAAAAAACATTGTCAGAAAAATGAATTTGTTCTTCCTGAAACTAGATTGGAAATTGTGTAGGATGCCAGGGCTGAAGTGGGAAGAATCGGTGAGATGGAGAATTAATATGACACATAAGTAGAATCTCAATGGGTGTGCAGGTAGAGCAGAGGTGATCCACAAAGTGATTCATCTATTTGCACTTGGTCATTATATAGTGTACACAAAGTTACATGGCGAATAAGCAATTTGTCTTTTGAAAGCCAATGCAAGAAAATGTTCAGGGGAACTGAAGTCTTTAGTGTCATTCTTCAAGTTGATAAGACATTTGTATTGTACCTCCAGTCAGATGCCCTGGCTCCATGTTGTTTTATTCCCTTGCTCGTAAAAATCTATCACTCTGATTTAAAATTATTGTGATCTATCATTTAATCTGCTTTTGCAAGAAAGTTGAATATTCCTTACCATGTTTGCAGCAGAGGCGTTTTCTAAATTCTCCTTGATGGCCTTGTCCTAATTAGAATGATATGCTCCGTTGCCTTGATTTTCCCACAAGCAGAAAATGTTTCTATCCATATGTTCTCAATTCCTTTCAAATCTTAATACCACAATCCAACCACCCTTTAATTGCCAATAATATTGGAAATACTAACCTATCAGTTTGTAATTTACCTTGCAAAAAGTCCTTCATAAATGTGTTTTTTTCCCAAGATACTGTGCTCGGGAAAGTTGCCTTTTTCCTGGGCAGTCCCAGGGTTCAAGGATGACTTCCCACTCTGGTTCTGAGGTTACTGAGGCTATGCCTGGGGTGGTGGGTGGGTAGTAGTAGGCTTGTAAAGTGGTGCACATCTTCCAATAAAGTCTATATGTTTCTAAAGCTTGGTCTTGAGGTATTGAATGGCACATGGAATGTTGTCCTCCACTTTGAGTGGTCATGGGCCTGATCTGTACCAGTGACAGAGCTTGTAATAGTGTACAGTATCTGTTCATGAATCTAGCGCCAGGCTTGCAAATTATGTGATCTGCTAAAAAGAGACGAGTCAGGGCCTTTGTGTTGGGGATGTTGGCCAAGGAGGGAAAAATAATGTTTCGTGTTCTTTCAGTGGATTTGGAGGATTTTGTGACAAACCGTATTGGTGATATATTTCCAGTGCCTTGAGATTTTGTTGGTCTCTGTCAGTTTGAGGTCTTGAACTTGAAACGGTCTAATGGGCCTGTCCCACAGGCAATTAAAAAAAAAAAACCCACTTTATTTATTTATTTTTGGCGACAACAGGCGACTGCTGCAAAATTTTCAACATGTTGGAAATTTTTTGGTGAAAGTGGCTACAATTTTTGCTGTCGTAGGTTGTCGTCAGGTGTCGTAGGTGAATTCCATTAAAACTAGTCCCTGGCAGTCGCCTAAGTGGGACAGGCCCAATAGTGGTACACTACAGGCAATGATGAATTTCACCGTCTATGAGTGATACCTGTTGCATGAGAAATAGGCCACTTTTTCCTGAGGTTATTTGCGGAGAAGGCAGGTTGGTGTAGGGCCTTTGTCTTGCAGATGTTGAGTGTAATATTCATTGTCTGGAATGTTTCACTGACTGAGTTGATGATGACTGAGTTCAGCTCTCTGAGCGTGCATGTGCGCGTGCGTGCGGAAGCAGCAACTGCATACTGTAGCTCAAGTGTTCTTAAGTTCTGTAGTGTAAGCAAAATAAATTGAACAGTTTCTCATTGGTCCTGTGGATGATGCACTCTTGCAGGAAGTCTATTGGAGGTGAGTTGCAGCCTTGCAGTGAGAAAGATCAATAAAGAACTTGGAACTGTACCCTATATGTGGCCAAACCATCTAACTTGGGTTCCAACCCTTTCATCATAAGGGCAAACAATCTGCTAGCCTTGTTGATTTGTTTTTGGTGTCATTTTAGTTTTAGTGATCCGTTCACATGAAGTTCAAATCTGTTCAGAACTTCTTTGTGCTAGGTATTCGTAAGTTAAATAATGAGGCTCAACCCTTTTTCTGATCACCTCATACTTAACTGGACTGTAGTTCATTTGTCACATTTCAACCAATTCAATCAATTATCACCTCTAATTATATGCTCTGAACATATTACTACACCAGTCATGCGACTTTTATTATGTTTGTTAAATTGGTAATAGATGTGAATAGTTGAACCTCAAAACAATTTTTTGTCAGCCATCAAAGGTTGCTTACTTCCAATTCAAATGCGTTCTCATTACCCTTATTTTGCCTTTTAACTAGGTCAATAATTTGCTTCAATAACGCTATTTTAATTTTAGCTGTCCCTTGCATGGAGCCTTCTCAAATACCTTCTGGATTCGTATCCCATCTTCTACATTAGTTATTTCTCCTAAAAAAAAAAAAAAAATTAGACTGGTTAGACATGACCTACCCTTTAAAATCCTTGTTGGCTCTCTCTAATCAGCTCAAATTGCAGCTAAGTGCTCAGTCAGTCTGTCCTTAATTAAAGATATCGATAACTTCCTGCAACAGATGTTCGTCTAACAGGTCTATAATTTCATGGTTCTTTGCTCTCTCTTGCATTCTTCTGCTCTCCTAGCCCCTAGCTTCTTGTGCGTGCTGTTGGTTTGGTTAATAGTCCTGGATTATGATGATTCTAATATCAACATTTGACCCTGTCATTGAAAAATTCTGTAGTTCCATTTCCCAGTGAGTGTGTTAACAAAGTACTCTGAGTCAGTTGTAAGTGAAAAGGTTATTTCATTGTTCAGCAGTAGTTGCTATCTGGATATGCGACCTCTATATCTACATGCTCCTTTATTTGTTCAACTGAATGGTCATGAGTTTCACTCATTAACCAGGTGCAAGTGGTTGATATTTGCTAGGTTTTTTTTTTTGTGTAGCTCGGTTACGAAGTTTCAAGTGAATTTGATGTTTATAATTTTGGAAAAAGAGTGAGGCAAAGCAGTTAGAAACATAGAAAATAGGTGCAAGAGTAGGACATTTGGCCCTTTGAGCCAGTGCAGCCATTCAATATGATCATGGCTGATCATCCAAAATCAGTACCCCGTTCCTCCTTTCTCCCCATATCCCTTGATTCCGTTAGCCCTAAGAGCTATATCTAACTCTCGAATACAGCCAATGAATTGGCCTCCACTGCCTTCTGTGGCAGAGAACTCCACAGATTCACAACTCTCTGGGTGAAAAAGTCTTTCCTTGTCTCAGTCTTAAATGGTCTACCCCTTATTCTTAAACCGTGACCCCTGGTTCTGGACTCTCCCTAACATCAGGAATATTTTTCCTGCATCTAGCCTGCCCAATCCCTTAATAATTTCATATGTTTCTATAAGATTCCCCCCTCATCCTAAATCCCAGTGAATATAAGCCCAGTCGATCCATTCGTTCATCATATGTCATTTCCGCCATCCTGGGAATTAACCTGGTGAACCTATGCTGTACTCCCTCAATAGCATGAATGTCCCTCAAATTGGGAGACCAAAACTGCACACAATACTCCAGGTGTAGTCTCACCAGGGCCCTGTACAACTGCAGTAGGACCTCCTTGCTTCTATACTCAAATCCTCTTGCAATGAAGGCCAACATGCCATTTGCTTTCTTCACTGCCTGCTGTACTTGCAAGCTTACTTTCAGTGCCTGATGTACAAGACATCCAGGTCTCCTTGCACCTCCCGTTTTCCTAATGTGACACCATTCAGATAACAGTCTGCCTTATTCTTGCCACCAAAGGGGATAGCCGCACATTTATCAACATTATTCTGCATCTGCCATGCATCTGCCCACTCACCTAATCTATCCAAGTTACCGTGCAGCCTCATAGCAGGTCACTCTGCCACCCAGCTTTGTGTCTTGCACAAACTTGGAGATATTACATTTAATACAGTTGTTAATACATATGTGTAGTAGTTTGGGGAATGGATCTGACGTGTGTTTTTTTTTAAATCTTTGGGCTAATAACACTTCTAGATGTCTCCTAACAAATTTAGTTTATTATTGTCACGAGTGCTGAAGTACAGTGAAAATATTTTTGCTTGTGTGATATCCAGTCAAAGAAAGGACCATATGAGTACACTAAAGCTGTCCACAGTGCACGGATAAAGGGTATAACATTCAGTTCCAGGTCCAATGAAGTCTGATTAAAGATTGTTCAAAGGTCCAGTCAGGTGGATGGGAGGTCAGGACCACACTAGCTGATGAGAGGACCGTTCAGTTGCCCGATAACAGCAATTTGCTGAATCTGGAACTATACATTTTCAAATGGATCCATAACCGTAAATCAATGGATACCAAGTCAGATGTCATTTGCCAGCTTTGTGATTTTGATGCACTGCTGCTTATGACAAATCTTGTTTAGGTTGTTATCTTTATGTTAGTTTATTTTGTCAATCTAATTATAACAGGCAAACTCCGAGTGGATTCGGAGGAAAGACGAGAAGTAGACATTTTTTTCCCTCCTCTTTCACCCAATCTTGAAGTGAACAATGGAATTGCGATGGTGAAACACAAAATTTTAGAATATCAACTGTTTGAAATTATGAACAATAACATCGGCTTTGCATTTGGACAGATGATGTCAGTCGGAGATTAATTTCTTCCTTTTGAGTGCATCAGACCTAGCATATGTGTAGCAGTTTGGGGAATGGATCAGACTTGTGTGTTAGACGGCACAATCTTACACAAATTCCTAAAAGGTCCTTAAATATAATTTCTGCAATCTAGTTATGAACTTGGCTGGAAATAGGCATATTGCATTTCCAATTAACTCTCAATTTCTTAGGATTGTTTCATGACAAGGGCAGATCTGGTTGGAAGTTGCTTTTCCTGTTCCTGAAAGCTTTTTTGTCTTTTTTATTGCTCAAAGCCTTTAAAAATCTGTTTATGCAGTTAAATTGACTATCTTCCAGGACGTAGTTGCAGTAAATGATGTTGAAGGATCACAAATGGAATATATTCTCTCCCCACCCCCTCTCCCTTGGTTCACAGCCAATGTCAGGATGCAGCATTTCACGTGCCGACACAGTGATTAACACAGGAATGATTTTTGTTTGGATACTGATATAATTAGATGCTGTACTGCAGTTGTTAGTTTCTATGGAAACCTTTTCCATATTCCTGCATTTCTTTAGTTCTATTTAGCACGGTCTAATTTTTAACTTAAGTAAAAATGAAAGTTGATTTTTTTTGTAGGCTGTATTGAAATAGTTCAATTGTAGAACAGTCACACTATTAATTAGATGCTAAAAGAAAAATAGTATCAATTGGAAACTTCTTACAATCATTTTCATAAACTCAAACCAACCCAAACCTTTGCAGAGCCAATGGAGTACCTGGAAGTGCAGAATCTTTTGTGGGCCACGGATATTCTTCGCTTGTACATATCAGAAGAATTTGGTTTCCAAATGATAAATAATTGGAATGCATGGGAGAGCAGGTTTCGAATGCAATTTTATTTTTGATTACTGCTCTAGGATGTCCTTGAAAAATATTCAATACATTGATACAATATTGCCTTTCCAGTTCTGGATTTTTACTGCTTGTTTGAAATGTCACTCGGTCCAAAAGAGTGAAAGAAATGCTGAGGTTTATGGAACAAAAATTGTTGCTTTCCCCAAACTCTAAATGTTTGCAGTATCTTATTAGGTATTATTTTGATTTGTTACAAGTCTTTTACACAAAATGTTGTGTCTTTGGCTTGATGAATAGATAAAATACAATAACAAGTTAAAACGCGTTATGTTTTTTTAAAAATGCAGTGCGATTTTAATTCTGATCATGGGATAATATGATCTGTATACTTTAATGCATTTTTTAAATGTAAAAATATTCAGAGTAGCTATTTTAAAATAGTTTATTCCTTGTTTAAACAAGTAGAAACTTGTAGTTTGACTATGGAGCATCATAAAAATGGATACGCTTGACTGAGATTTCCAAAGTGTAAGGCTGGCTTGTCAGTCATTCATAATGAAAGAAGGCAGCGGAGTTTAAAGTCAACTTCCTCTTGTTTTGTGCGGAAGGGTTGGGGACAACAAATGATTGGCTGTTAGCCTGGTGTGTATTGGCAAGTAGAACTGGCTGAATACCTGCAGAATTTAGCCATAGGAGGGGTGAAAATAAGTTTAACAGATGTGCTGTGCATAAGCCCAGCTTCTTGTAGGTTTAGGTTATTGGCAGGGCAAAGCTAATCGAGTGGAGGGGCCTTGTGAGGGTGTGGCAGTGGGAATTGCCAAGTAGAACGATGCAATTGTTTATTCAATTTTATGCTTATTTTTAGTGAATAGAACCACTGATAAATCTGGCATTTCATTGTGTATAAAACGTTTCTTTTTGACACTTCATCAATTTTTATCTACTCTATGATGGACACTGATTTTTTTTTTGTCCTTTTATGCAAAGCAAAATTTAAGTTTCAGTTTTGGCATGAATGCTTACTATTTTCACTGGCGAGGTAGCAAATCATTCACTCAAGCAACACTTCAAGATGACTGGATCTCATTACCCTTTTGGCAAACTTCATGCAGTATAGCGGAAGGCATTTGTACATCGGACCAGTGGTCTTTCAGGGTTTGTGTCCCTAATGGAGAGTGGGACTAATTAGATAACTTTTTCAAAGAACAATAGGCCAAATTGGTTCCTCGCTGTTTTGATTTTATAATATTGTAACAAAGTTCCAGGTTTTAACTGGAACCTACTGCTCGGTGTTGTGAGGGAAATGTTCTCCCTCTTTTGGGATAAACTAACAAGAAGCTCATCTATGAACCTGTTTGGAAATTGTCATGTTCTGGATTGTCTATTTAGCGCTGTTTTGGAATTGGGGCAAACAGATAAATTTACTTTGAAGTTGCTCTTGGAGCCTCTTTCATGAAGTGGGAGCAGTCGGCATGCATTCGATGTGCAGTTTTCATTTTTTCAGGAATTGGTGGTGAGGGTGAAATATTTGATTCTTCTTCATTCCTTGAGGGGGGTGAGCATACACTAAATGATCTGATTTTCATCTGCACAAATTGATTTGGTTGACAAAAATGCTGGAGAAACTCAGCGGGTGAGGCAGCATCTATGGAACGAAGGAAATAAGCAACGTTTCGGGTCGAGACCCTTCTTCTGACCCTTTTTCTTAAACAATTTGATTTGGTTTATCAGAAGTTGCTTGTTTTAACAGCAACAACTTTCATTTGTGCAGCTGCTTTAAAATAGCTAAATGTGCTTCATGCAAGTATCCTCAAGAAAATCGTTGACACCAAGTCGCAAAAGGAGATACGAGGACAAATGACTAAATATTGCTGCTTGTAAAGTGCATCTTAAAGATGGGGTGAAAGTTAGAAAAGCACATGGGTTTGGGTGGGAAATTCCAGAACTTAAAACTGAAGACATGGAGAGAAGTGGTGGAGTGGAGAAAATCAGTGAAGTACAAGTGGGACGAGTTGGAAAGTCGTAGGACAGGAGGAGGTGATATTTTTGTTTCTTCACTGTGAGAAATAAATCTGCTTAAATTAATGTTGGATATGAGCGTCAAAATAATTGACTGCAATATAGTTCTATACCGATCAGTTGACTCAAAGGTGGAAGAGATAATGAAAGATAAATGTATATTCATCATAATTTAGTAAAAATTGTGATATCTGTCAGCTGTTAAAACAAACTGCAGATGCTTTTGTATTCAGGAGAGAGTCATCTGGAGAAATATTCAGTAGAAGATTGTGAGAATGATAAAATATTTTCGCTTCGAATGGACACGAGGTATTTTTGGCATGGGCACTAGAGAGATATCAATGAAGTTTTCCAATGGAAAATGCTAATTAGTTATGACGTTTATGACACTTCTCTGTTTTTCCTTTGCTGTGAAATGTAGCTCCTATAAGGGTGGAGGCGGGGAGCTTCCTGGAGAAAATGTTTAAGTGCAAGCTTTCAACTATTTCTACTGATAACTATTCAGACTACCATTTTACATGTTCGCTTCATTAATCTGAAATATTAGGCCTTGTTGGACAAATAATCAATGGCATCATGAGTGCAGATCCTTTATTGGAGTTGTAGATTTTGAGGAGGCATGCTTTGAAAATTACACACATATTTACACAAAGCCCATTCTCAATGTTGATTTACCCTTTTTGCCTCTATTGATGCTGTCAGACCCATTGTCCTTCCAGTTCTGTTTTTATGTCACAGAACTTAGCATCTGTGATCTCTTGTGTTTTCCGATTTTTACTTAATCTGATTTGAAGGAAAAATTAATTTGACATCATTGAATGTTCTGAACCTCTAATTGATTGCTTTTACGTAAACAGTTTGTGAAGATACTGGTAGTAATGCTTTTGCATGTCATAGGATTAGTGTGAGAATAACAATAACCTTGCTTAAAGAACACAATCACGTGATATCTGGCTTCTTATCTGAAGAGAGTAGAATGTACTGCTTGTATGATTTCCAAACTGACGTGCCTGAATGTTCAATTCGAAGTGTATTTAATGTACTCAAATCTTTTGAGGCTTATAGCAGGATTTCCTGTCCAAAAATGTTTGTTTATAGTAAAATTCATTGGAGTAAATTTATTTTGGATATGGTGCTATTATAATTCTTTCATACCACATATTTGGAGGATTTTCAATTACACTACAAATGAGCCATTCATGTTACCATTGCAATGCAAGGCTGTACGATAATTTAGATTCTAATTTTTATACTGCACTTTTGAAATTAATCTTTCAAACAACTCGGCAAATTTTTGTTTAATTTGTTATTGCTTTTATAAGAAACCATCATTAAGTGTTTGCTTTGACTGGTGAGCTGATTTTTTTTTTCCGACGGGAAGCTATTGGCATGTATTGATATTTGGTTGTTGGAGGTAAAGTGGTCTTTTGGCTTGAGTGAGAAAGTGTACCTGGTTATTTTATCTGAAACCAGCTTCCTATCTATTCATTAAGAAAAGACACAAAGTGTTGGAGTAACTCAGCGGGTCAGGCCGCAGCACTGGAGAACATGGATAGGTGAAGTTTCTAGCTGACATGAAATGTTACCTATCCATATTTTCTAGAGTTGCTGCCTGATCCACTGAGTTAATTCAGCCATTTGTGACCGTTTAGGTAAACCAGCATCTGCAGTTCTTTTTCTGCATCCTCTCTATTCATGTTTTTTTAATCCTGAACAGGATGAATAATGCCAGGCAACTGTTCCATAGCACCAGTAGTTCTCTCTGTTACCTCCGACATTTAAGATACTTTTGGAATGGCATATGGATATGGAGAGCTTTGGATTATGTGCAACCAATAAGAGTTGATCTTGGCATAGTGTTCACAATGTCCGTGCCAAATATTATGCCAAGACCAGCTCCTATTTGCCTACACATTGTGGGCCGCAGAGGCTGTTCTTGTGCCACACTGTTCTATATTCTAAATGGCAGGCAAAGGTCTGAACGAGTGTTGATGAGCTGTTTGATGGTGGAAATTGATCCAAGCCTGGTTGAGAAGATTGAAATGCACCAATTTCCAATGGGGGTGTTGACAATTAGTGTCAAGGATGTGGGTTATTGAGCTGTCCTGCCCAACTGAACTATTGAGCTATGAATCTGCCACTTCCTGAGCTGTACTTCTCGAACATGTGCTCTTGAAGGATCTTCTAAGGCATGGCAGATATATTCACGGATGTAAATCTTTTTGGAACATCTGTCGTGAGTTGCTTAAATGTTTCAGTTTAAAAGAATAAACTGATTTTAGACTCAACATGGTCCGATTTTATCTGTCAGTATCTTTGTTAGTTTTAGATGCTCTTGATGATTAGCCCATTTCTGATTGAAATGACTGCTTTGTTAGCTTTTTTGAGACATGACGCAGTAAAAATACAAATGAGATCAAAATCAATGTTATGATCATATCTTGGATATTACGCTGACGTAAAAATGATGTGCTTTGAGTAAGTTAACTCTAAGGAAGCATTGGAATGCCCAAGGAAATTGTTGCTGTTGGATAAGTGTCTGGTTTATAAGCCACTGAAGTTGGAATGGAAAAGTTGTTCCAATACTGATGTGCTTTCTTCCTTCACTTTCCCCATGTTTTTAATTACTCTGTATTCTTTAGCTATGTGCTTCAGATGTCAGTCTTTCTGTGGATTAACTTCTGTTAGCTGTCAATGAATAGAATAAAGCACAAAAAATGTCATCTATGTTCGACACCTACGATTAGTTTTTGAATTTGACCTGCTATATATGCTGTAAAAAGTGTTGGATTGTGCCAGGACTGGATTAATTTGTTTTTAATCTTAAAGAGCCCAAGCAACAAGCCCAGACAGCCAAAGTTGTTTCCAATGAAGGAGCCATTAATAATTATTTGCACAGTTTTGCGTAAGATTAATATTTCTCTGAGATGTTTGACCTGAAGTGTATTTCCACAGATGCTGCCTGACCTGCTTAGCTTTTCCAGCATTTTATATTGAGCTGGTGCATGGAATACACTGAATTTGAGTTGGTAAATTGTGATCTGGACAACCTGGCAGAAAAAGTGGCAAGGCATGTATGGGGCAATACTGGAAAATATTTACAAGTGCTAAATATTTACAACTGTGGTGAATCTTGATATTTGTCTTCCTTTTATTGCCATTGCTAGCTCAGTAGGGAAGACCAATCTGGAAAGGTGCCCGAATCGTTTCTAGCACCGAGGATGTATTATTTAGATTTGGGGGGGGGGGGGGGGGGGACGACGACATTTTGCTTCATTAAAGTGGCAGAATTTCCATGGAGGCTGGAACCTCCCATGTTGTACAATCCTTTCTGACAACGTGGTATTCAACATTGTGACAGACTTGGCCAAATATTAGCTGGACATTCTCACAATATGAAGCTGAACGAGGAAACAATTAAAAACAAATAGATTAAGTTATTAAATAGTGTTCTGGATGGAATTTGGGTAATTATAGGCTGAAGTGCTTTCGTTACTTCCACTTATCATCTCTGCTTCTGAATGTAAAAATTGGCCTTTTAAGATCACTGAGCTGAAAATCCATGCTAAAATGGACATGTTTAAAAGCCTGAACTTTATTTATCCTGATATCTTTATTTCCTTACCCCGATTACTATGAAGCTGAAAAATACCAAATCTTTTCCCACTCCATACTGATTGACATCAGCTACTCACATGAGATGACATGATTGATTCTTACAACATATTTAAGAGTTTGTTAATAGTCACACGTCTTCCGATAAATCAACACAAATACAACATTATACTATTGTATTTAAGACGGTGTCATTTCGTTCTGATAAATCGGTCAGACTGTAATCTAATTTCTGTCTTGTAAGTGACTGCCAGCCATCCATCATTTATTTTATTAGAAGCCAAGTTGCTTTTAATGTCAGTGACTGCCCAGATGATCGCCATAAAAAGATGAATGTTTTTTTTTAAATGAAAATGTCCATAAACCTATTGGATCTACTTGACCTTTCTCATTTAATTGTGCCGTTCTGCCTACATTGAAGTTTCATACTTGGTAACTGGCAAGATTTGCTTGTATGATTCATGATTAAAATAAATGGAAACTAGTAGTATTCTGATTCTCATTATTCTGTTGGATAATGGTTGGGAAATGTTTATTATACATTGGATGGTAACTTTCCTAGAACATAGGGGGACAGGACAAACACTAGCATCATACTGAAACTAGTTGCAGCGATTGGGAGAATGGACAGTAACCGGAGGTGGAGGGTAAAGAGGCTGCTAATGGGAGAAGTAAAGAATGAAAAGGTGCATCCAGACATAAATCCCACATAATGTTTGACTCTGCATTCAAAATGAAGGGGGGGGGGGGGAAGAAGAAAGGAAGAGGTGGAGCCAGTGGGCTGAGGGAGAGCTGAGAAGGGGAGGAGAAAGTAGGGACTACCTGAAATTAGAGAAGTCAATGTTCATACCGCTGGGGTGCAAACTGCCCAAGCAACATGGAAGTCAATGTTCATACCGCTGGGGTACCCAGTGGCTCAGCACTTCAACTCCCCCTCCCATTCCGAATCCGACCTTTCTGTCCTGGGCCTCCTCCATGGCCAGAGTGAGGACCACCGTAAATTGGAGGAGCAGCACCTCATATTTCGCTTGGGCAGTTTGCACCCCAGCGGTATGAACATTGACTTCTCTAATTTCAGGTAGTCCCTTCTTACTCCTCCCCTTCTCAGCTCTACCTCAGTCCACTGGCTCCACCTCTTCCTTTCTTCTTCCCCCCCCCCCCACCCTCACATCTGTCTGAAGAAGGGTTTCGACCCGAAATGTTGCCTATTTCCTTCGCTCCATAGATGCTGCCTCACCCGATGGATAATTTGCAGCTTGTTTAAAATTAGCGTGGAATCTTGGCTATCTGACACTTTACTGACCAGCATGGTCTCGTTCCATGTAATACAGAGGGAGTGCCCGAGCCAGCATCAGGACAATCCCTGCACTCCTGAAGAGGGTAACACCATGTTGATATTTGGTGCTCCTGGGGCTGATGTTGGTAGAGCACCATGGGAGCACCTGTACTAATATCAAGTAAGCATTCACAACAACATTGGGGTAGTGCCTACATTGGCATGGGGGGGAACACCAGGGTAAATGTTGGTTTAACCAGCATGTTTGTTAAACCAGCCTTTAACAAGTGTGAGATAACAACTTTTACAATACAGAAACTAGGAACTGCAGATACTAGTTTTTATTTTAAAACAATGCTGTCATAATTTCTGGAGAACATGGATGAGTGACGTTTCAGGGCAGGACCCTTTCAGACTGATTGTGAGGGGAGGGGTGGGGGGTAGAAAATGCAGTAAGAGAGGAGGGGCAGCACAAAGCCTGCAGGTGGGTACAGCTCAGAGGGGGTTTTGATAGACAGATGGTTGGACAAAAGCCAGAGATGAAAAAACAGGCGTAAGGCAAAATGATTGGAGTTGTGAATTGTGAAACTTGAGAAGGGATGTAGGTGGAAGGGGAGGGGGGAGAGGAGCAATGGGTGCAATTCCAGGTGGAGCACAGTGGGGTGGGTAGGGGGGTGTGTGGGGGTTGGTGGTTTGTAGTTGCCTAAAATTGGAGAATTCTATGTCTATACTACTGGGTTGTAAGCTGCCCAAGTGGAATACGAAGTGCTGTTCCTCCAGTTTGCATGT
Organism: Malacoraja senta; assembly: GCA_038087875.1. Lineage (NCBI taxonomy): Eukaryota > Metazoa > Chordata > Chondrichthyes > Rajiformes > Rajidae > Malacoraja > Malacoraja senta. Next base: position 85,035,721 of record CM075977.1, on the reverse strand, counting down.
GGCCTCGCTCTCGCAATGGAGCAGGTCTGGGACAAAATGGTCATTCTGGAACTGGGTAGAGGGATTAAAACGTTTACCAACCGGGAGAACCTGTTGGCCTTGGCGGATCGAGCATAAGTGTTTGGCAAAATGGTCATCAAGTCTATTCTTGGTCTCACCGATTTACAGCAGGCCACATGGGGAACACTGGATGCAGTAGATTATTTTGGAGGACGTTCAAGTGATACATGTGAATACATGGTTTATGTGAATTTCAAAAACGGCAAGTTAAAATAAAATTTATGAACATATGGGAAATCCGAACAGAATTTGGGTGTGACTGACCCTTTAACACTGACCCTTTAACAATATCCTGGCGGGGAGATTTGCAAAGGCTACTGGGGAGCCTTTAAACTAGAACGGTTGGGGGGAGGGACTCAAATAGAGAAAGCTAGTGGAAAATGTGGGAGGCAGGAGGCAGAGAAGGGAAGCACTCTGACCCAAAATGTAGGGGAGAAAGAAGAAAAAGATAATAAACAGAGAATAAGTGGTGGTGGGTTTCTTAAATGTATATGTTTTAATGCTAGGAGCATTGTAAGAAAGGTGGATGAGCTTAGAGCCTGGATTGACACCTGGAAGTATGATGTTGTGGCGATCAGTGAAACATGGTTGCAGGAGGGCTGTGATTGGCAAATAAATATTCCAGGATTTCGTTGCTTCAGGGGTGATAGAATTGGAGGGGCAAGATGTGGGGGTGTTGCATTGCTTGTCAAGGAAGATATTACAGCAGTGCTTTGGCAGGATAGATTAGAGGGCTCGTCTAGGGAGGCTATTTGGGTGGAACTGAGAAATGGGAAAGGTGTAGCAACACTTATAGGGGTGTATTATAGACCGCCAAATGGGGAGCGAGAATTGGAAGAGCAAATATGTAAGGAGATAGCAGATATTAGTAGTAAGCACAAAGTAGTGATTGTGGGAGATTTCAATTTTCCACACATAGACTGGGAAACACATTCTGTAAAAGGGCTGGATGGTTTGGAGTTTGTAAAATGTGTGCAAGATAGTTTTTTGCAGCAATACATAGAGGTACCTACTAGAGAAGGGGCAGTGCTGGACCTCCTGTTAGGAAATGAGACGGGGCAGGTGGCGGAGGTATGCGTCGGGGAGCACTTCGGGTCCAGTGATCACAATACCATTAGTTTCAATATAATTATGGAGAGGGTCAGAACTGGACCTAGGGTTGAGATTTTTGTTTGGAGAAAGGCTAACTTTGAGGAGATGCGAAAGGATTTAAAAGGAGTGAATTGGGACATGTTGTTTTATGGGAACGATGTAGAAGAAAAATGGAGGACATTTAAGGGTGAAATTTTAAGAGTACAGAATCTTTATGTCCCTGTTCGGTTGAAAGGAAATAGTAAAAAATGGAAAGAGCCATGGTTTTCAAGGGAAATTGGACACGGTTCGGAAAAAAAGAGAGATCTACAATAATTATAGGCAGCATGGAGTAAATGAGGTGCTTGAGGAGTATAAAGAATGTAAAAAGAATATTAAGAAAGAAATTAGAAAAGCTAAAAGAAGATATGAGGTTGCTTTGGCAAGTAAGGTGAAAGTAAATCCAAAGGGTTTCTACAGCTATATTAATAGCAAAAGGATAACAAGGAATAAAATTGGTCCATTAGAGAGTCAGAGTGGACAGCTATCTGCAGAGCCAAAAGAGATGGGGGAGATATTGAACAATTTCTTTTCTTCGGTATTTACGAAGGAGAAGGATATGGAATTATGTGAGGTAAGGGAAACAAGCAGAGTAGCAATGGAAACTGTGAGATTCAAAGAAGAGGAGGTGCGGACACTTTTGAAAAATATGAAAACGGATAAGTCTGCAGGTCCTGACAGGATATTCCCTAGGACATTGAGGGAAGTTAGTGTAGAAATAGCAGGGGCTATGACAGAAATATTTCAAATGTCATTAGAAACGGGAATAGTGCCGGAGGATTGGCGTACTGCGCATGTTGTTCCGTTGTTTAAAAAGGGTTCGAAGAGTAAACCTAGCAATTATAGACCTGTTAGTTTGACGTCAGTGGTGGGCAAATTAATGGAAAGGATACTTAAAGATAATATATATAAGCATCTGGATAAGCAGGGTCTGATTAGGAACGGTCAACATGGATTTGTGCCTGGAAGGTCATGATTGACTAATCTTCTTGAATTTTTCAAAGAGGTTACTAGGGAAATTGATGAGGGTAAAGCAGTGGATGTTGTCTATATGGACTTCAGTAAGGCCTTTGACAAGGTTCCTCATGGAAGGTTGGTTAAGAAGATTCAATTGTTGGGTATTAATGGTGGAGTAGCAAGATGGATTCAACAGTGGCTGAATGGGAGATGCCAGAGAGTAATGGTGGATGGCTGTTTGTCAGGTTGGAGGCCGGTGACTAGTGGGGTGCCTCAGGGGTCTGTGTTGGGTCCACTGTTGTTTGTCATGTACATCAATGATCTGGATGATGGTGTGGAAAATTGGATTAGTAAGTATGCAGATGATACTAAGATAGGTGGTGGTGTGGATAATGAAGTAGATTTTCAAAGTCTACAGAGAGATTTAGGCCATTTGGAAGAGTGGGCTGAAAGATGGCAGATGGAGTTTAATGCTGACAAATGTGAGGTGCTACATCTCGGCAGGACAAATCAAAATAGGACCTACACGGTAAATGGTAGCGAATTGAGGAATGCAGTTGAACAGAGGGATCTAGGAATAACTGTGCATAGTTCCCTGAAGGTGGTATCTCATGTAGATAGGGTGGTAAAGAAAGCTTTTGGTGTGCTGGCCTTTATAAATCAGAGCATTGAATATAGAAGTTGGGATGTAATGTTAAAATTGTACAAGGCATTGGTGAGGCCAATTCTGGAGTATGGAGTACAATTTTGGTCGCCTAATTATAGGAAGGATGTCAACAAAATAGAGAGAGTACAGAGGAGATTTACTAGAATGTTGCCTGGGTTTCAGCAACTATGTTACAGAGAAAGGTTGAACAAGTTAGGTCTTTATTCTTTGGAGCGCAGAAGGTTAAGAGGGGACTTGATAGAGGTCTTTAAAATTATGAGCGGGTTAGACAGAGTGGACGTGGATAAGATTTTCCCATTGAGAGTAGGGAAGATTCAAACAAGGACATGACTTGAGAATTAAGGGACAGAAGTTTAGGGGGAACATTAGGGGGAACTTCTTTACTCAGAGAGTGGTAGCTGTGTGGAATGAGCTTCCAGTGGAAGTGGTGGAGGCAGGTTCGATGTTATCCTTTAAAAATAGATTGGATGGGTATATGGACGGGAAAGGAATGGAGGGTTATGGTCTGAGTGCAGGTAGATGGGACTAGGGGGAAGTATTTATTTTTAATTAATTTTTTATTTTTTTTTAATGTTCGGCACGGACTTGAAGGGCCGAGATGGCCTGTTTCCGTGCTGTTATGGTTATATGGTTATATAGTTTTAATCTGCATCTTCCTGTACTTATTTGTGTTTAAAGTTGTTTCTGGGTCTTGGGAATCTGAACTGATATTTTAAATTTTTCAATAAACTTGCCACCTTCAGTTTTGGCATTCATGTGATCCTGTGAATTATGCTCTTTTTTTTTTTAGTTTTCTAAACTTAGCTTCTAAATCCTGCTCTTGTAAACTTTAAACTACAAAACTCAATTGCAGATTGATATTGTGGGTCAAAGGTCAACTTGTTCTTTTTTTTTTGTATCAGGAGCCTCAAAATTATTTCAAATGTAGAATGTACTAAAGTTTCCACAACGAAGGCCAGTGTCAAGAACGTGCACTTTGTTTGTCCTCACTCTGACATCTCTGCCTCACTCCTGGGTTTCTGCTAGTTGGCGAGGCACAGCCTGGTGACTGAGAGAAATTGCAGAATTCGGTACAGGGAATGCTGTTGTGCTTCAGTTGATTTTTGCAGTGAAAACTGGAATTGTTTCTCATCCATTTATGAGAGATAACTTGCTAACACGTATCAAGAAACTTGGTAGTGAGGAATGATAAGGTTATTGCCGATTTTATTTTTCAGAATTGTCAGCAGCATGCCTGTACGAATAGATTTCAATACACTTTTGAAAATTTTTCAGGTGCAAATGCTGACGGATTTGCATGTCCATTTATAGATTCTCCTTAGTGTGAAATAAATTATTCAAATAAACTTTGTATTTAAAACTACAATCGGCCTCTTTCACTGCTGAATTTCTAAAGTAATTAATTGAAAGCCTTGAATTTCAAAGCTTCAGGAAATATTTTGCTTATTTGAAATGGTTCAAGCAAGGTTTGTGCACAACTTACCTTTTTATGATTTTCCATAGTAATGTTTAGTTTAACTGTTGTGCAGTTGTTGCCCCTAAGCTTATAAATACACTCATGACTTGTAATATAGTTTTACTATCCTAATTAAAAGACAGTTGCTTATTAAATGGTTACAAGGTGTATCTGGGAGGGCACAGTGTACTTGCCATAAGTACAATGCCATAATAGCTTAAAAGTAAATGGCTATTATAGTTGTAGCACTAAACTCTTGAGTAAGTTACATTGAATAGCATTTAATTTCTAGCTCGGTGCTTAAGTCTGGAATATTTATCATATTGGTTCACGGCCTTGAGCAAATCCTGTAAGCTTGCCTGTACGCCATTTTGAGCATATAAGGGAGTGTATTTGTCAACACAGGCATTTTGTCAGTGTTTGTGAATTTTCATTTTTGATATGGTGGGGAAATGGAAATACTTCAGTATGTTTAATCAGCATATAAAGTTAGCTTCATGTATCAATCTGTTGGTGGTGTATAACATTGGAAATTTCTTCTCCAGTGCCTTGCTAATGCGGCCCTTATTCATGCTCGTGTTTTGGTGGCATGTGATGGGAGGCTATTTTAATCTTTCAGTGGATTATGTGTGGAAATTTGTTGCAATCAAACCCCATCCTGATTTCTGATGGTCTTGCATACAGGTGATAAAAGACCAGGAAAACTGAATCTCTTTCATTTTCTGACTCGCAGCCAGGACATGGTGATGAATTGTGACATTTCCCATTCTTTCCTAGATAAAATCCATTGATTGAGTACTGGTCCAGGTTGAACAATGTTTACTTTTCACATAAAATGAATATAGTTCTAGGAGCAGAATGAGGCCATCAAGGCTCCACCATTCAATCATGGCTGATCTATCTTTTCCTCTCAACCCCATTCTCCTGCCTTCACCCCATAACCTCTAACACCCTTGCTAATCAAAAATCTGTCAATCTCCTCAAAAATATCCATTGACTTTGCCTCCACAGCTGTCTGTGGCAGTGTATTCCACAAATTCACCACCCTCTGACTAAAGAAATTCCTTCTCATCTTCTTTCAAACGGTACGTCCATTTATTCTGAGCCTATGTCCTCTGGTCCTAGACTCTCCCACTAGTGGAAACCTCCTGTCCACATTCACTCTGTCCAGGCCTTTCACAATTCGGTAATTATGATGGTGACCATGTTAGCTGTGCAGTGACTTGGCATGTTCCAAGTTTATGAAAGATGCGATACAAAAGCCCTTTTGCTCTAGAATGTAAATCATAACAAATTTCATCGTAAGTAGTTTATGTAACACTTTGGAGACATTAGTGGCAATTTTATAAAACATATCTGCCTCAGAGATGGAAGTATCTATAAGCCATTCCATAGATTGAGGCAGAATCCATTGATGGTGTGACAGCTGGGTGAATAAGATTCGTGATTGAGTAAGCTTCTCATTCCTCATGAAATGGCATTTATTGCATTGTGTTGACCTTTGAAACCTTGGTAAAAGATGATTATTTACACCCATTGAGAGGGACTCGATTATAATGCATTGGAGTAGAAAACATCTTTTGCAATTAGTTAACTTAATTAAAATGCAGCATTTTAATTTCTGACTGTGGAGGACATTTCTGAAAGACACTTCAGCATAGTTTCTGCCCTTGGGTGTTTTATTCTAATTAAAAACATAGAAATAGCAGAAGACTCAACTTGCACTCATTCCTCATTGAGCGCTAAAGAGTGAAGAAAAACTGCTTTCCCTCACTGTGGCACGTGCCCTGCCTGCCTCTCCTGGTTTAATTTTGGTCATGTTACATCATGCTTGGGAAGGCGTTCTAACAACTGCACCGAGTGGAACTCTGGGGGGATTTGATAGTCCATATCCCTGAGCATGAGCCTGTGGAAATTGAGCATATTGAATTTATGGTTCTTTTAAATTTGATAATTTATGATAAGAGCAAATAAATCTTTTGAGTTGTCATTTTACTTGATTTACAGTAACGTTTGTGTAACGGCGAACGGGATTTGAGTCATTTCTGGAGTCATTTTGCTGGCTTAAATCTGCCATTTGCAGGAATCGAGTTCAGTGGACGCCAGAATTTTGCTGCAGGCACGATACTACTGGATTTTGATTAGGTTTGCTCTCTTTAGGAGGGGAAGCCTTGAAACTGTTGACTAGTCTTTAACTTAGTGTTTTGCCATGTTTATGCTGAGTGAGTAGGCAGATCTGCAATAACTCTATTTGCTTGTTGTGACCTCGCTGCTATTTTCCCTAGCGTTCTGTAATCTGACACTACTGCCAGATGTTAAGAGGTGGAGCTTGAGCTATCAGGGCTCTTTAGACCATTAAAATATGTGAAGACTGCTGAACCTAAACCAAACTACTATGACCTAAACTACCAGAAAAATATAAGTGCCTTTCCTCTTCTTAAATAGAAAACAATGTTAACAATAAATGCAGAAAACTGGGAATAAATATAAAGAAATTCTTTACAAGCATTGAATATAAGCAAGAAAAAGAACTGAAATTTTATTATTATGACATAGTTTCTGAAAATAAGTAAATTGCTGTCCTTTGGAAGGACTGCATATGCACTGTATCGTATCATTAGTGCAGTTCATATTTCATAAACTTCAATTAAGTCATTCCTATTGAAAAATTACAAGCTGTCATGCAGTTCACCATGAGACTTTCAAATGACTGGTCTCAATGTTGACTTTGGCATTTGTCTGCCACAGGTGCAGAAGCATGTTGGAGTGCTTTCTGAAGTTTCACCTTATCCCTCCCTCTCCCAGCCTCCATCAACATAGTTGCACTGCAGACCTATCGTGTGGATGATTCTAAACCTTGGAGTGATGTGCAAACAACCAGTTTTACAGAGGAGGGTTTCTTATGATATGCCATCTCTGAACACATGGCAAACCACGCTCACTAATGCAGGACTTTTAATGTCAAAATCTATCATTTTAAACGAGCAAGTGAGTGCGAAAATTAAAAGAACAGGCAAAGTGACGAGAGACTTGGTAAGAAAAGTAGGTTTTGATGTGGCAAAAGAAATGAAAAACATTAGGGAAAAAAAATATTTATTTTTTATTTTTTGGTATACTAAACTGGTTTGACTGTAGTGCTTGTGTGACTTTAGAGCTTGTGTGAATCCCTTAGAAATAGAAAATCTAATAAAAAATGTAAATAGTGCTGAGTGACTTGTACACGGAAAGTTGTATTATTATTTGACTTGTACAGTTCCCAGTGGATCTGTATTCAACTTAATGCGACTTCAAACTCCTTGTTTACCACCAGTCAGAAGGACCGCAATCCTTAAAAGACATCCTTTCATAGTCACACAGTGAATGCAAAGGAGGCAGATCCAACATTAACTCAGAGACATGCAGATCTTGGTCAATGAGATCCATGCCAGGAAGAGGCACCTGTGTGCCTTAGAGCTCCAGCATAAAAAAACATCCAGGAGCAGGTAAGTACTGTTGTCTAGTTAGTGTGAGACTTTCCACTCAATCAAGTGGTACACAAGTAGGTTTTATGTATTTCCACTTGAGGGTTCTTGTGGTCTGCCGACCACAGAACTGTTGTAGTGACATTTTCTGTAAGGTATGGGCCAAGGAATGCCTTAAAATCGGTGTAGGTAGACCTGAAAACTAGCATGTGAGGGATTAAATGTCAATGAGGTGCCCCTATCTGGTTATTTCTGTGCTGAATTGGGGTCAAGGTTAGATTATGGAGCATGTCTTCCTGCAGGATTCCTCACAACCCAACAATAATTCCTTTTGAAATCCTGAGCTTCCAAGCATATGTTCATTAGAGAAGTGTTGATGGGTTCTAGTGTCTCAAAAGACCAAGTGCCACTGAGGTACCCAGTGCAATAGCATTTCAGTGGGTCTCTGCTGGAGGAAGCATTCCCTATTAGTTTAAACACTCCCTCTGGCCTGCAAAGAGTTCTGAAGCCGTCTGGTCAGCTCTTCCAATGACAGCAACGTAGTCTTTTACATAATCCCAAGAAGTAGCCACAAAGTATGGTATGCCCCTAGTTCATGGCTTTTCAGGATCAGCTGAGACAATTCTATGAAAATTATGGATACACCTTTGGTAAGGGAGGAAGAAGACATTCCACAGGTAGTGCCTTCATTGGATGTGTATCTGATTTGGAAGAACATTTGGCATGCTAACATGAACAGTGCACAGAAGATCCAGGTGGAATTTTGCAAATGGTATATTTTCACCCAGAAATATTTGCTAGCCCTATCAACTGGGTTTATGTTGATTTATGTACATTATGCACACGTGAAGTGGGTGAAATTTGATCCAATTTCTGGTTTATGGGATTCCGATGAAGGTTTAAATAGTTGCAAATACAGCATTCGGAGTGTTAGGGCGACGAGAGCACAAGAACAAAGGAGCAGAAATAGATCACCTGAACCTCCATGCCGGTTCTGCAGTTCAATGTGACTGATCGTCCCCAGGCCACAATTCCTCTTCTGTACCAGTTCCACATGGTCTTCAATTACCCAAGCTTTCAAAATTATACAACTCCTCATCAACTATCTTAAGTTCTAGCCTACACAACCCTCAGGATAGAGAATTCTAGAGATTCGCCACCTTTTGGGAGGATAAATTGCGACATGAATCAATTTTAGATGACTGCCTGCTTAATTTAGATCCCTGTTTAACTGCATGTTGAATGAGTTGCCCCTTGCACAAGTTTTCAGGTCTACCTGCACTGATTTTAAGGCCTTCATTGACACATTCCGTACTGACAATGTCACTACAACATTTCTCATTGGTCTGCAGCCCACCAGAACCCTCAATTGGATGGAAATAAAAGCTAGAGATACTGCGCGGAAACGGGCCTTTCGGCCCACAGAGTCCGCAACGAACAGCGATCCCCGCACATTAACACTATCGTACACACACTGGCCAATTATACCAAGCCAATTAACCTACAAACCTGTATGTCTTTGGAGTGTCGGAGGAAACCGGAGATCTCTGAGAGAACCCATGCAGGTCATGGGGAGAACGTACAAACTCTACAGAGAGCACCCATAGTTCGGGATTGAACCCGGGTCTCCTGTAAGGCAGTAACTCTACCACTGCGCCACTGTGCTGTATACATACGAGCAGAATGAAATTTGAGGAGGTGGAGGAAGGAATGGTGTGGAGGTACCATCAGGCTTAATTAATTACAAATAAAAAGTTGGGGATGTGGACAATATCAACCGGTAAATACAGGGAAATGTTAGTAAAATAAGGTTAAGTTGTGTTACAGGTATCAAATTCTGGAGGAGCCGAGATTGAGAGGGCAGACATGCAATCCCAGGAATGGTTGCCTTCCAAAGTCATCTAGACACAGTGTTCAACATTAGATAGGTTGAGACAGGAATATAATGGGGAATGTTACAAGTGGTGTAATTTAGTTCTTATGAAAGAATCAACTTTCATAAGAACATGTTCCTGACGTTGGGGGAGTCCAGAACCAGGGGCCACAGTTTAAGAATAAGGGGTAGGCCATTTAGAACGGAGATGAGGAAAAACATTTTCACACGGAGAGTTGTGAATTTGTGGAATTCTCTGCCTCAGAGGGCAGTGGAGGCCAATTCACTGGATGTATTGAAAATAGAGTTAGGTGGAGCTCTTAGGGCTAGTGGAATAAAGGGATATGGGGAGAAGGCAGGAACGGGGTTCTGATTGTGGATGATCAGCCATGATCACATTGAATGGCGGTGCTGGCTCGAAGGGCCAAATGGCCTACTCCTGCACCTATTGTCTATGTATCTATGTAACAAAGTTTAGGATGATCCATGCCTGGTGATTATATTTGAAAGCCAGCTTGTTCCTGCAAGTTGATCTACAAACCACAAGGTCAAAAACTTAGGACATCCCTGAAATGCCACGGCTGTTAGAACTTATTTTTGAATTAAAAGTAATGTCAGTTGTTGAAACACCGTCAATGTGTTCTTTTAAAGGGGAATTATAGTGAAATGTGCTTCATTGCAACCACAAAGGAGAATCTTGCAAATTGTAGTCCAACAGACATTTTCCAAATCTTGAAAGAAAAATCAAGACCAGGCTAATTCATGTTAATTTCCTTCAATGTCCAGCTAGGAAGGGTGAATACCATAGTATAGAATTATAAAAGTGTGAATACAAAATATAATCTCAAAGAACAATTGCAGCAAATAATTGTTGCAGCCTGACTGCCAATGAGATTGAAGGGTGGCTTCCTAGGATTCAAGGTTCAGAATCATGTAAACAGGAATTGCAATAAACACACTTTTCACAATTGTAAGTATACGGAGAAAAGGCTCTATGAAAGGTTGCATTAAAATGGTAATTACCCTTAAGGGAGATGCAAATAAACAGGGTGCAACTGCAGATGGTTGCTTGGAATGAGAAATGCCAAAGGCAAGGAGGAGATTAGCATTAGAATGGAAGGCTCATTGAGAAAAACAATATGCAAATTTAATGGTCCAAATGGCATGTTTCCAATCAGTAAACATGCTTTAGTCCCACCATGAAATTCGAAGTTGCGCACCAACCTATTTTTACTTTTTATGCCCCCTCTTTTCCCCAGTTTGGACGGAGGAATTCAGACATGTAATACTTTTTCTTTTGGCGTCATGTGTATGAGAATCCTTTTTATTTTCTTCCCGAATGGATTGTGATAACATTCTGTTCTGTATTGAATTGAACTGTTCTAAAAAACATGAGCAAAACACAAAGTGGGAGAGTGTTTCTTGTGTCGCTACTTTAAAAACTTAGAAGTGGCAAATATCATTTGTGCTGCTGATCCATTTTTTTTTCTGTAATGCACATCGAGTGATCGTTGGAGAAGCTAGTTTACATGATTCTGAGTTGCATCTGTCATTCCGTATTCTCTGAACAACCAGATTTTAATAGGATGATATTTACAGCAGTAGAGTTTAAATGGGGCTTCTTGAGCAGGTCGCAGGCTGGCAGTGGTTACACACTCTTTCCCCACCTAAGTGCAGCATAGCGGCATTTCCAGTTGAGATGCAAATTTATAGATCCTGGATTTGCGCTATCCTGTCTGTGCCGAGTTTGCATGTTTTTTCTCGGTTTCCATTGAGTGCATTGGCATCCTCCACATCTCAAAGATGTGCAAACTGGCAAGTTAATTGGATATTATAAATTGCCCCTGTATGTTAGTAGAATTCGGGAAGGGGTAGCAAGTTGGTCTAAGCAATTTATAGCAATGTATATTGAATGAAGTAGGGTTAGTTTATGATTAGTGTAAATGGTCAGCATTATGATAAGTGTAGACGGTGGGATGGAGAGACTGTTTCTGCACTGTATGACTGACATACCCGCTATACCATCTCCCTGCCAGCTCCAATCTTTCATACTCCAGTTCACTGATAAGCTTATAGAAACATATCAAATTCTTAAGGGATTGGACAGGCTAGATGCAGGAAAAATGTTCCACAAGTTGGGGGAATCCAGAACCAGGGGTCATGGTTTAAGAATAAGGGGTAGGCCATTTAGGGCTGAGATGAGAAAAAAACTTTTCACCCAGGGAGTTGTAAATCTGTGGAGTTCTCTGCTGCAGAAGGCAGTGGAGGCCAATTCACTGGATGTTTTCAAGAGCGTTAGATTTAGTTCTTTGGGCTAAAGGAATCAAGGGATATGTGGGGAAAAAGCAGAAACAGGGTACTGATTTTGGATGATCAGCCATGATCATATTGAATGGCGGTGCTGGCTCGAAGGGCTGAATAGCCTACTCCTGTACGCATTTTCTGTTTCTAAGCGTCCCCCCATCCTCCTCAAACTTCCAACCCTAATCTAATGACCCAGTCTTGCTCTTATTCCTGCTGCTTTCCTTCATAAGCTCCTTTGTGTGAACTATATCCTGCACCTTATGGCTTAAGATTTTTCAATATTTAAGTGATGGCCCATTGATGTGTCAGGTTGTGCAGTAACAATTTAGCATACTCGATGGATGCAGGAATATTCAAGCTATGAATTTCTCCTGATTCACTCTTGGAAATCAGGAAAATTATACTGAGAATAGCTGTGTATTTAGCAAATATGGAAATTAACGGAAGAGGGGGAGGGGGGGGGGGGGGAAACTAGAATCTAATTTAAAGACAAAGTATGAAAATTGATAAATCAAGAGACTGGATATACCAGCAATGTGTTAACTTTGGGCAATGCTGGGGTGTTAGGTGCATCGGAATCCCTGGAGGATCAGCAATCAACAGGTCATTGCTGCTTTTGGACAACCAAAAAGGAAAGCAAAGGGTTTGTGTGAAATGTAATGATAAATATCATCAGATACTAGGCAATTAGTGAAGGTGTTAATGATGATATGCAAGGGCATTATTTCAACGATGAAGCCTGTCTCAAGATCTGCCTGAAAAAGCTGAATAATGAAAATGCTACTCAACAGAAGTAAATCGTTCCATTTACAATCATCAATTCATTGTTTTAATGTTAGAGCTGCAGGTAAATTTTATGAATTGCATTTGCTCACACCATGAAATCTATTGGAACTATAAATTTTAACGTCATATTCCCAGGAATTTACACGATCAAGCTGCTGATGCCACAGATTTAAGGTTTATTCATCACTGACATATCAATTTTGAAAAATACATTATTTCCAAATGTCAGAAAACCACCAAATCCAAAAGGGATTGCAAGCATGAGAAATAGAAATTTCACCACTAGATCTTGTATTTGAAATTAAAACAAAGCATTCAGTGGATACAAACCTAATGTATTTACTTCATTCCCATGATCTGCATACAGTTCTGGGAAGTTAAAGGGAATTGTTAACATTTTATAACACCTTGCTTGGCTGAGTATCTGCTGTGCTATTCCATGCATTTGATCAGAATTCCAGTATGTTCCAATAAGGATGGCAAGGTAAGGGAACCTTGGATGATGAGGGTGGTTGGAAATTTAGTCAAAAAGAAGGAAGCACATGTAAGGTTTAGGAAGATTAAATTAGCCAGGACCTTTGAGGAAGGCAAATGAGGGACCATAAAATGGCATTGGCAAGTTGTTTCAAAGAGAATCCCAAGGATTTTTATACATGCATCAAAAAAAAAAGTTTTGGAGAGGGTAGGACCATTCAAGGAAAAAGGCGGGAATTTATGCTTAGAGTCAGAGGATGTAGGTGTACTGAACATTGTGTCGGTATTCACCATGGAGGATAGTGAGATCAGTGTGAGGTATATTAATATACTAGGACATTTTGAGATCAAGAAGCAGGTGATATTGGAATTCTTGAACATTATTACAGACCAGGTTTAAAATAAGCACAGTAGAAACAATCTGCTGGAGGAACTCAAAAGATCGAGCAACACCTGTGGGTGAAAAGGAATGGTTGAATTTGGATCACCTCGCGCTTACCATTCTTTCCATACACAGATGCTGTTTGACATGCTGTGTTCCTCCAGCAGATTTCTGCTCTGGATTCCAGCATCTACAGTCTCTTGGTTCTATGAAAACAGCAGAAATGTTGAGACAAACTGACTCAGAATGAATTTGGAATCCTGGAGCTTGAAGAAATTGTTTGGGCTCAGATAGTTTTATCACAAAGCTATATGCAATTGGATGATAACTGGTAATTTTATTTGGGCTGCTGCTGTTAAAAATGACAAGTTCACACAGTGCCTTTAGTGTTTGAGACACATTTGGGCAGAGCCGTGGGAATGCTACTTTGAAAATCTACATTGATATTCATAGCAATTTTGACATGATCATGACACTCAACAACAAAACTGGATTAATGCAGTGATTTGATGATGTCAACCTGTATTGTATACATGCAACATTTTGTGGAAAGAAGCTTTTCATCTGATCAGTTTAGTTTTTTTTAAATTTAGAGATTTCTTGAAAGGAAACTATTTGTGTATCTTGGTTTCTGTGGCATTTGAAATTAATTTTGTAGTTGCCTTTTAGTATTGTGAGTAATTGATCATTTTAATTGCGGATCCCTTGCAACAGTTGGAAGCCATTAACTGTGTGGTTCTGGTGCGGCTGGGCAGCACCACCTATGTGAATCCCATTGTCCTCTCACTGAAGAATGTCTGAAGAAGGGCACCGACACAATGTTGTTTGTCCATTTCCCTCCACATATCCTGCCTGACTTGGAATTCTCTCCTCTGACTTGATTGTTTTTTAGATTTTTCTTAAATAATATTAAAGGTTGCTGCATTTACAGAAATGTAATCTCCTTAACTATGAAAAAAGTCATCTAAGCACTATTTATAACTCTGGTACTAATGCAAAATTGAAAAGAAATTGTTTACCAATGGAAATTCATCTTTTGGGTTTTTATTATTCTTAAACGTCTTCAAAATTTTAATGTATGAATTAAATTTCATGCATACCATTTTTTAATACCAGTTGAGGTATCACAGTCTTTAATTATCTGCAGCCTTCATTTGTACATTTTGAGTGTTTCCTCTGTCTATAGTTCAGAGAACGAACCACTGAATTGTGCCAATTCATCATGACCTTTTGTCAATATAATCTTTGTAGAATATAGCTTTCTATTTAGTCCCTTTACAAGTCCTTTGCCACTTGTGATCCTCTTTTTAAAATGCTTCTTCGCTCATTTGCTCTCTTGGGTCTATCTCCAAACCCAAATGTGATTTTTGCACCCATCGGTGACAATGTCAAGTTTCCCATATCTGCTGGCCATTTTGCCCATCTTTCTGTTTGAGGTTTCTGGTGCACCACCTTCATTTCTATTACTACCTAATTTTGGCAGCATAGTTATGTCATGGCATCATCAAAATTATTTGTATGTAGGGATGTCCCAGTTTGCTGGGTCATGCAAGCATCTTGGCAATCTAAGAAACATCCCTCTTTAATGTTAATTATTTTATGACTCCGTTTTACATTTCTATTTATCCAATTTCTTTTTCTCAACAGAAGTCAGTATTTCATAAACTTGTTGTCCAGAACTTTTTTAAATGATGATTATATGTATTATTTCACTGTTCAAATATTTCAGTATTTGGAAACCTTAGTTTTTGATTAGTGTAAATACTTTAGTCCTAGACTTTGTAACTTTCCGACTCATTATTCAAACACAATGGCAGCATGGATTGTGTAATCTGATCTCCTTTATCATATCATATACCTATTAAAAGTCTGATTGTGGATGTGTGTGTTTATTTGTTTGTGTACAATCACATCTTCTCGAAAAAACGACGCGTTAACGGTAAACTTTTAACATTTTCTGGTAGAGATTTTTTCTTTGCAGTCCAAAATCGCCTTATCTGAAAAATCCATGCTTTATTTCTCCAGTTATTAATGAAAATGTTCAAAAATCTGAAAAGACTTTGGAAAAAAAATCCGCTGTCTTCTTGCTCGTGCTGCGAGTGACGTGCCCCCCCCCCCCCCTGGACCACTCCCCACCGTACTCGGAGCCGGGTGCCGCGACCCGCAAGCCAGGAGCGGGGTAGTATTGCGTTCGGGAACCAGCCCTCCCCTGTGACAACGCGCCCCCACCCCTCAAACTTTGCTCCCCTCCCTCTCTGCCCCCCACGCCTCCCGTGGGGGCTACGGGTAGGGGATGGCTGCGTTGAGGGAGCAGACCCAACTTGGTCTAGTAACATTTAAATTTTTGAACAGTATGTGGAGCCTTGGTTAAAATTACAAATGAAAATTCTGTTAATCGACGATCATTTTCTTGCAAGTGATTTCAAAATATTGATTATTCTGTTTCTGCATTATTTTATAGTTTGAGAATATCAGAAAAAGTGTATCGAGTGTCCCAGTGAGTCCATTTCAGTGTTAAATTCATAGCTGTTTCATTACATTTTCCATGTCCTCTGATTCCCCGAGAGCCCAGAAATCTATCAAATTCAGCTTATCCATTGAATAGTTATGAGAGGAACTTCAAGCACTGACAACATTTTTCTCCATCTATGTTATCAGGAAAGTCTTGTTCCAAGACTCTGCCACCTATCTTTCTGTCCAGTAGATATGAACTCTTAATAACAATCAATCCTTGAAGGACCGTGCTTTCACCCAGAAATAAGACCATATGAAGTAATAAATAGAAGCTCAAGTTCAAGTTACATTTATTGTCACATGCACCAATTGGTACAGTGAGATTGAATTAGCATGCAGCCATACGAATAAAAAAAGAGCACAATACACGATAGAATTTAACATGAACAGCAGAATCAACGTTTCCCACTGTGAGAGAAGGCAACAAAGTTCAGTCAGCTTCCTCTTTGTTCACCCGTGGTTGGGGCCTTTGAGCCCTCCGCAGTCGCCGTTACGGATAGCCCAATGTTTCAGGCCCTCTCGCCGGGATGTTGGAACTCCAACGTTGGAATGGGAGAACACTCACAGCGGCTTGGAGTTTCCGAATCGGCCGCTTCCTACCGGAGACCGCAGCTCCCGAAGTCCACAGGCCGAGCTGGACGGAGATTCAACACTGGCGACCCTCAACAAAGGATCACAGGACTACGCAATGGTAAAGTCAGCACCGCCAACGGCTGAAAGCTCTGCAGACCACAGCTCCACGATGTTAAAGCATCTGGTCCAGCTGGAGCTCGGCGATGGAATCCAGTGCTGCGCTGCTGCTGAAGCTCTGGCCGGTCTCCGGCAGGAAAGGCCGCGCCAATCCAGATGGTAGGCCGCGAGGGGGGCGAAGATGCGACTCGGAGAAAAGACGCATCCTCGACCAGGTAATGACTGGGAACTGGGAAGCTGAAGTAGGCATTTATCCCTCGTACCAGCACCACTTCAGTAATATTTTCAGGTTTTTTTGCCACCACTTTCTTGAAATAACCCCATGTCCTTGATTCTTATTTGTTAAAACATATCTATCTTATTCCTGAATATACTCTGTCTGAGTCAACACAGCATACTTGGCTAGAAATCTGAAAGATTCTCTACCCTCTGGATGAACACATTTCTACTTGTTTCTGTTATGAATGGACAAGCCCTCGTTTTGAGACCCTGATCCCTGGTTCATATCACCTCAGCAAAGGGAAGCTTTGTCTATTTACCTGCTTTTTCTGTAAGGATTTTGGAGATCATCTCTCATTTTTCTAAATTTGACACGGATCCAGGTCCAATCTGCTTATTCTGTCCTCGTACGACAAACTATCCGAGGCATCAATCTGGTGAACCTTCACTACACTCTGTCAATTGCAAGTATATCCTTTCTGAAGTGAAGAGACTAGATCTGTACAGAATTCCAGATGTGGTCTTGTAACTGGAGCAAGACAGGATAGGAAAGGTTTTGAGGGATATGTATTACATGCAGGCAGGTGCACTAGTGTAGATAGGGCATCATGGTCGGCATGGCAAGTTGAGTCAGGGGGCCTGTTTCCGAGCTGCATGACTCAAATCTCTCTCTTGTACTTGAATCCTATTGCAATCAAGACCCATGTACAATTTGCATACTAATTGCTAGCTATACCTGCATTAGATTCAGTGATTCATGAACCAAGGAACTTCCAGGTTTCTCTGAACACCAACGCATCACAGTCTCCAAACATAATACACCGCCTAATCCTTGTGCAGTTATACATGTATGTATAAGTGTAATTTTACATTTCATTTCACATTTTTAAATCTAATAGTCCATCATATACCTTTGAGGCTCTTTGGATAGGAAAGCTTCTTGCTGCTTTGGTTCTCACTGAAGCTTATCTTCCAATCTATCGTTACATTATTAGTAAACTTGGGTAGGTTCTTTTGTCCCTGTCGTCTGAGTGGTCGAAATTGATTAGTGTTTTTGTGTGATTGAAAATAGACGCGATTAAAAGAAGGGTTATGAATTGGTTGCAATTTTGATCACATTAATAAATAATAAAAGAGTAGCTGTCATTTTGATCCAAAGAAAATATTTTGCTTGCATAGTAATTTGGAAAGGTTCAATAAAATATACGTTTTGATAACATCCATTGAGATGATACATGGTTAATATCCTCCTTTCCCTCTCTTCCACCATCCTCCCATTGCCTTCTCCTTCCTCTTCATTCTTGAATGCTATTTATTGTCATTCAAGCCTAGGCTTGAACGAAATATCATTACTACAGTTTTTTAACACATTACAAAAAAAAACAAGACCCACACTTAACACAGTTTACATAAACATCCATCACAGTGAGTCTCCAACACCTCCTCACTGTGATGGAAGGCAAAGTCTTATCTCTTCCTTTTATACTTCCCCCGCTGTCCAGCAGTCCAACTGTTCTCTCATTTACATTCTCACTTGTGCATGATATCTCTTTTGAACACACTTTCTACCTTTCTTATCATCTAGTTAACTTAAAGACCTGGACTTTGGCAGAGGAGTAATGCCTAAACTTTTCATTCGTAATATAAAGTGGCAGGTAGAAGTTCCTAGGTGTGGCAGATCAGCAGCCTCATGGAGAGAGGAAGGTTGGGCTCTTGGGGCAAAAGTCCTATTACCACTCGTGTCCACCTGTGGTCCAGGGAAGGTGTTACAAGGCATTGTAAGGGAAAAAGTGCAGCACGATGGCACAGTAATTAGTGTCAGCTCCAGGTCCCAGTAAAATGGAGACGCAAGAGTAAACAAAAACTGTTGGAGAATTCAGTATGTCAGGCAACATCTGTGAAGGGAAATGAACAGACATCATTTTGGGTTGGGACCCACAGTATTCACAGATACTGCCTGACCTGCTGAGTTCCTCCGTTTTTTAATTAACTCGAGGGCCCACTTTCAATCCTATATGCAGAATAGGACTTCGATATGCAGAATTTACATGTTCTTTCTATATCTGGTTGGGTTTCCTCAAAGTACCCCAGTTCCCTCTTGTGTCCTAAACACGTGCTGGTAGATTAATTGGCTACTTTAAATTATCCCTTTATGTAGGTTGATGTCGAGAATCAAAGAGGAGTTAATGGGTCTGTGTGAGGGAGAAATTGGTGGGATACAGGGAAATAACTTCTTCCCTGCAGATAGCTTCTTCCCCACAGCCATCAGGCTATTAAACACAACGAATAAGCTCTGAGCTCTGAACTCCAAAATACTATA
Organism: Malacoraja senta; assembly: GCA_038087875.1. Lineage (NCBI taxonomy): Eukaryota > Metazoa > Chordata > Chondrichthyes > Rajiformes > Rajidae > Malacoraja > Malacoraja senta. The sequence goes on along the minus strand of CM075977.1, from coordinate 85,016,427 downwards.
TTATTATTTGTTATTTGCACTATATTTGTTATTTATTGACCTTTTTTCCCCCCGTTATATACAATGTTTACATATTCACATATTCTGTTGTGCTGCAGCATGTAAGAATTTCATTGTCCTGTCCGGGACATATAACAATAAAACACTTTTGACTCTTGACTCTTGAAGTAAGGAGAGGAGTAATGGAACAATTGGGACCTGATGGACTGAATAGCCTGCTGCAACATTTTAAGAAGATTGGTTTATCAAATCTGTTGAGTTAGCACACAGGATTACACATAGGAACATTTCAAAAAGAATGTATTATTTTGTAGTCGCATTAATTGTGAATAATTGACATCCCCACCAGAGAATGTAAATCCTTGCAGCTTGCCAGTTACAACCTGCTAACAGAAAAAAATGACCTATTTAATCCTCAGTATTTTTCATCCATTAACGGTCTTTATTCCTAACGTATAATACCATTCTTGTCGGTATGTGTTGTATAGCAATCTCTCATGTTTATTTTATTAAATGCCTTCTGAAAATATAGATGTATTACATCACACTACCAAATCTAAAATTTAGACCATTAAATACTTTTGTCAAACATGGTTTTTCTTTCATAAAACTGTTGAATTGCCCAATATATAGTACATATAAAATCATGACTGGAATTGGGAAATTAATGAACCGCTGAGATTTTCATCTCAATGCTCTGCTTGTGTATGATTTTTCTTGTAAAATGTTTTATAATTTACTACTTGCTTTCCTGATTTAAAAAACAAATAGTTCACTCCGTAACTTTGACATTTACAAGCCACCAAAAGTTTGTAATGAAGAAAATACATTTTTTAAATGTAAATTAATATTTTTGGAGCATTCAGTGGAACTCTAATATATACTTTATTTAGTTCACCAATATAATATAATAACCCTAATAATCTGACATATCATTCATTAGTCTGTAACATTAACTGGAGGTCCAGAACACAAACTGGGTGAGTGGCTGATCCTGGGCTTGGCATGCGGAGCACCAGGCTCGGGAATGTCCAGAGTGCTTATATATTTCGCATTCCCTTCAAACTGGACAATTTATTATGCTATGGCATAATAGGCAAAACAAATGTTTTAATGTACTAGGGTATTAAAATGAGTGCATTCAATAATCCAGAAAGTCCACTAGTTTGCTAGTAGACTAGTAGTTGGTCTACTAATGTCCCAAGGATGCCAGATTATCAAAGTTGTATTTATTCTGTGTAAATAAGAGGAAGAGATTTAATGTTTAATTTGGGATTCATCTATAACTTTTGTTTACTTTGATCTGTAGAAGCTCATTGGTAGCAGAACTACACGAGTGATTGTTTCTGGCTTCATTGCCTGGAATGAATTATCTTTGATTGATTATGTAGATCCTCAGGCATGCCCTCCTCTACACCCCCACTGGAGTGAGTTAGTAAGATACCCAATTCTTTCTCTTATATCAATAGACAATAGGTGCAGGAGTTGGGCATTCGGCTCTTCGAGCCAGCACCGCCATTCAATGTGATCATGGCTGATCATCCCCAATCAGTACCCCGTTCCTGCCTTCTCCCCATATCCCCTGACTCCGCTATTTTTAAGAGCCCTATCTAGCTCTCTCTTGAAAGCATCCAGAGAACCTGCCTCCACCACCCTCTGAGGCAGAGAATTCCACAGACTCACCCCTCTCTGTGAGAAAAAGTGTTTCCTCGTCTCCGTTCTAAATGGCTTACTCCTTATTCTTAAACTGTGGCCCCTGGTTCTGTCTGATTGACACGATGAGTGAATATTGACAGAACACAGCAGCAGACTTGTAAGCCATGCATCCTCCTCCTCTAACACAAAATATTTATAGCAAATAATTCTCCATTTCCAAGAAATAATTAGACCAAGCTGATTAATTTTGAAAGTGTTTTTTCTGTTGCATAGCATCAGAAAGAATGCAAAGCATGAATTGCAGCCCTTTCTGAAATAGAGCTGATCACAAAATGTTATGGTCTAACCTGTTTGTAACAAGGGTTAGTCATTACAGGATTGGAGCGCACCACAGATAATACTGAGGCTCAAAATAGGAAGTAGGGACTGAGCATTCTGTTCTACTTGTAACGTGTCCGAAGTGATCATGGCAGCATGTTACGTATCCTGAAAAGTAACAATATAAAATTAGTTATATTTACACTGTGAATTCTGTAACATTGTTGGCATTCCTAGTATCAAATTGTTGTTATTCAAGTTTTGCAGGAAGTACTGACTGAATAAAGGCCTAAATTAGATAAACACGAGTAAAATTTCATTAACTGACAGCTCAACAAAAATACAATTTAGTTTAATTTTGTGTGTTTGATGAATGTTGAAAGTTGTATTTTAACAGGCACAAAATAACCACTAGATCATCGTAAAAACTAATTTATTGTTTATTGGCCTGTAACAGGAGCCAGTTAAGAAAATAAAGTACACCATCACTCGGAAGATCTTGTTTGAATCTACTACACAGTGCATTCAGAAAGTATTCAGACCCCTTCACTTTTTCCACATTTTGTTACGTTACAGCCTTTTTCTAAAATTGATTAAATTGATTTAAATTTTTTATCATGAATCTACGCACAATACCCCATAATAAAAAAGCGAAAAGATGTTTAGAAATTTTTGCAAAGTAATTAAAACAAAATAACTGAAATATCACATTTACATAAGTATTCAGACCCTTTACTCAGTACTTTGTTGAGGCATCTTTGGCAGTGATTAAAGCCTCAAGTTTTCTTGGGCATGACGTTACAAGCTTGGCACACCTGTATTTGGGTAATTTCTCCCATTCTTCTCTGCAGATCCTCTCCAGCACTGTCAGGTTGGATGGGGAGCGTCGATGCACAGCTATTTTCAGGTCCCTCCAGGGATGTTCGATCGGGTTCAAGTCCGGGCTCTGGCTGGGCCGCTCAAGGACATTCACAGACTTGTCACGAAGCCACTCCTGCGTTGTCTTGGCTGTGTGTTTAGGGTTGTTGTCCTGTTGGTAGGTGAACCTTCGCCCCAGTCTGAGGTCCAGAACGCTCTGGAGCAGGTTTTCATCAAGGATCTCTCTGTACTTTGCTCCGTTCATCTTTCCCTCAATCCTGACTCGTCTCCTGATCGCTGAAAGACATCCCCACAGCATGATGCTGCCACCACAATGCTTCACTGTAGGTATGGTATTGGCCAGATGATGAGCGGTGCCTCGTTTCCTCCAGACGTTGGTTTCATCAGACCAGATAATCTTGTTTCTCATGCTCTGAGAGTCCTTTAGGTGCCTTTTGGCAAACTCCAAGCGGGCTGTCATGTGCCTTTTACTGAGGAGTGGCTTCCATCTGGCCACTCTACCATAAAGGCCCGATTGGTGGAGTGTTGCAGATATAGTTGTCCTTCTGGAAGGTTCTCCCATCTCCATAGAGGAACTCTGGAGCTCTGTCAGAGTGACCATCGGGTTCTTGGTCAACTCTCTGACCAAGACCCTTCTCCCCCGATTGCTCAGTTTGGTCGGGCGGCCAGCTCTATGAAGAGTCCTGGTGGTTCCAAAGATCTTCCATTTAAGAATGACGAAGGCCACTGTGCTCTTCTGGACCTGTAATGCTGCAGATATTGTTTTATACCCTTCCCCAGATCTGTGTCTTGACACAATCCTGTTTCGGAGGTCTACGGACAATTCCTTCGTCTTCATGGCTTGGTTTTTGCTCTGGCATGCACTGTCAACTGTGGGACCTTATATAGACAGGTGTGTGCCTTTCCAAATCATGTCCAATCAATTTAATTTACCACTGGTGGACTCCAATCAAGTTGTAGAAACATCACAAGTATAATCAATGGAAACAGGATGAACCTAAGCTCAATTTTGAGTGTCATAGCAAAGGGTCTGAATACTTATGGAAATGTGATATTTCAGTTATTTCTTTTTAATTACTTTGCAAACATTTCTAAACACCTGTTTTCACGTTTATATTATGGGTTATTGTGTGTAGATTGATGATTAAAAAAAAAAAAGAATTTCATCCATTTTAGAATAAGGCTGCAACAAAATGTGGAAAAAGTGAAGGGGTCTGAATACTTTCTGAATGCACTATTATTTGTGGAGTTTTTATCCTTTGTATATATTGACTTGTCTTACTTAAACAATGCTGAAAAAGATTTGCTAGTTAATTGTAAGGAGGGTTTATTTTTTACATGAAGCAGATTAACCTGTAATCAAACCTGACCGAGCTTTAGTATAGTTTATTATTGTCACATGTACTGAGGTACAGTGAAGCGCTGTTTTGTGAGCTATCCAGTCAACAAAAAGACTACATGATTACAATCAAGCCATCCACAGTGTACAGATACAGGATATAGAAAATGATGTTCAGTGTAAGGTAAAGTCAATTTAAAGATAGTCCGAGGGTCTCCAATGAGGTAGATGGTAGGTCAGTACCGCTCTCTAGTTGGTGATAGGATGGTTCAGTTGCCTGATAACAGCTGGGAAGAATGTGTCCCTGAATCTGGAGGTATGCGTTTTCAAATACGACCGGGGTGAGACTTGTCCTTCATTTTGCTGGTGGCTTTGCCGAGGCAGCGGTAAGTGTAGATGGAGTCAATGGAAGGGAGGTTGGTTTGCATGTTGGTCTGGGCTTGTGCATTTGATGTTAGATACTTGAATTGGTTTAACTCCCTATAAGCAGAAGATTAGACTTTGAAGTAAGTCTTCAATCCGAAATGCTTACCATCACGTTAAGTATCTATTTACAATAAATTATGAAATTGTTTCAAATTATTTTTTAACATAAAAATACAAACCTGGTATACAAAAGTATAGAGCACATCATTGTGAAAAGTAACATTTTAATCATATCTAAGGAATTCTTGTTGCATGAAAAGACATGTTAAACATCTGACTGGCCAGCTGTAAAAACTGGTCACTGCATATTCTAATAACTGTGTTGTCTGCAACATATCAGACCTTAAATGATCAACATGTTCAAAGGTCAGTCTTTTGCTTTTTCAATGGCAGATCATGTGTCTTGGCTGTGTGTGTGTGTGTGGCAGGAGCTGTTCTGGGGAGGAAGGGGCAAAGATTGGAGTGGTGGGTGTCTGGAAAGAAGTGATGCCAGAGCATTTGGCATCTTGAGGGTTGGATATTTTGTTTGTGGGGAGAAAGTAGGTGCAGATGTGGGAGGCATTTGGTTTGCTGGTTAGGAGGGGGAATGGTGGACACTGGAATGGGAGGGGATGCATTCATAGAGATTCTTGAGTGAGAACTGTAGCAAGTCTTGAACTTGAAGGGCATTTACCTGCAAGTAGTTCTGAGCAGTGGATTTCCTCAGACTGGTCTGAAGAAGAGTCCTGATCTGAAACGTTGCCTGTCCATTCCTTCTCTAGATGCTGCCTGGCCCTGCTGAGGTCCTCCAGCAATTTGTGTTTTATATCAAGATTCTAGCACCTGCAGTTTCTTGTGAATCCTTCAAGCCTCATCAAAGCTGGCTGAGCATAGTCACTGTGATGCAGGAAGCACTGATTCCAGATTGTAGAGCATCAGATTTCCCAAATGGGATGCACTGTTGACTAGATAATAGATTTTGGTGAAATTGATTCAGGGATAAATATAGGCAGTACACTTGGGAGAACATCAACGTTCTTCAAAGTAGGACCAAGCCCTACTTTTTACAAATCTCTGCATTTAACATAATGCACAAAAGAATCACCACCGACAATCTGCTGTTCCTCTGCATGTCAGTCGAGACGGTTTGCTTGCAATCCTGAACGCTTAACGCTGCAACCGTATCGTACGAACAAAGATGCTACCATTGAGAGAAGGATGGCAGACTATTGTTCAGATTGTGAAGCTGCCATTTCAATTACAACATTCATCTTGCCTTGAGAAATGGGAGCAACTTCCATTTGTATAGCATATTTTCTCATAGAATTTTTGCTGCATCCTCAGGGTTCTTTCAAACAATTTGACAAGCATTATGCCAAAAGTATGGTAAATGGGTAAGTTTTCAAGGAAATAAGAGAGAGAAGGATGAAGTAGTCTGGGGAAGGAATCTCAGAACCCAGCATCTTCAATAGTTCAATAATGCTTTATTTGTCACATATGCAACTGCACAGTGACATTATTTTTGCATATATTACACATGCGGGTGCCGCCATGTTTTCGTGCCATCATTCAAAGTCCGTTTGGCCCTTGCTCTTGATGTCTTTCGCAGTTAATGCAAGTGAAGTTATTTAAATTGAGTTCAAGGAGAGGCCGGAAGTGGTGGATCCTGCACATCACTGAGGGTTATAGGGCTGGAAGAGATTAGAGAGTTAAAGTCACAAAGGAATTTAAAAAACAGTGGAGGTTTTTAAAATTACTGCATGGTTTAACTGCAATCCAATGTCGATCCGCAAGCATGTGGATTGACTGAGATATGACTAGAGCAGGAGAAACTTGCAGGTCTTGCTACTTTATGGAGAGTAGAATAAGGGAGTTCAGCTGGAGGTGTTTGACTGACCAAAGGTTGACGATGAGCATTTTGTCAGATAGCTAATCTGAGGGAGGGGTGAAGTCAGCCGCTGTTTGAAAGTAAAAATAGACCGTATTTAGTTCTTTCGATGGGGAAGGTTATCTAAAACTCACCCTGGGATCAGTTTCAGACAGGTGAAGGAAGAAAACTGGTTGCAGTGACCAGTGAAAAGAGCTTACATTGGGAACTGATGGCAGTCACTTTATTATGCTAAACATTGAACAAAATTTATGTGCATCCATACTGGATGTTAGTGAAGCATATTGATTGACTTAAGTTACAGCATGGTAACAGGCCCTTCCTCCCACAAGGTCCATGCCAGCCATTGATCACCCATTCGCTCGAGTTCTCTGCTATCCGACTTTCCCATCCTCTCCATGCACATTTGGGGCAATTTATAGAGGGCAATTAACCTACAAACCCTAACATCTTTGGGACATGGTAGGAAACAGAAGCACCTAGAGGAAACAGGAAGCGCATGCAAACTCCACATAGACAGCACCTGAGGTTGGGATCGAACCCGGTTCTCTGGTGTTGACGCAGCAACTCTACTAGCTGTGTCAATTAGAGGTAGATGGTGTAGTCAACTGTGGAGGCTGCAGACAGGTCGAAGGATAAAAGTGATTGTTACCTTGTCACAATCAGAGAGGATGTCATTGAATGACTTTGAAATAGGTCTCCGAGGCTTTTAGATAGGCATATAGAAGTGCAAGGAATAGAAAAATATGGAGTATGTGCCGGCAGATGGGATCAGTTTATCTAGGCATCACGTTTGGCACGGACATTGGGGGCTGAAGGGGCCAATCATATGCCGTATTGTTGTATGTTCTATATGTTGCTTTGGTCCAATGGCACAGAGAGAAACCTGACTGGGATTGCTCAAATTTAGAAATCTCATTTAAAAAGATGGACTCAAATTTAGAAGACTGCAATGCTTTCTAATGTTGGAAAAGAAAGGTTAGAAATGGGGCAGAAATTTGTAAGATTGGAGGGATAAAGGGTAGTGGATGGGTGGGGGGTGGTAATGGCATTCTGAAGGAGAGGATAGGAGTGGTGAATGAAAGAGATCTTCACAATATAAGTTACTATTATAGGTGCCAGGAGAGGGTCAGCAAAATTTGCAAGAATAGAGTCCATGGGTCTTGTGGACAAGGTGAGCTAGGAGAGGGACTGAAGGGAGACTGGAAAGAAAGATATGTGCTCAGGGCTACAGTTGTGGGGAATCCTCTATGGTTTGGTTTAAGGGGCTAGCTTTGGGATGTGGTTTCTTAAGGCAAATTTAATTTTACTGGTAAAGAATATGCATGTGCGTGTACACAGTGGATAATCTAGTCCTCAAGATCTGAACATTGAATGCATGACAATCAATTGGATTATGATGTGAATTAGTGTTTTAAATTGGTGAAATGGAGCCCGTTTTCTACAACTGAACCTGGATGAAACGGCATCATCACATCATGGCCAGTCTCGGAATGTTTGCTTTTCATTGTTGGATGGGAAAGCTGTAAGATCAAAGTACGTTGGGGGGTAAAACAATCCTTGCTGAGGAGTTGACTGGAAGATGCTCCAGCAATTGCTGCATGTTCTGCCTTGTGTTTCATAAATACTCTGTAATAGGTCGCAGGAATGTTATTAGTCAAAATGTGGCCCCAATTTGAAGTGTATAGATGAATAAAAGCTTGGACAGACTTGGATTTCAAGGAATGTCTTGAAGAGATAGAGGTAGAGAGTTTAGAGGAAATTTGAGTTTAAACCATGACAGATGTGAAGATATGACTAATAATGGCCATGAAATCCATTGATCGGCATGGGGTTATAATTGGAAAAGTGCAACATGTGAACGTTGTTGAGCTGGAGAAGAAAATTGGAAAGATCTAGACTCGAGGAATTTGACTGAAAAGTTGAGTTTTTGTGTTCAGGGTTACCAGATGTAGAAACAATGTGGGTCAGCAGCCTACAAGAGTGCTGGGTGAATGATGTTTGGAGTCCATTAGGATATGGCAACAGAGTTTGAATGAGCTCACGTTTGAAGGCTCATTAAGAGACCATTGGAATAAAGTCTAGAAGCTGCCAGAGCTTAGATGAGAGCTTCAATACCAGATGAACTAAGTGGGCCAGGATTAGAGACAGTTAATGTGGTAGAATTTAAAAATTGATGATTTTTGAAGTGTCATCTCTGTTTTGTACACACAAATGATCATTCTTGTCTGTGACAATTTTATCCAAGATAATTTGCACCTGGAGAACTTTAGTCCGGTTTTCATATTCAGATCGTTCCATTTGCAGTTATATTTTGTTTAGCGTAAAATATTTCTAAACTGTCTTTGGTGATAACATTTTAAAGACATTTGGACAGGTACATGGATTGGAAAGTTTTAGAGGGATATAGACCAACTGAGACCCGTTTGGTCCCTGACACATGGGAGGCCTGGTCCCCCAACGCAACCCGTTCCCCAAGGCAATATTCCACCACTCACCCGTTTCCCCAACGCAACCCGTTCCCCCAATGCAATATTCGACCACTCGCCCATAGCCCCAATTGTGCAGGGGCTGCTCATTTTGCCTTATTCACCCTCCCTCATTTTAAAATTCAGTGTACTGTGACTTTAAGAAAAATGCATTTGCACCTGCTAGAGCTAGCAGGACTCTGTGTACTTGGATAGCAACAATGTTGCAAGCAGGGCTATAATCCCATTGTGACATCATAGCTGTAAGCACAGGGAAGACATTTTTCTCAAATTGGGGTTTTGTAAATCTAAAAATGTCAATAACGTGAAATATAACATCAATCTGAACGAAACATGACACAAAACAACCATATGGCAATTGTGATTAAGGTGGTGCAAAAAAAATGTGCTATATTGTACTGTTTTGGCGTAGTTCCGGGAACACATATGCATAGATAGATAGATAGAAACAAGATGAGAGTATTAGTAATATACTAGACCAAGTTTGACCCGTTGGGGCCCCGTCCCCCAACACAATAATCCACCACTCGCCCGTTCCTCCAACGCAACCCGTTTCCACCACTCACCCGTTCCCCCAACGTAACCCGTTCCCCTAACGCAATAATCCACCACTCATCCATAGCCCCCACGGGAGGCCTGGTCCCCCAACGCAACCCATTCCCCAACGTAAGATTCCACCACTCACCCGTCGGGTCCCTGTCACACAGGAGGCCTGGTCCCCAACACAACCCGTTCCCCAACGTAAGATTCCACCACTCACCCGTTCTCCCAAAGCAACCCTTTCCCCCCAATGCAATATTCCACCACTCACCCATAGCCCCCAACTGTGCAGGTCATTTTAAACTTTAAAAAAAATACAATTGCACTAAGATTTAATGTTATGTGGGTGCCACTGACAGGGCCATCTTTTGTTATCCAAATCTAACCATTAAACTTTGCTGTGCTGGGTTAGGCTGGCAGATTTTTTCCCTGAAGGACGTTTGCTGTGAAGGACTCGGTGTTCTGGGATAGAAACATTGTAGCTGGTAGGGCATTTTGAGGTCATAACTGCCTAACTGCCAGTGCAGATTTGAAGAAATCCAACTTTTAAATGTCACTTTAAAACTTTTAAATTTCCCCCACTACATCTCTTTCCTTACAACAATGTGAAAACACTCTCATAGCTTGTGTATTGGCAGCAGAGACCACATTGTGATGTCATTTTCAGTTTTCGGAATCTTCACGACAGCTTATGTAAATGAGATCCCATTGTGATTGGCAGACTGTGAGATGCCATTGTGACATCACTGGAAGCTGCTGGAAGAGTCTCCCTCTCAAAGGCAGTTATTATTTTCAGTTGACTTTTTTAAAACTTTAAATATCAATAATTTCTGAAATATAACATCAAATCTGAAGGAAACTTGTAAGAACGACGACGGGAAAAAGCTGAGTAAGGTTCTGCAAACATTTTTGTGCTATTGTGTACCATTTTGGCGCAGTTCCTTGAGATCGCTTGTACGCAGACAGACAGGCAGATGTCCAAACAAGACAAGACCTTTAGTGTAATAATAATAATAACTAGACCAAATGGGACCCGTTGGGCCCTGTCCCCCAAAGCAGGGGTGTGTGCGGTGTCGGTGTTCCTCCCGGAGGGGGTGTTGGGGATGCGGGTGGGTGGGGGGATTGGGGGGGAGGGGGGACCGATGAATGTTTCCCTTTCCCCCCCCCGCCCCACCGATCGGCCCTTCCCACTCCCTGCCTTGTGGCCAATCACCAGGATCGTGGGGCAGCAACCTCGTTACCGTTGGCAACGTCCCATTGTGATGTCATTGTGGCAGTTGACAGCTTGAGAGCTCATTGTGATTGGTGCAGTGTGAGTGGCATTGTGACATCATTACTGGAAACTCCTGGAAAAAGGGATGTCTGAGATAGCGGTTTTGGCTTTTTTTTTAAACTTTAATTATGAACAACTTTTGAGATGTAGCACGAAATCTGAAGTGAACCTGATTATCGCGTGGAGAGGAATCAGAAGTTAAGGAGCAGCCCCTTCAGATATTAGTACAGTGGCAGCAACCTCATTACCATTGGCAACATCCCATTGTGATGTCATTGTGGCAGATGGCAGCCAGCTTGAGAGCCCATTGTGATTGGTGCACTGTGAGAGGCATTGTGACATCATCACTGGAAGCTCTCTGTGAGAAGGCTGGAAGCTCTCTAAGAAGGCGTTTTTTGCTTTTTTTAAAAACTTTAATCATGAATAACTTTTGAAATATAGCATGAAATGTGAAGCAAACCGACATGGTGATTCCCCCCCCCCCTCTTGATCAGCCCTCCCCACTCCCTGTCTTGCGTCCAAACACCAGGATCATGGCACCAAAATGCAACTTGATGAGCAGCCCCTTCAGATATTGGTAGAGGGGCAGCAACCTCATTACCATTGGCAACGTCCCATTGTGATGTCATTGTGGCAGTTGGCAGCCAGCTTGAGAGCCCATTGTTACCGTTGGCAATGTCCGATTGTGATGTCATTGTGGCAGTCGGCGGCCAGCTTGAGAGCCCATTGTGATTGGTGCACTGAGAGGCATTGTGACTTCATAACTGTGAGAAGGCTGGAAGCTGTCTGTGAGAAGGCAGTTTTGGCTGTTTTTAAAATGTCAACGATTAATAACTTCGGAAATATAGGTGGAAATGCGACGGGAAGATGTTTATTGCCACCATGGGAAAAATGTGAGTAGGATGTGTGAAAGTGGGAAGACTGTGGCCTAGCATTTGGAAGAAGATAGGAAAACCAGATTGACACAGAGATGCATCGTGGGCATTCGTGGCACAAACAAGACGAAGACTTCTAGTTATATAGAGATAGAGATATTGATATAGATGGGCTAAAAGTGGGGCATGTAAGACCAAGAAGCATCTTGGTCGGCATGGGCAAGTTCGGCGAAAGGGCCTGTTTCCATGCTAAATGTCTCTATTGTAACATCTGGGCATGTGTTTCAGAGGTGTTCCTTTTAGGATTTGTAAACCAGTCGTATAAATTTGCAGGAAGATGGCAAACAGTAGATGTGTGGCACTTGATTATCCCTGTTTAAGTGCCATAAAGCATGGAGGTTAAAAAGGATAAACCTACTCAAATTTTCCCAGATCTATTTGCAAACATATCAGATGAGTGGTTGAAATTGTTATCTGTTCCTTTTTACATGATCTTCTAAATCTACAGCAAAATCATGGCTGTCCAAGATTATTGAAAAACATTTTTAAGCAGATACTGGACAATAGGATACTAGTTGTCAAAAAAAAAATCAAAGCGTTTATTGGTGGCGCAGTGGAAGAGTTGCCTTACAGCGCCAGAGAACCCGGTTCGATCCTGAGTACGGGTGCTTATCTGTATGGAGTTTGTAAGTTTTCCCTGTGAACTGCATGTTTTTTTTCTGTGATCTCCAGTTTCCTCCCACACTCCAAAGATGTACAGGTTTGTAGGTTAATTGGCTTGGTATATTTGCAAAATGTTCCTAGTGTGTGTAGGATAGTATTAGTGTGCGGAGATCGCTGGTCGGCGCAGACTCGCTGGGCCGAAGGGCCTGTTCCCATGCTGTATCTCTAAACTAAACTAAAACAATATTGGAGATGCCTTTGTGGTCCAATAGAATTGTTTCCCCAGTATTGGGGAAACAATTGGGCTGAAATATCAAGGTTAGCATTTGGCAAAGAGGTTAAGTAGATTCTTTTCATTATTCCTTGCATACTTTGGAAACAAATATATTGGCATGTAACTGCAGAAAGCAAGTATTCATCAGTGAAGTGTATGCTTTGAAGAAACTGAATATCCATATTTACCAGTGCCAAATAAGAGAATACGTCAAAGAAGGGAGTAAGGCTCTGGTTAACAGGCAGGGTTTTATTGGTTTGGACCTGCTGCGCATTGTTGTTGTTCATGGTCCCAATTTTTCCACACTTAACCTATGTTGACACAATGAAGCTGTCTTGCAGGTTGGTGCAGTTCCCTGTGGTAGCTACCTTCTGAGCTTTCAGCTACTGCACCATTGTCACCTCTTTAAAAAAAAATAATAATAATAAAAATTAAAAAAAATTAAATAAAACAAATACTTGCCATAGCATCCTTGATTCAACAGCAGTAAAATCAGCTGTGAAAATGAAAGAAAAAGAGATGAGATTGATTGAAGGGGGCAACCAGTGCACTCCTGTGCATTTGGGTATCCCTCCTGCAAAAGTCTAGGTCGGTGTCCCGCATGGCTCTGAGGCATCAGATTAGTCAGGTGCTAGTGGTCACAGCGTCTTGTACAGAGGTGCAGAACAGATGCATGCTGTGATCTTTTGGCTGCGTTGCTATGGACAAATTTGGAGCACCGAAAAATGTGTCTGACTGGGGCAATGGGCAGAGCATCAATATCTCCTTTAATTTGCACTTCGACTACTGTAGGGTTGTCCCTTGTTTTACTGTGAATGGAAAATGCAGGTTGTAGTTCAAAGGCCACATTACATGCAAACCTAGACGCAGCAGCTGGACATCTGGGCAAATGTCAAACTGCTGGAAGAACTCAGCAGGTCAGGCAGCATTGTGGAGGGAATTAGACAGATGACATTTTGTGTTGGGACTCTTCTTCGAACTGATGGAGGAGAAGAGAGTAAGGTGGTAGAGGGAGGTGAGGGGAAAGGGTGGAGTCTCTTGTCCCTCCAGCCCTTCTCGCCTCTTTCCAGCAGCTACATCCCTTCTACTCTTCAATCTGAAGAAGGGCTGAACGGAAACGTTACCTTTCATAAGTTCTAGGTGCAGTATTAGACTATTTGGCTCATCATGTCTACTCTGCTATTCAATCATAGGTGATCTACCTTTCCCTCTCAACCCCATTCTCCTGCCTTCTGCCTATAACCCCTGACACCCGTACTAATCAAGAATCTATCAATCTCTACCTTAAATATCCACTGACTTGGCCTCCACTGCCTTCTGTGGCACTGAACTCCACAGATTCACTACCCTCTGACTAAAGAATTTCCTCCTCATCTCCTGTTGTCCCATTCCCCTCCACAGATGCTGCTTATCCCCTGAGTTCTTCCAGCATTTTTTTTAATCTGCAGTCTCTTCTGCCTCCTGGGCAAACATCCATCATGGAATCGGGCCCAGAAGTGCCTATGCTGATTTCCCAATGGTCTCCCATTGACCGGGGAATGGATTGCTAGCATGGTTTACTATGCACAGCATGACGACTTTTGCACAAATCATGCATTTAGAAAAAACAACAACCAGATTCTTGGCAATGCGTCATTAATGTGCTACGATTACTTAATTTTAACTTGAATAGATTATGCAGTAAATATAACTTGGAATTTTGGCATGTAGTTCAAAAGAAAGCCTTGGAGATTTATGAAGATCATAAATGCCTAGTGGCATCACTCACTGTTGGGAGCTATTGGGTTTTTTCTGGATTCTTCACACTTAACACTTCATAAATGACTTGATAATGTTTCTCAGATTTACTCATGTAAATCTTGGCTTTGCATCAAAAACTTGAGGTCATTGGAAGTTAAATCAATTTGGACTCAACACTAACACAATAGAGAGTGGCTGTGCCTTTTAGTGCAGGGATTAAAATTTTGGTGATACATATTCTATCAGACCATGATATTTCATTTCAATGCCATCTTTGAAAGGGACAAATGTGAAATAAGATAATAAATGTAGTTAAGACTGGGCAAGATCTGCTAAAGAAGGTGAAAGCAAATTAATGTTACTGAGTATGGACCAATGCAACTCTAAAAGAAAAAGCATGTAAAAATGCAAAAACTACCACAGATCCTTGTAACTAGAAGAAAGACAGGAGCAACAAAACTTTTTATGAGACAAACTGTAAAGTGGACCATGGAGAGAAACATGCAAGCGATATCAAACTCAGTATTGATAATTGCATCCGGAGAAGGAAGCTGGTCGGAGTCATCAAAGTAGTCTGAAAACTATAACTGGTAATATTGTAGATGAAAATCAAGAAATGGTAGACATTTTTTTTGTATCAGTATTTCAAGCAGCGAAAGAGGATGGCCTATATCCCGAGTAGACTAACTTTGAGTCTGGGATGAACATTTGTAAACCTAAGTAAAATAATTGTATTGAAGAAAATAGTAAAGCTGTTCCAAAACCAGACGATTCCAAGGTTTTAAAGGAAAAACTGTTAATGCTGGGAACATTGCAGATACTATAATCTTTGAAAGGGCCCTCAAACAAAAATGAATCCATTATTCTGGAAAACTATGATTCAGTGCTGCTCATGAAAGGAGATGTGGGAATGAGGACTAGTTAACTCAAAGTGTCAGTAAATTGATGTCTATAACTAAGTATAACATCTTAATGTCTTGATTTTCAGCTATTAAGCCTAGATATAATTCAACCAGGTCATGGCTTGGTGACTAAAGTGTCAAAGATATGCTGCAACAATGAGGTTCTCTTTAGACCATGGTTTGAATATTCTAAGCAATTTTAGGAGTCACATTTTGGGAAAGATTTCTTGGCCTTGGAAGGAATGCAGTGTAGATTCACCAGTGCATACTTGTTATTATAGACCAGTGATTTAAAAATGGGGATATTACTTCTATAATTATTTTGAGCCTCGTCCAGAATTGGGATTGTGGTCTTAAAAAGTCAGCAAGGCAGAAATTCCTCCTCCGCTGCTAATGCTAAATATGCACCATCATAATGGAACTGAATTTCAGAAGTAGCGTGACATTTGCAGCTGCTACAATATCGTAAATTTGGTGCCATCAACGGAGGCAAGCAACATTCTGTCGGCACAACTAGTTAGTCCTCAAATTTATTCTAGTGCTTTGATTTAACTTAAAATAGAATGTTGTGCCATTTACTAAAGGCAAAAAAAAACAAATGTAAGTACCAATAATTAAACAGCTAGTTTAATTGAACAATGTGTATCTTATGTGAGGGACTGGATTATCACTGTATAATTCTGACAATTATTGTTACTTTTTCTTTTTTGACAGAGTGAAGAGAATAATATCTGAAGATTGTCAATCGTATTGCAACCGAAATGCCCTAGCGGTGTTTTTGGAGAAGAGCCAAGGTGCGTTAAAGTGTGACATTTTTTTGCTTGTAGACTTTGACAGATCATAGAGCTAATTTTGAACTAATTCATAAAGACTGTGATATGATAAGAAAGATGTGTTGATTGCAGAACTTCTCAGACCCTCTGAATAACCCAATATGTACAACCTTTGATGGATTTTAATATGGGCATAAATATGACAGGATTTCAGAAGAGGAAGGTTAGGTGACTTATGGGCCTGTCCTACTTAGGCGACTTTTTAGGCGACTGCAGGATACTATGCAGTCGCCACATGTTCGCGTGTGGTTGCCGGGAGTCGCCTTCATGGTCATGAGGAGTTCCTGCATTCTGGGAACATGTTGAAAAATTAACGACGACTAGAATGAAGCCGCCATGGAGAGTAGTGAGAATTCTCGAGCCGTAGGTGGGTCGCCAGGAGGTCCAAATGGGTTGCCAGGAGGTCGAAGGTTCTCATAGGTTGTAGCCGGTGCTGACCGGTGAATTTCATTGGCTCATGGGGGAAAAAAAAGGTAAGCAGTAGTTTTCAGAACCAAGGATAACCGATCGGTAATGTTAAATGTGCCGAGCTTCACAGCCGTGTATCTCTGGCTTCTTAAAAGTTATCCCCACCCCTTCTCCCCCCTCTTTTAAAGGACTTACTGTACACTTGTGCTTTAGCCGTCATTTCACAGCGCCAACCTTCCTGTTCATCGCGGTGTGTGTCTGTTTCACCATGGCTTTGTGCCATGTGAATT
The DNA here is from genome assembly GCA_038087875.1 of Malacoraja senta. Classification (NCBI taxonomy): domain Eukaryota; kingdom Metazoa; phylum Chordata; class Chondrichthyes; order Rajiformes; family Rajidae; genus Malacoraja; species Malacoraja senta. Next base: position 84,999,655 of record CM075977.1, on the reverse strand, counting down.
ATTTAGACTGCGCTCCCCCCGCTTGCCCTGTCCCCCGCCTGCATAACGGGCCGGTGAAGGAAACGATGTGTTTGTGTGTGTGTTCCACTCTGACAGTTGCCGTTCCAGTTGCCGTTTTTTCAGGCGACTGCCGGCATCTTGACAGTCGCCGGCAGTCTGCTGAAAAATCACCTAAGTGCGACAGGCCCATTAGATTTATTTTTGAGTTATGAAATAGATGTTGACTTGCATCCTGCTTTTCAAATATCGCCATGGGATATTTTGGATCCACCTGACAGAGCAAATGGAAGGTCAGTTTAAGTCTCTGAAAGATAGCATCTATAATTTGTGGAGCAATTCCTCAGTACTGCACTGAATGGAAGTTCTGTTGCATGTGAGCAAATTTGATACAATTTGGGATCAAATTTCTATTTCGTAGCTTTTTTAAACGTGGTATTTTGGCAGTCATCTTTTGCTATCTGAAACTAGTTGTAGCATATTTGTTTCTTTTAATCATGATTATTTGCTATTTTCACTAAAGGGAATCTTATTTTATAATTTAGAAAATAAACCATTGGAATTTTAGTTGCTCACCTGTTATTGATTGCGAAAAAAATCAGTCTGATTAGATGCACTGAAGGGATTGCGTGGCTATCTTTCCAGCTACTGTGTTGGAAAGATGACAGAGGGTATAAGCTGATACTTGTCTCCTTCCGTGTGTGGTTTACTTTACTTTATTTTGGCAGTAGCAAGCATGTATGAAATACTCATAACAATGGAGCTTAGGTTCCAAATGAAGTTAATTTCTTTTTTCAAACTAAATTTTGGATTTTAAAACTACTGTCGGGATAAGTCTAAATGAGCAGTTTCTTGGCCGAGTCTGATCATGTACTTTTGTACAGTAGTACTTTTTACAGCATTGGCCAATACACGTGACTTGGATTCTTAGGTGAAGAGTCTTCATTATAAAGCTTAGAATCCTTTTCAAATTGATCACCGTAATTACCAAGCTAAATCATTACATTGAGTGTGCACTCTGTTAACTTAAATATTATGAACATCTGACATGGTGGATATTCTTTCTTGACACCATCCATAAACAGCTGCACTCAGTGGATGATTTTTATTCATTCTTGGCTGAGTGACTGCTTCACCTTGGGGCAAAGTGAAATTGGCAAGGAAAGCGACCCCTTGCTGCTAAGTGCGGTCCTTTTGGCTTGTATTAAGTGATTTTTTTTTAAAGGCAGTTATGGAGAGATCCAGGTGGTTTTACCATCTGGGCTAAAATGAGACCAGATGGAGAAGTGAAAGAAAGGGAATCAAAATCTAAGTAAAATTAGGAACGTAGAAATTAATTAGCTTTAAAAAATGTGTAAATACATACACCAGAGAGAGGTATGTGTGTGACATACAAATAGTAGAAAGAAAGCCATTAGATTCAGTCCCAAGATTTAGATATTCTGCCTGTACTAGGGAATTATCACTTGTAAAGAGTAAAAGGCATTATGCCTGTTAATGACATTTTTAGTTTAATACTGTCAATCATTAATTGGTACATTTTCAACCTTTTAACAGTTTGCTTCCTTGAAATTTTAAGATTGTGGAAGTTAGAATGTTACAGTCCATTGAAACAGGCCATTCGGCTCAGCTTGCCCATGCTGACCAAGGTGCCCCATTTACATCAGTCCCATCTGCCGGCATTTGGTCCATATCCCTTTAGACATTTCCTATCCATGTACCTGTCCGATGTCTTTTGAATGTTGTTATAGTTTCTGCCTCAACTACCTCCTATGGCAGCTCAATCCAAATACCCACCATCCTGTGTGTGTCTGTTAGTTTAAATTTAGATGGCGCAGTTGTTGAAACTGATTAAATTACATTACTTTTCCATTCTCAATATGTGCAATATAGTAATAAGAGAGATTTCAACGTTAAAAGTCAGTGAAATGTATTCTAACAGTATAAACAAGTCACATCTGGCTAATACATTGTCACATAAAGCATTTAAAAAAAACATACTCTGCAGTATATACTCGCTGCATAATCTCAAATGTAAACTTAAGTACAAGTGAAATGGCTGGCTGAGGAATGAAATCAATTTGGGATGTTTACTATTGATATTTAAAAGAACTTTAATATTGCAAATCATTTATTGAACAATTTTCAACACTATTCATTTTCAGTGATGGATCATAAGATCGTAAGAGATAGGAGCAGAATTAGGCCATTCGGCCCATCAAGTCTACGCAGATCCCTAGTCTCTGTTTTATTGGGGGCTTGGTGTATTCTAATTCTATTAGGTTCAAATGTAGTGCGTTTCAATTTATATGACGTATATAGAGAGACATTTTATAATAGATTCTTTGAACAGCACTTTATGTATTGATTTTATGTTTGCGACTAAGGAAAGCAATGGGACTATAATATTACTGTGTAAAAGAAGTGCTCTTTCAGCGCTGTTCAAAGGCAACAGCATTTGGTTATTGGGTCCAATGTATATGCTGTGCCAAACTATTTCGCAATCAACAAACTAGTGGGCAAATGGTCCAGTGATCGCCATCTAGTTTAGTTTAGAGATACAACACGAAATATGCCATTCGGCCAGCGATCCCTGCACGCTAGCACTATCCAACAAACTAGGACAATTTACAATTTTACTGAAGCCAATTATCCTACAAACCTGTACGCATTTGGAATGTGGGAGGAAACCGGAGTACCTGGAGAAAACTCACGGGGAGAACATAAAAACTTTCTGTATACAGTTTAGATCAAATCCAGGTCCATGGCGCTATGGTAGCAACTCGACCACTCTGCCACCACTGAGCTACCGTGCCTCACCATGTGCAGGAAATGTAAAAATTGTTGAAAGTAGATATTTTGAAAATGTGCACAATGGTTATCAATAGGGTACCCTTCATCAAAAGGGCAGGAGTGCACTTAACTGCTGTTTATATATTGTGTGCCTTCTTGCACAATCTCCAATAATGTAATGGTGCATTATTGGAGCAATTTTGGATGCTCTAAAGGTGCTCCAATTTTAGAAGGAACCTTTCGAAGGAGTTTAACTTTTAAAAGGAGCTGAAGTTTCCTTCTAAACCTTTAGAAGGAGCGGAACAACACGGAGCTCAGAAATGGTGGGGAGTGTTTATTTCATAAGTGTGGCACCATATGAGCATCTAAAATTTACAAATGCTTACTGATCTTCATTGGATTCCCATTGATTAATCCTTAGTCAGATACATCCTGGCAATACTTTTGACTGGGTTTTACCACTCCAAGCTTAAAAACCTATTAATCTGTTTTGAATGTACTTATTGATTGATTTAATGGAATCCATTATGGAGAAATAACTTATTTTCTCAGATCTAAATAACAGAACCCTCATTGTGAGTCTGCATCTCAGTTCTTTTATTCGAGCATAGGAAGCGATCGGTTGCATCTTCCTCAGATCTCCAAGAATCCTTGTTTCAAGGGGACTACCTCATTTTCTCTCACATCATTCTTCACTTTTCCTGTAGGACAGACCTCTCAGATCAGGAATCAATCAAATTGATATTCACTGCATCTAATCTTCTTAAACTTCGAGTTTTTCCAAACATAGCCTCATCACAATGCTGTATAAATTCAGGAAAAAAATATTTTCCTCTGCATTCCATTTTTATGGCAATTAAGACTGACCTGCTATTTGCCTTTCTAACTGTTTGCTATATCCTCTCTACTTCTATTTTTATACAAGGAAATCCCAAATCAGTCGACATATCCAAAGACCTTGCTAATTTCTCAACATCTCTTAAATCTGCTTTTCTAATCTACTAAAGTGGATAATTGCATTTTCTCAATTTATAATTTAATTGCCTAATTACTTAACTCATTTATTCCTTTGCAGCTAATCTGTGTTCCTCTTGCAAATTATTTTCCCCACATTGTTGCTTATCATTCGGCAACTTGGAAATTTTACATGATATTACACCAAGCCAGCGATATAAATTTCAAATAGCTGAAGCCTGAACACTCTTCCTCCCCCTCCATTATTTGTTACCTCCAACTTGAATACAGGCCATTAATTCCGCATTTATAATTGCCGATCAATAACTAATTTTCAGTCCATTGCAATATGTCATCCCCAAGTCATTGGGTCCTAATGTTGTACGCCTGCCTCCTGAGGGATATTTAAAAAACAGTTCAAACATTTAAATAATGAAAAGCTATTTCTTTTAAATCACATTTTATGAAGAAAACCATAAAATGCTAAAAGCATAATTAACTAGCCTATAATGTAAAATAATTCAAACCCTTACCTGCACTTGCATTTATCCACAATGTTGGCAACACCATTCTATTAACTGGGGTTACTATCTGTGTGCCAGCCAGTCACAAGATACTGGTGAGGTATCAGATGCAATCCTTTTCATGGCCCACCCAGCCCCTCTATTCAGCACCAGCAAGGCTCACAGCAAAGAGGTCAGAAATGCTGGCATCTGACTGCATGTTTTGGATTCCACATTTGGTGGAGCATGCGCAGATGTCCTAAATAAACCGAGTCACGGACATTTGGAACAGCTGGATGTGAACCTACATTAGTGGAATATATTAAGGCCATAAAAATCGTGAGGGAAGGAAATGTGGACTTGGGATAAAAATATAATGCAATGCTACCGAGACTGCTGGCAGTGACACTAAGACTTTGCTATATCCATGGAGGGATATTCCTGATCCCTGATATCCCTAACCCGGGCTCGATTGCCCGTCCAGCCCACAATCCACTTACTATTTCTGGCTATACACCTGCTATTGATGTTTCATTGCTTGCCAGAATTGGCATTAAATGCAATCCGTTTCATGGCAAACAGAATTCACTGGCCAACACAAGAAGGTACTGTGCGAACATGATATATTTATCAAATCTTCCACTAAAGCACGGCCAATTTAATGTGACACGCGTTTGTTGATAATAAGTTGATAACAAGGACTTGTTGAATTGAGTCTGATAAATAATTGTATCCATTGTTTTAGGCATCGTTCTGCATTGGCTAATAATATTAGAAGCATTTATGAACTAGTGTTGGTGTAAGCAGCTGACAATGTATGTTTGTTAACAACAGATCAAATGTTATGTGGGAACCATTCACTGGATTTAACTCTGCATGGAAAAAGCTCATAATTTTTTATAATTGAATTTGCAACTGATCTCTGAACCTGCACTTTGATTTTGAAGTTGGATATGTTAGCAGTCCATAAGCGTGTTCCACGTCTTGAATGCCTTTGAAAAAAATTTAATGGTTAAATTTGGTTTCATCTGTACTTTCTGTTCATTTTTTATTAAGTGTGACAGACTATTGGTAGCAGAACTAGTTCAGTGATTGTTGTTACCTCTTGAAATTTGCCTGAATTACAGTAGATGCAAGTCACACACTGAAACTGTTAAGGTTCATATTCCACCACATGAAATATTGGGTGTATGTGCTATCACTTGCGGTACACCTTGTGTTATATTAATGGCTTCAACCAGTGGCAGATATGTGCAAATGTGTTGTAGATATTCAACTCCTGTTTTAGTTTGCTGAAGCATCCCTGAAACACGTTTGGACATATGTTCCAATCAAAATGGTCAACGAATTTCCATTAGCAATAAATCAAAAGTGGATTACCAGTAAAGGTGGCGTGCGTAAGAAAAGGGCACTCATTAGTAATGACATTGAATGGCGGTACCATCATCAGTATTCTGGGAAATAATTCAATGTGGCTACAGCAGTAGGTCAGAGACTGTGTATACTGCTAGTAGTGATTGGTGATTTACAAAGCAGGTCAAGTGACACGTGCAGCTCAAACAAACATCAAAGCTCATCACTATCCAGGGCAAAGCAACTTAACACTCCATATACCATGTTAAGCATTCTTTCCATCCACCACCCAGAACAGCGTGGCTGCAGTAATTGCAGTCGAGAAAATGTCCTGTTTAATTTACTCGCTCAGATTACTTTGATGGTAATCTGATGAATAAGATGTGCCCGGGACCATCAGAATCTTAAGGCTCCCTCAATTGTACACCACCCTGACCAGCAAATATAGTACCCTTGATTGCTGGGTTTAATTTGTGGAACTTCCACCGCAATAGTCTTGTTGGACATCTATCAGAAGGACTATTGATAATTAAAAAGGCTGATCATTGCCCCCTCTATAAAGGCAATTAGGAAGAAGCAATAAATGCTAGTGGATCAGCATCCTGTAGGATGAATGGAAACAAAATGACCTTACACCTGCTATCTTATGTGATTGAAGCAAGATTACATTTTTTGACATTATGCCATAAAATACCAAACATTTACTCAGGACTTTTTCAACAGTTTTCTTTCTCTTTGTGGTCTGGTTCTTATGAGATAATGATATCATAATCGAGCTAGACTCCAGTACAATAGGTAGGGCAAATGGAAACATAGAGTGTAGAATCTAGTTCTTGGCATTGGAGCACACCATGCTACAATGTACAGAGGGATATGTGCATGCTGGTTAAGGAGATGCAAAAAGTCAATTTGCATGCATAATACGTAATTACTAAGGCATATTTTATATTGCCCTCTATTGATAGGGTTTGGAGTTCATAAGTAAGGATGTCATACTGAGAATGTACATGGCTTTGTAAAGACCACATTTGGAGCAGTGTATGCAGTTTTGGGCTGAGTAAAGAAATTTATATTGCTCTTAGAGGCATTGCAGTTTAGAATTTTGAGATTGTGGGGTAGTCCTACGAGTAGCAATTAACAAAGATTGATCTCTGCTCTCTGTAGTTTGTAAGAATGAAAGTTGATCTCAGCTCTCACAAGGTTCTGCGAGGGATTGATATATTGAATGTAGAAAGACCAGATTTGGTGGATATAATCTCGGGCTGAAAGGCCAGCCGGGTGGGATTGCAAGAACAAAGTGTTAGTTCTTTACCTCTAAATAACACTGAGTGACTTTAGTCTAGTTTATTATTATCATGTGCACAGAGGAACAGTGAAACGTGTTTTGTTGCTTGCTATCCGGTCAGCAAAACGACTGTACATGATTACAATCAAGCCGCCCACAGGGTACAGTTACAGGATATTGGGTATTTTGTTTAGTACAAGATAAAATCCAGTAAAGTCTGATTAAAGATACGTCTATGGTCTCCAATGAGGTAGATGGGAGCTCAGGACTGCTCTCTAGTCATTAAAGATATTCAGTGGTGATACTTTTTTGAAATTCTGCGAATCTGACAATGTGGTGATAGGAAGGGAAAGTGGGCGAAGATCGGCCATGAATGGATGAATGAATGAATGAAAATACGTTTATTGGCCAAGGATTCACATACAAGGAATTTGCCTTGGTGCTCCTTCCGCAAGTGACAACATGACGTACAGTGACAGTTAGGAATGACACTCAACATTAAACATTAATAATAAAACTTTATTGATTGAACGTGAATTAAATACAATACCAGAGCAAAAGGAGGCTACAGATTTTTGGTTATTGAGTAGAGCTACTACACATGGAATAAAGCTGTTGTTATGTCTGGCTGTGGCAGCTATGACAGTCCGGATCGCCTTCCAGAGGGAAGTGGTTCAAAGAGTTTGTGGCCAGGGTGAGAGGGGTCAGAGATGATCTTACCCGCTCGCTTCCTGGCCCTTGCAGTGTATGAATCAGATTGAATGACCAAGTAGACATGAAGGTCCACACGATCTATCCTATTTATTTTTATTTGTTCTGGTGGCTGGAAAGAGAGAGAGCAGGTACTGTCTTTGGATCTGTCTGTGTTATCACTAGAAAAGAACAATGAATATTTGCAAAATGCAAGTGTGCTTGCTCATTCTAAATCCTGTCTCTCCCTGTTCTCTATCGTGAAATATTTGTGGCAAATAATTCTCCCACCGCAGGGTCAGAAGCAAATTCAAAACATGAATTGCTGCTGTTTCTGAGATAACTTTGAAATCAAATCAATATTATGTTCAACCTGCTCTTACCGGAAACAGATGGAAGATACAATAAGGGAGCCCAACATGAATAAAACTGAGGCCGTTGCCAACAAGGCAAGATTTTGTTATAATTTGTAATGTGATCTGTGGTTATGGTTAACTGTATAGTAACAGCGTGTATAATTAAATTCACACCAACAATTTAATATTTGCATTCCCATGAACTAGTTGTACAATTATTCCAATCAGAGGAAAGAGCAGAATATTACATATGCATAGAATGGTCTATAAACATTAATGGCAACAGCAAACTGATTTGGTAAGGGTGCTGTACACCAGTTTTTGATTGCTGCAGCAGCTGCACTCTAATAGTTTCTGAAGGTCTGGTGTGTTACAGACAGGAAGGTCCACCTCTTATGGATTTTTTAAAAGCATTTATTTACTTTTGAGGAACCTTTCAAAAATGTACTATTTATGAGGAGCTTACTTAGGTTTTAGAGGGGAGTTGTACCCTTCCCTTCCATTGCACCATTTTATCCCTATGTGCCTTAATTTATTTTGTGGCCAAAATACTACCAATCTCAATCTTGAATACTTTTTGACCAAGCACCTCCACCTCATTCATTTTGAGATTGATTGAACGAAACAGCATGAAAATAGGCTTTTGGCCCACTGTCCACACAGACCATCAATTAGTGTAGGAAGGAACTACAAATGCTGGTTTACACCAAAGATCGACACAAAATGCTGGAGTAACTCAGCGGGTCAGGCAGCATCTCTGGAGGGAAGGAATGGGTAAAGTTTCGGGTCAAAACCCTTCTTCAGAAGAAGTCTGAAGTGTCTCGACTTTAAACGTCACCCATTTCTTCTCTCCAGAGATACTGTCTGTCTCACTGAATTACAACAACATTTTGTGTCTATCTTCAGACCATTGATCACCTCTTCACACACAAGTTCTATGTTATCTCACCTGCTCATTCGCTCTCTACACATTAGGGGGGCAATTTACAGAGGCCAATGAACCAACAAACCCACACATCTTTGGCATTAATAGATCTTTGAAGAAATGTTCCTCACCTTCAAATCAAATTGCAATGCTTATCCTGAGACGGTGCTCTCCACAACTGTGCATCTCTCTGCATCTATGGTGTCAAGTTCTCTTTTGGTAAATCTGCTGCATTATTCGCCAGGGACACAAGGTACAAACATCAAAACAACACATGAGAAATTCAACATCATTCAGGTTAAAATAACCTTCGCCCCACCCCCCCACTCCCCACCCAGCCTGCCCTACAACATCACCATCAGGGGAGTAGGGTTGCCCACTTACACTGATGTAATAGGTATTTTAATTTTCTCCTAACATTTACCATATGAACTACAGTGTTTTATGAGGGCAGGTCACCTCCACCATCTTAAGACAATTAGAGAAGGCTAATTTATGACTAACCCAAATGTCTTCAATTTGCAAGGTCTTGGTTTAATGCCTTATTTAAAAAATAGTACATTCAACTGTGAGAAACCTCTTTAGCACTTCATTGAAGTTTCTGCCTATTGGTACTATTGAAGGAGCAGGAACTCTTATTGGAAACATTGAAGGAAAGCAAATTAGTTATTACTACTTCTTGCATCCTGAGATCATGCATTTTAATATATCACAATTAGCACCCAGGTTTTCATTTCTGAACTGCTATGTTAATTGTTTTTTTTTAGTTTGGGTGCCAGTAGAAAAGCTACATTGACCACAGAACTTAATGGATGGTGGAAGAAAAGTAATGAACAGTTTCTTAAATGTTTCTTTGATGAACTATGGATTAGTGGAGGTTCATGTATACCATTGTATCAGTTTGAACGGCCAATGTGATAACATCAACGAGATAAAAGTTGGTGCTCAAATCATTTTTAAAGTTTACGGATAGAAAATAACCCTCTGAATGAGAGTTGGTAGAACTGTGGTCATGCAAATACTTGCCTTCTGGCGAGGAATAGAAGAGTGGATAAGGGGGATAAAATCTGTGTTGTTTCACTTTAGGGAATGACCTTTTCTTGTGTAATGTTTGCTTGACTGGGTTTGTCTGTGGACAAGTCTAACAAGTTGGAGTTATCCCAAAGCGATTGTCTACTATGTGCGCAAGTGCGTCAGAAAATATTTTTAGTTCGGGAAGAACACCCGAGTAACGTATCCACTTAACTCGGACTGCTTAGGCTCAGCATTAATGTGAATTAAAATGCAATCTACAGTCTTCTATTTTGTCCAATGTGTTGGATGGGTGCTTCCAAGTCCTTTTCAAGTCAAGTCAAGAGAGTTTATTGTCATGTGTCCCAGATAGGACAATGAAATTCTTGCTTTGCTTCAGCACAACAGAATATAGTAGGCATGAATACAGAACATATCAGTGAGTCCATATACCATTACATAAATATATACACACATCAATAAATAAGCAGATAAAGTGCAAATAAACAGATAATGGTCTATTAATGTTCAGAGATTTGTTTGAGCTGAGTTTAATAGCCTGATGGCTGTGGGGAAGTAGCTATTTCTGAACCTGGACGTTGCAGTCTTCAGGCTCCTGTACCTTCTCCCTGAAGTGTGTGTGTGGCCAGGATGGTGGGGGTCCTTGATGATACTGCCAGCCTTTTTGAGGCAGTGACTGTGATAGATCCCCTCGATGGTAGGGAGGTCAGAGCCGATGATAGACTGGGCAGTGTTTACTACTTTTTGTAGTCTTTTCCGCTCCTGGGCGTTCAAGTTGCCGAACCAAGCCACGATGCAACCGGTCAGCATGCTCTCTACTGTGCACCTGTAGAAGTTAGTCCTCCTTGACAAGCCGACTCTCCGTAATCTTCTCAGGAAGTAGAGTCGCTGATGTGCTTTCTTAATAATTGCATCAATGTTCTCGGACCAGGAGAGATCTTCAGAAAAATGCATGCCCAGGAATTTAAAGCTCTTGACCCTCTCCACCATCGGCCCGTTGATATAAACAGGACTGTGGGTCCCCATCCTACCCCTTCCAAAGTCCACAATCAGTTCCTTGGTTTTGCTGGTGTTGAGGGCCAGGTTATTATGCTGGCACCATTTGGTCAGTCGGTCGAACTCACTTCTATACTCTGACTCGTCCCCATCAGTGATACGTCCCACAACAGTGGTGTCGTCAGCGAACTTGATGATGGAGTTCGCACTATGACTGGCTACGCAGTCATGAGTATAGAGTGAGTACAGCAGGGGCTGAGCACGCAGCCTTGAGGTGCTCCCGTGCTGATTGTTATCGAGGCTGACACATTTCCACCAATACGAACAGTCTGTGGTCTTTGAATGAGGAAGTCGAGGATCCAATTGCAGAGGGATGCGCAGAGACCTAGATCTGAGAGTTTGGTAACCAGCTTGGAGGGGATGATTGTATTAAATGCCGAGCTGTAATCAATGAATAACAGCCTGACATATGTTTTTGTTGTCCAAGTGGTCCAGAGCGGAGAGGAGAGCCAGTGAGATCGCATCCATAATTCAGATAATCAAAATAAAAAATGACTGAAGGCTTCATACCAAATCCTGTATGACATCGTAACATAATAAGTATCCTTTATGGCATTTGAGCCAAAATATTTTTGCTATGTTTATCTCTGCATAAAGATAAGGAAAGCTAGAGGTAACATTTTTGAACGAGGTCAGTTTTTCCTTTTGATGTCCTTGAAACTTTGTATTCATAAGACACATCGTATTTCCAAATATGCCACAGAGTGTGAAGAAGCCTTAAGGAAGGATTTTGTTACCGTTACCGTAACTCCTTGCCGTTTAAGTGGTGCTCCAAGGCATTTTATTTATGTACTTTATTTTACAGGAGCTCAGTCTAATATTGCGATTGACAAAAAAATGTCAACAGTGAAGATTTTTTTCAGTGCTTTACCAAAGTGTCAGCTTACATGCTCAAAACATAGAACCTGAAACTTAACTATAGCCCATGAAAGCATTAAAATAAATGACCTTCCAGTATCTTATCCAAGTCACTGATCGTGAGCATATAGGGAGGGGCATTGGTAGGCTATTAGGTGTGACAGACTTGCCTGATAATGTCCAGTATTCTTGGAAATTCTGGACAACTTTCTCCTTTTACATTGTCTATTACATCCCAGGAATGGTAGATGAAAGCTACTAACCAGTACCTTCAAAAGGCAAAAACTGGAAAATCAGAGAAAAAACATTTATCTTTTGTTTCAAATGCCTTAATGCATGCATTGGTAATGCTCCCTCCAATTGCACGGAATCAGACTTCAAACTTTTTAAGTTGCACGATCGAGGGAAGGGTGTGAGAACAAAGGGAATGTCAGTGACAAGGTGAAAGTCACATGGGAGGTGGTGCCAACTGAGGGCACGTGATGTAAACTTTTTATTGAGATGAAGTGAAAGCAAAGAAAAATGGAATTGAGATGCAAGATCCAGCAGAAGCTGGAAATCTGAAATAACAATGGAGAACGCAGAAACAATGTCAAGTCAGATCTTTTGAGGAAAGTATGGAATTTGGGGTTGGTGAGCTTTGATTAGGGTTGGTGAACTGTGGTCAAATTAGAAAGGCTGATTGTGTGCAATTGTGGAATTCAGTAATATATGTTGAGATTTGCAAAGTGCCCGACTGCAAGATGAGGTAATGCTCTTTGCGCTTGTGTTGGGCTTGACGAGAAAAGTGCAAGAGGCCAAAGACTGAGGGGTCAGAATGGGAGGTGAAGTGACCAGGGCCACCTTTACCAAATGAAGGGAGATATTCAGTAAAACAGCCACCCAGCCTGCTTTCGTTTCTCCTGTGTAGAGGAAAACCATAACTTTTGAAATACATGATACAACCCTTACACCGTTCCTTGTTGGGGGGGGCCTTCCGTCATCTTTTCTGGTACATTTGGGGGAGTAACATTTTTTCAGATCCCTGCATTGGTATAAAACTCAAAACTTTCATCACATGCAACCAAATTTCACTCGTATTCAAATATTTTAAGATAGTTCATTTCATACTCACCTTTTATTCTTTATTAACTTCCTATCTCCACCTTGGGGGTGGGGAGGAGGGAGGTTCATGATCAATATCCTTAGCAATCTTCATGCCTCCTCCCACCCACAGCTTCTGTCCACCAACCATCAAGCTCTTAAACACAGCACAGCATTAACCTCAGCAACTACGAACTTCTAGCGATTGCCTTTGGTTGCCCTCAGGACTGTGATTTTTGCACTGGAGTTATAGTTATTAATTTATTGAATTACTGAAAATTATTTTATCTGTGTACATTGTGTTTTGGGGCCTGTTAAACAGTTTCAAATAATATTTTCATTGTTCGGTGTGTACAAAGGAGAATTAAACACTCTTAACCCAGCTTCTCATATGGACACCATTATAAATTCCCAGTTCCACTGGCTCATTAATGGGTTTTCTGATAAAAAGCACCTTCCATACCAGCATCTCTTATATCTTCCTTTTTCCTTCACTACGGTTTTACTCTTTCCAATGGCATCAGTTCCATTCCGCACGTGCTCTTGCCTAATTTTCACCCATCTATTCTAGACTAAATACGGGCACCAGACATTACAGTTAACCAATAACGCATCCAGCAGATTCGGCAGCATCTCCGGATATAGAACACTTTCTTTTATCTTCCATTTGTTGCATTTTACAACATGTAATCTTTATAATTAATGCCCTCTTATAATGGCTTTGTTCTTATTTTTCTCTACTTGGTTTTCATTGTCAGCCTGTTTCCTTTCCACGTTTTAGCAATCTAAAATATACTCCCATCGAGTAAAGATTCTGAATTGGATATCAATAGTCTGTGAATGCTGGAAATCTGAAATTTAAATAAACTGAAAAATCTGGATTGAACTCAGCAGGTCAGGCAATATTTGTGGAAATAGAAATTGTCTTCATGCTTGAGGTCGAAGGCCCTTTTGTCGGAATTGAGAAAGAGAGAAAGTTTGTTTTCACTTGAGTAGAATTTTAGAGAAATGGGTGGACAAAGGGAATACGAATGACAGGATGAGGTCTAAGTTCCCTCCACCGTGTTCAGGAATTTGTGTATATCTGTAACCGAATGTGGTCTGCTCTGCACTTGGGAGACCAAGAAATACGCAATTAAAATCTAATTTCACTCTAAACCATTTTATTCTCTCGCATTCATAACAAGAGGATTTCAGTATAGGAGTAAAGAGGTTCTTCTGCAGTTGTATAGGGCTCTGGTGAGACCACATCTGGAGTATTGTGTACAGTTTTGGTCTCCTAATTTGAGGAAGGACATCCTTGTGATTGAGGCAGTGCAGCGTAGGTTCACGAGATTGATCCCTGGGATGGTGGGACTGTCATATGAGGAAAGATTGAAAAGACTAGGCTTGTATTCACTGGAGTTTAGAAGGATGAGGGGGAATCTTATAGAAACATATAAAATTATAAAAGGACTGGACAAGCTAGATGCAGGAAAAATGTTCCCAATGTTGGGCGAGTCCAGAACCAGGGGCCACAGTCTTAGAATAAAGGGGAGGTCATTTAAGACTGAGGTGAGAAAAAACGTTTTCACCCAGAGAGTTGTGAATTTATGGAATTCCCTGCCACAGAGGGCTGTGGAGGCCAAGTCACTGGATGGATTTAAGAGAGAGTTAGATAGAGCTCTAGGGGCTAGTGGAGTTAAGGGATATGGGGAGAAGGCAGGCACGGGTTATTGATAGGGGACGATCAGCCATGATCACAATGAATGGCGGTGCTGGCTCGAAGAGCCGAATGGCCTCCTCCTGCACCTATTTTCTATGTTTCTATGTTTCTATTCCATGATTTTCCCCCTCTAACATTCCCCCCCCCGATATTCTACCTGCTGCTCAATTTGGGGCAATTTGCAGCGCCCAATTAACCTGCCTACATGTGTTTATTTGGGTTGCGGGAGGAAACTAGAACATCCAGAGGAGCATGCAAACTCCACGCAGACAGTACTGGAGGTCAGGTTTGAATCTGGGTTTATGGAGCTGAGAGGTAGGTGCTCTACTAATGCACAACTGTGCCACCTGGTCAAATAGAAAATTGAGAAAGAGAACCTCATCCAGGCTCTAATTTGGCATCAACAATTCTCGATTGCAACCAGAACCTTTTTTTAAAACAGAAGTTGGTAATAATGTTGCCATAACTATCTGCATCACGCCCAGGTAATATTTCTTCTGCTGCTTATCCCATTGCCCTGTTGAAATGTACCCCCCCCCCCCCCCCCCCTTGTCAATTTATTTCTCTGGCCACATTTCCTTTCTAAAGCCTTCCCTTTTGCCCTTCCCTGCTTCCCCTTTTCCCTGTCTCCGTGATAACCAGTGATGACTTGTTTCCATGAAATGCCATTGACCGCAAATGTTATACTTTGTTTCTCTCTTCACGGATGCTGCCTGACCTTCTGAATGTTTCCAACAATTTGTTTCCAACACTGCTGGCTTTGGCATGCTTCTGGTTCAGTTCTCCGAAGGCAAAATTATAGCAAAATTAAATGTTAAAATCTACAATGTGGCTGGTTCATAAAATCCACAGCAGTGTTCATTTTTTGAGCATTTCCTGTATTGTAACCATTGACAGCCTTGGCGACGCTGCTAATAGATATTCTTGAACCTCCCGGCTAAAATTTGTGCTTTACAAGAAAGAAATGCTAATGATTGGATTCCAATAATGACAGACTATACCATTGGAAACATGTGATTTCCTAGTTGTTAAAAATTATAGAACTGAACAAGCTTTTTCTTTTTTTGTGTGCCTATGACCATTGCAACACATGCCTTTTAATCAGATCATTGGAAGTTACTTGCCATTACTGACAATCATTTCATTCAAGCTGAGAATGTTTCCCAACTTCTGTTTACAAGGGTTTGTTAATGATCTCTTCAAACTAGTTAATAATTTTTTCAGCTTTGTAGAAAACATCCATTGAATCTTGTTTATGTTATGTGGATGAAATAATAAAAAAAAAGATCGCTTCTGTGAAGAGTGTTTTGGTATTAAATATAATGAAAATGCCAGCCTGGTAGTTCATAATTACTGAATTTCACTTAATGCACAGAAGCTCTTTTAATGTTCCTGCCTTTTTTTACTTTACGAGACGGCCACAATGCATAATCACTTCACTGATTTATGTAATCCTCATGATTTTGGCCAGTAACTTTGCACTGAAAAAAAATCGAACAGTATTTTCATATAGGAATTGTAGCTACTGGGGGAAAGGAAGTTAAAAATTATTAAGACAGAAATGGGAACGAAAATACCAGTGCAAAAGGGCTAATTTTTTCAGATTACTTAATAAATAACCGACAGCTTCAGCTTCAGTGTTCTGATTTTTGTGATCAGTGCTGGTACCTCACCTTATAGAATAGTGTTTTGAATGGAACTCACCTCACTCGCTTCACCCGCTGAGTTACTCCAGTATGTTAAATGGAACTGTGTATTTCACGTGATTTCCTTCCAAGTGCTCAAAGCAGGTCTTCTTGTTGAATATACCCAATTCTGTCACGTCTAATCAAATAACAACTCCAGGAATGATTAAGCACTAGCATTTTTTAAATTGTAATGCGGCTCATGTGTGAATAGCTTGGCAGGGCTCGAAATTAGCGGTTGCCCGGGTGCCACTGACCACTCAAAGCGCCACCGGGCAACCTAAACACTGAGTCATTTTGCCCAGCTTGGCAACCAGATACTGGTTTGTACCGAAGATAGACACAAAAAACTGGAGTAACAACAGGAGGGTTTGTTTCTAAAGCGGTTATCGCCGTTAGCGGGTTTACAAGCAGAGGCCCTTATCAGGGCGGGCGGGAAGAGGAGGAGATGGAGCCGCTATCGTGGCCGCTGCTGCCGCTGTGCGAAGCCCGTCATTCGCTCCAATCCTTCTGAAGCAGCTGCACCAAAGATCCTGTAGCTATAGGATCTCTGAGCTGCACCGCTCGGCCCCGCACCTTGCTGTTGGCTGGCGGAGGAGGGAGGCGGTGGCGAGGAGTTCCCAACGGACAAGGCAGCGGGGTGATGTTTTCCGAGGAACGCTGACCTTCCTTCCTCCCCACCTTGCCCCACCCCCCTCTCTCTCTCTCTTGTACGCCCCCCCCCCCCTTATCCTGGGACCCCTCCACTCCATCCCGCACTGATCCCCATTCCCGCGTCTATTCAGTCCTCACTGACATCCCCAGTGCTCTCCTCCCCATCTACCCCCCCCATCTGTTCATCATGCGCTGATCACCCTATCCACCTTGCATTGATTCTCCTGCGACCCCCCCATCGATTCTAAACTAGTTCCCCAATTCACCCTGTACTTACCCCTTTCCCATCCATCCTGCACTTCTCCTCCATCCATCCTGTACTGATCCCCCATCCATCCTGTACTAATCCACGCATTCATCCCATACTGACCCACCCTCCATTTACCCTGCACCTTCCACCCTTCCCCTCATTCATCCTGTAGTGATCCCCCATTCATCCTGCACAGACCCTCCGATCCACACTGTACTGCCCCCCCCCCAATCATCCTGAGCTGATCTCCCCCCCCCCCCCATCCATCCATCCTGTTAAAATGAATTACAGAATTCATTTTAACGGCAAATCAATGCTCTTAATATGGAGTATCAGTACTGTAGTATTTAATGAACAACATTCATAACTATGCGTACGCATGAATCCACTTTCATTCTACAGTTAAATGGATATTTCGGCCTGTACTGATCCTCCCATTCAAGAAGAATGGGGGGAACAGTCTGAAGAAGGGTCTCGACCCGAAACGTTGCCTATTTCCTTCGCTCCATAGATGCTGCCTCACCCGCTGAGTTTCTCCAGCACTTTTGTCTACCCCCATCCATCCCGTACTGAACCCCCCCATTCAACACCACTGACATCCCCCGTGCTCTCCCCTCACAATTTTACCTACTCCAACCAACACGTACTAATTCACCTTCCTCAATCCATCCATTCTGCACCGGCTGCCTTCTAACCCCCCCCCCCTCCCCCCCCACACCACCCCCGCCATCTATCTACCCCGCACTGATTCACACACACCCCCCTCCCTGACCCTATTGTGCTGGAAATGTCTTCAGAGCGAACATTGACTGTTTGATAACGGAATGCAATCAAATGTGTTTTAATTCCCAATGTTATTATTTGTTTTAATCCATAAAGATGGATTAATTCAATTGTGAACACGTGAAACATTAAAACTGCAGTGTTCGATTGTCACTGCTGCCGTTGACACGTTATTACAGAATTCATTTTAACGGCAAATCAATGCTCTTAATATTGAGTATCAGTACTGTAGTTATTTAATGAACAACATTCACAACTATACGTACGCATATATGTTACCATGGTCCAGGATTTATTGACACAGGTTGATCATACGCTGAATAATCCAACCACATTTTTGTTTGGAAGTGGAAAGAACTAATAGAAATTGCATTAATTGCAATGTGTAAAAAGAGTTGAGATACTGTCTTATAATTTTGCTGCATGTCATTGTGGGATATATCATGTCTTGATTGGTGAATATGTTTAGTTTGTGACTTTATTTAAAGCAGAAATAAAATGTGAATGCTTCATTGAGTATAATTCCGACTGGTAACTACGAACTTCGTCCGAGCACATTATCGCACGCGTCATGCAAGCCATCTTAAATGACCACCTAAACTGTCATTTGGCAACCTGAAAAGCTGCCAAGGTTGCCCGGCTGGCAACAGAGAAAAAAAGTTAAGCGAGAGCCCTGCTTGGAGTCAAAATGAAAAGCTGGAAAAGTTTATATAAAATTAAACTTGTTGGATTATTTCAGCAGAAGGGCCACAGTTCGCCCCCATTGCCGTTTTGTTTGATGTTCAATCATTAATCACTTGTTTTTGGAACAAATTTAGAATATGTTTAGGAAATCAGAGAGCCCTTTTTCCACATGACTAATAGTCATCTGGAAAATTATTCTCCTAAATGTCCATTAATGCTATATCAATTGACAAATTTCAGGATGGAAATCTGATAGGATATGGAGTTATGCAGGTAAATGGAGTTTAGGTGCTGTTCAGCCACAATCTGAATGTTGACAGTGACGAGCAGAATAGTCTCCTCCCATGGCAGTGACGCAATGAAGGTGCTGTATAGATGCAGTGGTGTTCATTGTATTATATATGGTCAACTGCTGATGTTCTATCTATTTAAGAAAGAACAAGGGAAACCTGACAGTGCTCTGGCTTGACCTGGCCAACGCCTTCGGCTCCATCCCGCACAAGCTGATTAGGACAGTCATGGCCAAGCATCATGTGCCGGGCCAAGTGGCAGATCTCATCCTGGACTATTACAACCAGTTCAGCATGAGAGTCTCATCAGGGTCAGTAACATCAGAGTGGCACAGACTGGAGGTTGGGATCATCACAGGCTCTACCATCTCTGTGATCCTTTTTGCCTTGGCGATGAACATGATCGTCAAGTCTGCTGAGCCAGAGTGCCGGGGCCCTCTGACCAAGTCAGGAATGCGCCAACCACCAATCAGAGCCTTCATGGACAACCTGACTGTCCCCACTGAGTCAGTGACAGGAGGCAGGTGGATCCTGCAGGGGTTGGAGAAACTGATTGGATGGGCAAGGATGAGGTTTAAGCCAGGAAAATCAAGGTCACTGGTGCTGAAGAATGGCAAAGTCATGGACAGGTTCCGCTTCAGCATCGAAGGGACACCAATCCCAACTGTCTCCGAAAGGCCAGTGAAGAGTCTTGGGAAGCTATTTAACAGCAGCCTGAAGGATACAGCATCTGTCCAGGCAACCTGTCAGGAGCTGGAGAGTTGGTTGACAGCAGTGGACAGGGCTTCCCGGCAAGTTCAAGGCAAGGATTTACCAGCATGGTATCCTGCCAAGGATACTCTGGCCACTGCTTGTCTACGAAGTCCCAATATCCATCGTAGAGAGATTGGAGAGGAAAGTCAGCAGCTTTCTCAGAAGGTGGCTGGGACTGCTCATGAGCCTTAGCAGCATCGCCCTTTACGGAAATAACACCAAGCTCCAGCTGCCCCTGAAGTCCCTGGAGGAGGAGTTTAAGGTGACTCGGGCCAGAGAGGTGATGCTGTACAGGGACTCCAGCAACCCCAAGGTGGCTCAGGTAGGGGTGGAGGTGAAAACTGGGAGGAAGTGGAGAGCCGGCGAAGCCGTGCTGCGAGCGGAATCTCGGATACGCCACAGAGTCCTGGTGGGAACAGTGACTCGGGGAAGAGCTGGCCTTGGAATCTTCCCATCTCCCCAGTTTGACAAGGCCAAGGGGAAGGAGAGGCGCAGGCTGGTCCAGGAGGAAGTGAGGGCAGTTGTGGAGGAGGAGAGGTGTACCAGAGCAGTTGGATTGAGGCAGCAGGGAGCCTGGACAAGGTGGGAGCAGGCCATGGACCGAAAAGTCACATGGACTGAGCTCTGGCAGGCTGAACCACAGCGCATCAAGTTCCTGGTCCAGGCAGTGTATGGTGTCCTGCCCAGCCCATCAAACCTCTTCATCTGGGGCAAAGCGGAATCTCCAGATTGCCCGCAATGCTCAGGCAAGGGGACGTTGGAACACATCCTGAGCTGCTGCCCAAAGGCTCTTGCGTCACGACCTGGCGTCACGACCAGGTTCTTAAAACCATTGCAGAAGCCATCAGCATGGGAATCAGCAGCTGCAGACGAGCACGCCCCACCACCAAGATGATTACCTTCATGAAGGCCGGAGTGCAGCTGCCAAGAACCACAGCAGCCAGGAATCCGTCAGGAATCCTGGCGACTGCGCAGGACTGGCAGCTTTCTGTAGACCTGGTGAAACAACTGAAGTTCCCACGGCACATTGCCACGACCACCCTGAGGCCAGATATCCTCCTGGTCTCAGAGGCGACCAAAGACATTGTCTTGTTGGAACTGACAGTGCCGTGGGAGGACCGTCTGGAGGAGGCCCACGAGAGGAAGATGGCCAAGTACGAAGAGCTGGTCATAGACTGCCGCAAGCAGGGCTGGATGGCAAGGTGTATGCCCATTGAGGTTCGCTGCAGAGGTTTTGCAGGGCAATCGATCTACAAAGCCTTGAGTGCACTGGGCATCAACGGAATGGCGAGGAGAAGGGCCATCAAGAACACCACAGAGGCAGCGGAGAAGGCCTCGAGATGGTTCTGGATCAGGAGAGAAGGTCCATGGGGAGGAGCGAATGCCACTTGAACACAAGTCGTGGTCTGATCAACCACGGCTGGGTCGCCTGGGTGAGGGTGTCTGATGTTGAAACACCCAATGACCCCAGGTTACATCACTGATGATGTGTTCAGGAGCATCTAGAGATGTATTTGTATCAATCAAAAAGAAAGAGCATAGGCTATAAAATGACTGGAAAAATGTGCAGAATTGACGCTGCTTTCTGCAGCACTATCCCAGATTGCTGATATTTGCTGCTTATATAATTGAGCCAGTTTTTGGACTGATTATTTCTGAACGTTCACATAAACTTGCTCTTAAAAGCTATGTCTCCGAGTAAGAATTTATGCATTTAGTAATAATTTTGCTGCTGCAGTAGATTATTTTAAAATTGTTATTTAAAAAAAGGAACAAAACAATAGACACGAAATGCTGGAGTAACTCAGCGGGACAGGCAGCATCTCTGGAAAGAAGGAATGGGTGACATTTCAGGTCGAGACTCATCTTCCGAGATGCTGCCTGAGTTACTCCAGCATTTTGTGTCTAACTTCGGTGTAAACCAGCATTGGCAGTTCCTTCCTAAACCATGTGGTAAACTGTCAAATGAATTCACTTCACACTTTGTTGTAGTGATCCTATCTGAGAGCTCCATGGAGACATGATAATGCACTGGGTTGTTTTTCCCGGGTCTGCCGACTGTCTTTGTTATTTCACTAAGGGTGCAATTTTTAAATTGCTGGTCTGCAGAAGTAGTTCTGCAACCAAAGATTTTCCTCATTTGTTTGTTCATTGGATATGGAAGTCACCATCGTAGGTGGCTCACCTTTACTTCCTTTTGAGAACTTGGTGGCGATTGCTGTAACCTGTGTGATGAAGATAACCCCATAGTAGCTATTAGGATGAGTGTTCCTAGATTTGAACCAGTGTCAATAAAGGAAAATAAATATATTTTCTAGTCAGGATGCTGTTTTACCATGGAGATGATTGTATTCCCATGCACCTGCTGTCTCTGATCTTCAATATCATAGGCTTGAGGATTGTTGTTGAAGAAATTGAGTTGCTACAATAGTGCCCAATATCATGATTGAAAATAGTATCAAAATTGTAGCAATGGCAGTTTTATTTCAAACTGGAGTATGAATTTGCCAATTTTTAATTACAGCTGAATTATGGGAAGTGGAAGGAAATGAAGGGTCAACGTGAATTCAAATATGTGACAATTAGAATTAAGCCTATTTCCATTGTCATGTAAAATCTTTAAAGCTTTTGGAGTGGCCTCTATTACTGCTGATCTGTTTTATGTTTCCATTGCATGTTGTTCTTGGTGAATTGTTAAAAGAGGCAAATCTGATTTTGCTCTCCTTTACAATATGCGTGGCAGATGTCGTTCCCACTGAAAAATAAAGGATCCACTTTATGTTTATTAATCTAAGGTTTACACCCAAGAGGGAATGCACTCCTTTGCAATATATTTAAATGTAAGATGAGAAGCATTAAAAATGTCAGATGTCAAATGCCTCTCACCCAATCTCCTCATCAAATTTTCAGTCTGATTGATTTCCCCTCTCATCCACATTTACCCTCGAAATGCTAATATTGTTTTTGGGCTGTCAGAGTGGTGAGTGCATTGGGGAAAGAGTTGGTGCATCTCTATATTTTCAGATACTGCCGAAAACGGTAATTTATGGTAGTTTAATGTGTACTTTGTTTTGTAGCCTCCTTGGCATTTACTGATTTCAGTGCATTTTTGCTAATTATAAGCCACAATATATTGCAGGAGAGACTGCATAATGAGTTGTTTTTATTCTCGATGAATGATAGAGGGAATATATGGGGGTAGAGGTTCCAGTTTCCTGTGACTCAGATTAGGGATGCTTATTTTGTATCTATTTTAAGTTTCAATATTTTCTTGCGATGGGAGGAAGATGGTGTCTCTCCACCTGGGACTATAATGTGCCCTCCATAATGTTTGGGACAAAGACCCATCATTTATTTATTTGTCTCTGTATGCCACAATTTGAGATTTTTAATAGAAAAAAATCACATTTGGTTCAAGTGCACAATGTCAGATTTTATTAAAGGCCATTTTAATACATTTTGGTTTCACCATGTAGAAATTTCAGCTGTGTTTATACATAGTCCGCCCATTTCAGATCACCATAATGTTTGGGACACATGGCTTCACAGGTGTTTTTAATTGCTCAGGTGTGTTTAAATGCCTCCTTAATGCAGGTGTACGAGAGCTCTCAGCACTTAGTCTTTACTCCAGTCTTTCCATCATCTTTGGAAACTTTTATTGCTGTTTATCAACATGAGGACCAAAGTTGTGCCAATGAAAGTCAAATATAGATACATAGATACATAGCAAATACGCCAATATGAGACAGGAATACAACTGTTAAAGACATCAGCCAAACCTTAGGCTTACTAAAATCAACTGTTTGGAACGTCATTAAGAAGAAAGAGAGCACTGGTGAGCAAACTAATCGCAAAGGGACTGATAGGCCAAGGAAGACCTCCACAGCTAATGACAGGAGAATTCTCTCTATAATAAAGAAAAATCCCCAAACACCTGTCCGACAGATCAGAAACACTCTTCAGGAGTCAGGTGTGGATTTGTCAATGACCACTGTCCGCAGAAGATCTCATGAACACAAATCTCACGAAGAGAAATACAGAGGCTACACTGCAGGATATTATCCGCAAAAATAGGATGGCCAGGTTACAGTTTGCCAAGAAGTACTTAAAAGATCAACCACAGTTCTGGAAAAAGGTCTTGTGGACAAATAGACAAAGATTAACATATCAGAGTGATGGCAAGAGCAAAGTATGGAGGAGAGAAGGAACTGCCCAAGATCCAAAGCATACCACCTCATCTGTGAAACACGGTGGTGGGGGTGTTATGGTCTGGGCATGTATGGCTGCTGAAGGTACTGGCTCACTTATCTTCATTGATGATACAACTACTGATGATAGTAGCATAATGAATTCTGAAGTGTATAGACACATCCTATCTGCTCAAGTTCAAACAAATGCCTCAAAACTCATTGGCCGTCACTTCATTCTACAGCAAGACAATGATTCCAAACATACTGCTAAAGCAACAAAGGAGTTTTTCAAAGGTAATAATGGTTCATTTTTCAGTGGCCAAGTCAATCACCTGATCTGAACCCAATTAAGCATGCCTTTTATATGCTGAGAAAACTGAAGGGGACTAGCCCCCAAAACAAGCATAGGCTAAAGATGGCTGCAATACAGGTCTGGCTGAGCATCACCAGAAAAGACACCCAGCAACTGGTGATGTCCATGAATCACAGACTTCAAGCAGTCATTGCATGCAAAAGATATGCAACAAAATACTACATACTTTGCTGTGTCCCAAACATTATGGTGCCCTGAAATGGAGGGATTATGTATAAACACTGCTGTAATTTCTATATTGTGAAATCGAAATGTATAAAAATGGTCGTTATTAAAATCTGACAATGTGCACTTTAACCACATGTGATTTTTTTTTGTATTATAAATCTAAAATTGTGGAGTACAGAGGCAAATAAATAAATGATGGGTCTTTGTCCCAAACATTATGGCGGGCACTGTATTTATTGTAACATCACTAGGTGAATTTCAGGGATGAAAGTATTGTTCTGTTACAAGCAGCTGAAGGAGAATCAAGAGTGTTTTATTGTCCTGACTCAAAACAGAATAATGAAATTCTTACTTGTAGCAGCACAATGGATAAACACCATAATACATGGCAAAACAAATGTTTAGTGTGTATTTGTGTGTGCAAAACAAACTATAATAATGCAACAAATAATACAATGCCCCATGTCTATGTAGTTTTGAGCTTATTTAAACTTAATTGGAACTTAATAAGTTTAATTTATTGGAACTTATTTGTTGTAGTGTTCAATAGCCTGAAGCTTGTAAGGAAGAAGCTGCAGTTTTCAGGGTCCTATACCACATTCCCGATAGCACAAATGAAATGAGTATGGTCAGGGTAATGTGAGTCTCTGACTATGCTGGCTGCCTTTTTGCAGCAGCAACTCCTGTGATCCCTTTGATGGTGGGAAGGTCAGTCAGTACCAGTGATGGACTGAACAATTTTCACCTTTTTTTTGCAATCTACTGTGTTCCTGGGTGTTCGAGTTGCCAAACCAAGCTGTGATCATCATTATCATCATCATTGAAAACATCAACGGGCACGGTGCCTTACAATGCTATGTACGACAGTGATCGCAACTGTGGATGGCCGTTGGCTCGCTCGGAGCATGTTGCAAAATACTCGTATGTTGCAAAACATACTTGGCGAATAAATTCTGATTCTGATCCACCCTTTGACAGGTCTTGTTTATGGTCCTGCTGGGAGTCCACAGCCCCCTCCTCACCTGGCAAACCAGGTGGGGGAGACGGTTTAGTCGGCGACTATCCAAGGTAGTAGGTAGCACGGGATTACATGGTACCCGTGGCAGGGGGAACTCCCCCCAACCTGACCTAACCAGTCAATATGCTCTCTACTGTACACCTGTAGAAGTTCAAAAGGGAATTCGTTGACATACCAAATCTCCTCTATCATCTAAGGAAATGGAGGCATTGATGGACTTTCTTTATGATTTTATCAATATGTTGGGTCCAGGACAAATCTTGAGAGGTATGCACGCCCAGAAATCAGAAGTATTTGACTCTCTGCTGTCGTTGAAGGCATGTTTGTGGATCATCGGCCTTGCTCTTCCTATGTCAACAATCAGTTCCTTGATTTTACTGAGAGTAAGGTGGATGTTCTGGCATCATTTGGTCAGTCGATCGATCACCCTCATAATTCGTCCAATAACGGTGGTGGTGTTGGTGCATTTGAAGAAGTTGGAATCATGATTACAGAGAGCAGGGGGCTGAGCACACAGCTTTGACGTGCTCCAATGGTTATCAAGGAGAAAGTATTTTTGCCAATTTGTGCAGATGGTGATCTGTTGCTGAGGAAGTCGAGGATCCAGTTGCAGAGGGATGCACAGAGACCCAATTCAGTGAGCTTGGCAAGCAGTTTTCGAGGTGGATCTATATTCTTTGGAGTTGAGTAAAATGAGGGGTGATCTGAATGAAAACAAAATCTTCAAGGGGATGATAGGGTAAATGTTGAGATGTTTCTACCTATGAAACATTCTCAACTGAGGAGCTATAGCTACAAGATAGTGAAGCAGACATTTAAAACTCTGTCGAATGTGGAAACCTAATGTTGACCAGGAACAGGGGAAGTGTAGGAAATTTAATAAGGTGGAGGTGGACATCAGTAGAAATAAATCCTCATTCACCTGTTTTGATGCTAGGTTGGCTGTATGGAATGGTGACATCCTTGAAGAGTATTAGACAACCAGCTTGGATCTTGACAATCTAACCATTTCACATATTCCTACTGAACTCAATTTCTGGATAATTTATCCATTGAATCTCAATTACTGGTTCATTAATTTAACCAGTATGCCACTAAAACTTGCAAATGCAATGATGCATTTAGGAGATGTTATCCCAGACTGTGACATTTCTCCCACACAGCACTGAAGTGTTGATCTTAGTTTTGTTTCAAATGAGATTTTAGATAGTTGATGAGGAGGAATTGTTTTAGTCAGAAAACAGTGAATCTGTGGAATTCATTGCCAAAGGCGGCTGTGGAAGCCAAGCCAATGGATATTTTTAAGGCGGAGATTGACAGATTCTTGATTAGTATGGGTGTCGGGGATTATGGGGAGAAGGCAGGAGAATGATGTTGAGAGGGAAAGATTAATCAGCCCTGATTTAATGGCAAATTGCCATGATGGGCCAAATTGCTTAATTCTGCTCCTACAACTTATGAACTTATGAAGTGAATTTTGAGCCCACAACCTTATGATTCCGAAGCAAGGCTAATAGATAGATATAGATAGATATGCCTTTATTGTCATTCAGACCGAAGTCTGGACGAAATTGCAGCAGTCATACATATAATACAATAAAACAACAATAAACACATATTAACATCCACCACAGTGAGTCCACCCAGCATCTCCTCACTGTGATGGAGGCAAAAGTCTATGAAGCTAAGAAGAAAGTTGTATTGTGCAGTGTGTGATTGCCAACAACTAACAAGGCTTAGGAGAACAGGAAAACGTTTGCATGTTAGTTTACGAGGTTTAACAAAATGAATCAATAAAAATCATAATGTGTCGCCATGGCTTAGGATCTGCTGCACTTGCCATTACCAAGCCTGGGGACTAACACCAGCTCAATTAAGAGTGGGGCATGCAGAAAGAAGTGCCAGGGATATCTGCAACTGAAATGTCACTAATGATAGAACAGTGCAGAACTTGACGTGTGTTAATTAGCAAAAGCATGCAGTTGGCCAATATGTGATTCATAATAAACAAATTGGATCAAAGCTCTGTAATTCTGTCATATCTTGTCATGAATCGCAGGAGAATGGGGATGAGAGGGAAAGACAGATCAGCCATGATTAAATGGCGGTACACCTGATGGGCCGAATGGTCTTATTCTGCTCCGAGAATGTCTGAATTTATGAATGGTGATGAAGGGTGTGACTTTAAGAAAATCCCAATATTTCATGATGATTAAGCCCAATGTTTGTTGAAGTTTGGTTTAAAGCATTTGCAATAAGCGAGTTCGGTATTCCGACTGTGCATGCGCAGGTCATAGGTCACTAGTTATAAAGTCTCGGCAACGGTGGTGCTGCATTGTGTGCAGGCTTGTGTTTCGGTCAGGCCCGGCTCTCCGTCGCTGCGGGTGCTCTTGAGTTGCTGCTGGGCCGTCCCCGATCCCTGTCCGGGGTGGTCCTGAGCTGGCGGGGCAGCCCCAGACTTGCAGCCACTAGCTCCAGCTCGCCTCTGCTTGTCCTGCCGGGTTGGCCGGCAGCCCTCCACCTTCACCTCCCACCCCTCAATCTAACACCGAGACCCTGCTGAAGATGGGCAGCCGCCGGCCCTGCTCGAAACCGGGCGACTCAAAGCCGCTGCTGCTGGAGTCTTCCTGATCGGCGAGAGAGTCTGCAGACGGGCTCCTGCCGACCATGGGTAAGCCGGGCGCCCGCTGGAGCTGCTGTTGGTGGTGCTGGCGGCAGCAGCAAACTCCTCCCCCTCCGTTGCCAAGCCCAGAGTCGGGGCCAGCTCCAACTCCAGGTCGGGGCTGAAGGCCGCCCGCAACGCGGCCCAGTCTAGCGCCAGGCCGGAGGAGGCTGAGCCCAGGCTGGTGCCCTCGCTCCTCCTTGGGGTTGTGGATGAAGTGGCAGCGGGTACCGTAGGGGCAGTAGCCGGTGGCGGCTCCGTCTTGTACTTGGGGTGGCGGCTGAGGCCATGGGCGAACTGGCACTTGTTGCCGTAGTGGCCCATCGAGGAGTGGGTTCCTCTGGAGTTGGAGCGGGGTTGGGCTGGAGTTGGCGCTGGCTGTGGGTTCTGTGGGCCTGGGACCGCTGGTGTTGTCGGTCCGGGCTGTTGGTTGGCGAGGCGGAGGTGAGCTGGTGTTGGTGCTTCTTCGCGTTGGGGGCCAGTGTCCCGATGGTCCGGAAGTCTCCAGTAGCCCCTCCTACTCCCTGTAGCCCTGCAATTTTCTTTAAATGAATTATCCAATTCTCTTCTGAACACTATTTTTCTCTGCCTGTCAGGCAATGCCTTCCTGGTGCAAACAGCTTAATGTACAGTGCATTCAGAAAGTATTCAGACCCCTTCACTTGTTCCTCATTATGTTACGTTACAGCCTTATTTTAAAATGGATTAAATTCCTTTTTTTTTATCATCAATCTACACAGAATACCCTCGAATGAAGAAGTGAAAACAGGTGAAAAGAAATTTTTGCAATTAAAAAGAAATAACTGAAATATCACATTTACATAAGTATTCAGACCCTTTGCTATGACACTCAAAATTAAGATTAGGTTCATTCTGTTTCCATTGATTATCCTTAAGATGTTTCCACAACTTGATTGGAGTCCACCAGTGGTAAATTAAATTGATTGGACGTGATTTGGAAAGGCACACATTTATCTATATAAAGTTCCACAGTTGACAGTGCATGCCAGAGCAAAAACCAAGCCATGAAGACGAAGGAATTGTCCGTAGACCTCCGAGACAGGATTGTGTCGAGACACCGATCTGGGGAAGGGTATAAAACAATTTCTGCAGCATTGCAGGTTCCTGAAGAGCACAGTGGCCTCCGTCATTCTTAAATGGAAGAACTTTGTAATCACCAGGACTCTTCATAGAGCTGGCCGCCCAACCAAACTCAGCAATCGGGGGAGAAGGGCCTTGGTCAAGGAGGTGACCAAGAACCTGATGGTCACTCTGACAGGGCTCCAGAGTTCCTCTGTGGAGATGGGAGAACCTTCCAGAAGGACAACTATATCTGTAGCACTCCACCAATCAGGCATTTATGGTAGAATGGCCAGATAGAAGTCACTCCTCAGTGAAAGGCACATGACAGCCCGCTTGGAGTTTGCCAAAAGGCACCTAAAGGACTCTGAGACCATGAGAAATAAGATTCTCTGATCTGATTAATTCAAGATTGAACTCTTTGGCCTGAATGCCAAGCGTCACGTCTGGAGAAAACCAGGCACCACTCATCACTTGGAAAATACCATACCTACAGTGAAGCATGATGGTGGCACCATCATGCTGTGGGGATGTTTTTCAGTGGCAGGAACTGGGAGACCAGTCAGGATTGAGGAAAAGTTGAACGGAGTAAAGTACAGAGAGATCCTTGATGAAAACCTGCTCCAGAGCATTCAGGACCTCAGACTAGGGTGGAGGTTCACCTTCCAACAGGACAACGACCCTAAACACACAGCCAAGACAACGCAGGAGTGGCTTCGTGACAAGTCTGTGCATGTCCTTGAGTGGCCCAACCAGAGCCCGGACTTGAACCCGATCGAACATCTCTGGAGGGACCTGAAAATAGCTGTGCATCGACGCTCCCCATCCAACCTGACAGATCTTGAGAGGATCTGCAGAGAATGGGAGAAATTACCCAAATACAGGTGTGCCAAGCTTGTAGTGTCATACCCAAGAAGACTTGGGGATGCAATCGCTGCCAAAAGTGCCTCAAGAAAGTATTTAGTAAAGGGTCTGAATACTTATATAAATGTAATATTTCAGTTATTTCTTTTTAATTACTTTGCAAAACTCTATAAAAACCTGTTTTTGCATTTTTATTATGGGGTATTGTGTGTAGATTGATGATAATAGAAAAAAATAATTTAATCAATTTTAGAATAAGGCTGTAACGTAACAAAATGTGGAAAAAGTGAAGGGGTCTGAATACTTTCTGAATGCACTGTAAGGTTTAGGAAGATGAAATTAGCCAGGACCTTTGAGGAAGACAAACAGGGGACCATAAAATGGCATTGGCAAGTTGTTTCAAAGAGAATCCCAAGGATTATTAGACATGCATCAAATAAAATTAAAAAATGGAGATGGTAATTCAAGGATAAAGGGGGGAATTTATGCTTGGAGTCAGAGAATGTAGGTGTACTGAATATGGTGTCGGTTTTCACCATGGAGGATAGTGAGATCAGTGTGAGCTATATTACTATACTAGGACATTTTGAGATCAAGAAGCAGGTGATATTGGAATTCTTGAACATTATTACAGACCAGGTTTAAAATAAGCACAGTAGAAACAATCTGCTGGAGGAACTCAAAAGATCGGGTGAAAAAGAATGGTTGAATTCGGATCACCTCGCGCTTACCATTCTTTTCCATAAACAGTTGCTGTTTGACATGCTGTGTTCCTCCAGCAGATTTCTGCTTTGGATTCCAGCATCTACAGTCTCTTGTTTTTATGAATACAGCAGAAATGTTGAGACAAACTGACTCAGAATGAATTTGGAATCCTGGAGCTTGGAAGAAATTGTTTTGGTCTCAGATATTGGATGCTAATTTGGTAATTTTATTTGGGCTGCTGTTGTTAAAAATGACAAGTTCACACAGTGCCTTTAGTGTTTGAGGCACATTTGGGCAGAGCCGTGGGAATGCTACTTTGAAAATCTACATTGATATTCATAGCAATTTTGACATGATCATGCACTCAACAACAAAACTCGATTAAAGCAGTGATTTGATGATGTCAACCCGTTTTGTATACATGCGACATTATGTGGAACGAAGCTTTACATCTGATCAGTTCAGTTTGTTATATTTAGAGATTTCTTGAAAGGAAACTGTGTATTTTGGTTTCTGTGGCATTTGAAATTAATTTAAAACTAATCTTAAAATTAAAACATTTTACACTAATCCCATTTACCTGCATTCGGACCATATCCTTCCATGCCTTGCCTATTCAAATGTGTGAATGTCTGCAAAATGTAGTGATGGTCTCTGATTCAATCACCACCTCAGGTACCAACCACGCTGTTTAAAAACAAAGTTCTTTCAAATCCCACTTAAAATGCCTTCCTATCATCTTAAATCTATCCCTCAATGTTGTTACCCCTACCACGGGGACCAAATGTTCTCTCTATGTAATCTGTGCCTCTTATAATTTTATATATCTCTATCCGATCACCCCTCGGCTTCCATCACTTCATTGAAAATAAGCCCAGCCTATCCAATCTTTCCCCATCAATAAATTCCTCTCATCCTGACAAAATCCGGGTGAATTTTCTCTACACTCTCTTCAGCCAAATCACATTGTTTATATAGTGTGGTGACCAGAATTGCACAGAATACTCTCCAAGTGCGGCCTACCAGTGATTTATAATGTGGCGGCCTAATGTCTCAACTTGTAGGGTGATTAGAATTTGATGCAGTCCACCAGCTGTGGCTGAGCCAGTGTTTTGTTAATGTCCAAAATATAATTTTTGCTTTTGTTCTCTTTCCCATTATTCATAAAATCCCAGTTGCAATTTCTCTTGTGTTTCTCTCAACATGTCCTTCCGCAACCAAGAATATATACAAGGTAGACACAAAATGCTGGAGTAACTCAGCGGGACAGGCAGCATCTCTGGAGAGAGGAATGGGTGACGTTTCGGGTCGAGACCCTTCTTCAGACTTTAAGAATTCAAGAATTTATCCATGTACGACCAGGTCTTCCTGCTCCTATACCCTCAACAAACTGATTTGATAGGATGAACAAGGAGCAGCATATAACCTTTTGCATGCTTCTACTTGTTTCTCCTACCAAAGCTGATTATTCCTCTTTCTGCATAAAATTTCCACAAGATATCGATGTAGAATTGAGTCCCTTGTTATTTTGTTTTTTAACTGTTTGCTATCATTCCAGATTTTAGTTTGTATCATGGCTTTTGAGATTGCCTCCCAAATCAAATCTGTTATTTTTAGATGGAAATGTCCTAATGCAGCTTACTGTTCACCTTCTTGCTAAACCTGCTCTCACTTTGGGAGGAGCCCCAGCGGAAACTTTCTTAAGGAAGCCAGTTTCGATCTAATGCTGCTGTTCACGACCATTTTAAAATTGAACATTATTAAAAATGTTCCGAATTTTAGAATAAAATGTATTTTTAGGCACCCCTTTGGCTTTGGGGTGACTCCATTTCTGAAGTGTCTAATGAGTCCTGTGTGGGATCTGTAGACTGCTGCAGCTGTGAATTTGCTCAATTCACACAAAAAAAATTGCATTAAAAGACGTCGTGCTGGAGTGAGTCAGCGGGTCAGGCAGCATCTCTGGAGAACATGGTATCTTGGTCTTTAAGAAGGAAGAAGCCAGTGCCTAGTAACCAAGAATGCCAGTGTTTTTGTTGAAGCAGCATATCTCTGATCCGGAAATCCTTCCGCACTTGTTAGGCAAACTTGCTGAATCATTGGAATGGCTATAAATTTATGATGCACTTCTAAGTCCATACATCTGTCTTATCAGCTGAGTAACTGCATTTGTTGCATTTAATAATGCTGGCATCAAAGATGGACTTTTGGAATAGATACCAATAAGTGAATACTTCAACTTGTGTCTTTCTGTTTCTATATTCTGCAGTAGTTTGTACATTATTATTTGGTTTTGTCTCCTTTAAGTGGAACAGCACTTTAAGTTAAAGATGTTTAAATCACATGATCTAATACAGCCAATGAAGATGAAACGGTGGCTCCACAGGTTATTGTGGCTGCATGATGTCTGGTTTAGTTGTTACTGGCTATATTAATACCGTTCTTCACTAAACCACCTTATTGTGGGTATCTTCTGCTTTCACTTACTGGAGAAATTATTGCAGCTTTCCTATTGTCGGATGCTTAGAGGTGAAATTACGAGATGCTGTTTACTGCATGATGAAGTGGGTGAGTCTTAATCTTAATAACAGCCCTTTATAGCTGTCAAAAAAGATCTGTTAAAGCACACAGTTTATAAAGGCATGGTACTACATAGATATAAACATGCATTACATTTCCATACCTTTACCCAGTGCTGCAATTGTTGAGAAAAATCAAAATGAAAAATTGAATTGTGTAATTGAACTTATTAAATCTCCCAAAGTGCATGTGTTAATATTTTATGATGTTGTGCTTTATATGCTAGGTGCTGATTAAAGCACCAAGTGAGTTACGATTTATCTATTGCTATAGTTTAAAAAAAAAACAGTTTCAATTTTTATTTTCCAATATGTTGCTGCAAGTAATTTACTTGAAGTGCATATTTTTTAAGATTTGAGGGGGAGGTGCTTTTAAAAGCTCATTTCATCTATGAGGATTTCTTTATGCGGTTTAATCTACCAATAATTAAAATCTTACTGCTAATTGAGATTGCAAACATTTTTGAATTTAGCAATAATTTTCCTAAGCAAAATCTAGCATGTAAATATTCATATGATATTGCTCTTTCAAAAAAGTCATCACATTTATTAAATATTAACTCTTTAAATTATGCAAAGTACAGATGCATTTTAAGATGCATTTGTTTTACTATTGCACCATTATTAAACTTGATGACTCATTTGAAATCACTGATATTTGCTATACCCCTTCCTGTTGCTGTGCCAGTGCATTGATACCGCACATGCACAATATGTATGAATTAACTCTTTCACATCAATTTGGTAGCCACTTTTTCTTTTATTGATTGAGACTAAAAGGCTGAGTCTTTTAGACTGTTGTGTTTAGAAGAACCACAACCTGCTTAATTATATAACAGTTGTACAAAATGCAGTCATAAACTGCTCTGTAATGGTAGGCAAACTAGTTTTCTAAACCTGTTTCAATAATTATTTTCTTTATTGTAATTTTACTCAGGTTTGCTTGTTTATTTTTTGCTCATCTCCTCATGGCAGTGACTCTTAATGGATTTTCATTTATGACTGGACACTTTTTGCTATCAATTTGATTGAAGTAGAAATCTAGTTCACGGTGTTCCTGGGGTGCTACTTTCAATGAATGTTGATATCATAGACTGGGCAGTGGGCAGGTGCTATAGACCTGCACGGGAAGGTAGACGCTCCCGCCCCCACGAGTCTCGGGCAGATGGGGCTCGTCAGCCTGGGAAGGCAGTCCATCTAGGAGAGGGAAAACTCTGATTTAAAACCTCCACTGCCTTGTGGCCATATCCAGTCATGGAAAAGGCTCCAGGAGTAAACCTCAAGAAAATCCGGAGTCGGAGCCCCTAAGGCAGTTCGTCGTTGTCTACAACCTCGCTCTGGCAGCTCCTGCGACGGCGCTGGTGCCAAACTGTAACAGCCCTGCTGTTCCTTTGGATCGATCAGCGACGTAGAGAGGGGGGACGTGCCGCATGGGCAACAGCCTGTCCTCCATATGACATCGCACAGGCTTGCATCCGACCAGGATGCATCACCCATGGTCAGTCATGACTGAGGGGGGCCTACAATTGCACAAAAATATAATTTTGAAGGCATTGGTTTAAATGGAAAGACAGGTTTTGATAAGGGATAAAATACAAATGATTGTGAACTTTTACCTCAGACTTGCCTAGTAACAAAAATAATTATGTTTGATAGCAACTGCTTTTCATTTCCTACCATGTTACACTTTAAACAATAACTGGATGATTTTTTTTAAACTTCAAGGGTGTCATTTTCATATGCAATCAAAAAGAAATGTAACATTTTACATTGTGTATTTTAATATCATGGCAGTCTCTTAATTATCATGGTTACTCAAATCAGTTACTGATATCCAGGTACTTGATGAAAAGGGCTATTTTTTCAAATCCAATTCTCACATTGACTTAAGATCATTTGGGTAACATTGTTCATGCAATAATTAACTGAAACGCATGTATAATTGATATTTATGTTTTATATATAAGATGAGCTCACACATAAGAATACATCTGTACTTAGATGATGGGGGGGAGAAAATTCAAGAGCCCAGTGTTTGTTAGAACTGGTTTTAATGCATGAAAGTGGTGATAATTCAAATAAAATGATGAGTGGGAGAATTGTTTTTGAATACTGTACTTGTGTACAGAATCAAAATTCTACTTGGATTTGTAATGGCACCAGATAATTTTAGATTGCATGCAAGCAGATTATTGAGCAACTTGATCTATTTAGCCTTTGGGGATCGGCTACATATTGAAGGAAAGCTATCCTGTAATGTTTTGGTGAAGCATTGTTCTTACAGTACAGTGCCTGTGTGTTGCAGTATTTTATACAACTGGTCTTATGCCTTTGTAGTACCACAAATATTAACTGGAAATTCCTTCTAATGGAGTAATTGGAAAAAATTAATGCAGCAGTTCAAAGATTGCTCCATGAAGAGTGCCTGTTGTCTGAAATTTAATATTGTAGACAATAATTAGGATGTTTCTGCGTGTGTTACAAAGCCACTGCTATCCATTTGCAGGCTAATGTGTTATCCCACAGTCTATCCCAATGGCATCCTGAAGTGTCTTTTAAACATAAAAAATTAATGTGGCTGATCAGCTTTCAACCTGTAAGTGGAATTTAGCTTCATGCTACTGACTAATGCATCCATTTTTGAACCATTAAAGCAAAGTATATGTTAGAAGGGTAACTCAGTTTAAAAAAAAATGGAAGTTAAAGTATTTGTTTACTTTGGAGTATTTGCAGAAGGACTAGATCTAAATTAAGGAATGCTATTATAGATCCTAATCACTGTTAACTTAGGTAATTAGCATTATAAAATAACATCAACAACAGCAGTTCAGTTGTCCCTCTGTAGTCTTGGGTAGCATTATCCTTAAAACCGCCAAATCGAATGTTTAAGTACACATTAGAGGGAATGGGTTTAATGATGCACAAATAAAAAATGAATAGTTTGTATTTTACACCAGTTTTTTTTCCATGTGCGTCAGTAATAACCCAAAGGCCCACAGCCAGCGTGGAGAACCCACAGGCCCACAACCAGCACCAACCCCAGCCCAACCCCCTCCAACTCCAGAGGAAGCCGATTGGCCGCTACGGCGACAAGTGCCAGTTCGCCCACGGCCTGGCCGAGCTGCGCTCCCTCTGCCACCACCCCAAGTACAAGCCGTACCTTGCACACCACCGGCTTCTGTCTACAACCCCAAGGAGGGCCGAGGGCCCCGGCCTCGCCTGCGCCAGAGCGCCAACCTGGGCTCAGCCTCCTCCGGCCCGGCGCTCGACTGGGCCGTGTTGCAGACGGCCTTCAGCCCCGACCAGGAGTTGGAGCTGGCCCGGACTCTGGGCTTGGGGCTGGGAGGGGGAGGATGTTGCTGCTGTCGCCAGCACCACCAGCAGCTCCAGCGGGCGCCCGTCCTGCCCAAGGCTGGCAGGAGCCCGTCCGCAGACACTCTCTCCAACTAGGACGACTCCAGCAGCAGCGGTTCCGAGTTGCCCGTCTTCGAGCAGGGCCGGCGGCTGCCCATCTTCAGCAGGATCTTGGTGTCAGACTGAGGGGAGGGGGGTGGAGGTGGCGGGCTGCCGGCCAACCCGGCGGGACAGGCAGAGCCGAGCTAGAGCCAGCGGATGCAACCACGGCTGTAAGTCTGGGGCTGCCCCGCCAGCCCAGGGCCACCCCAGACATCTCCGGACAGGGACGGGACACCGGGGAGGGGACGGGGACGGCCCAGCAGCAACACAACAGCACCTGCAGCGATGGAGAGCCGACCCCGACCACGGACGAAAAGCAAGCCTGCACACAATGCAGCACCACCGTTGCCGAGACTTTTTTATGACCTGGGCATGCGCAGTCGGAATACCAAACTCGCTTATTGTCAACTTTACATTTTTAGTTCCTATAATGTCAATGCGATGCTGAGCCAGATGGACCAAGAATGTGTCTGAAGGGTTCTGACCCAAAACACTTTGTCTATCCATTCCCTCCACAGATGATGTCTGACCCGCTGTTACTCCGGCACTCCGTTTTACTCAAAATTCCAACATTTGCAATTCTTTCTGTCTCTATACAAAGAAAGATGTAGTTTTGATCCCTAATCTGCCACTAATTTCTCCGATTCATTTGGGCAGGCAATAGGACAACTGTTATTGTTTCGAAGACTCTTGGTTTGAAGGAGGAAATCAACTAGAGTTTCCACTTGCACTGTGGTGCAAATTGTAGAGTCACCGCCTCTCAGCTATAAGCAGCCATGTTTGATCCTGACCTCCCAGCCTACCTATGTGCAGTTTGAGCATTTTCTCTGTGGTTTTCACCCATATCTGGAAAAACATGCAGGCTGATGTTCAATTGACCCAGTAAATTCCCCCTAGAATTTAGCTGAATGGTTAAATCGGGAAGAGAAAAGGGGGGTGGGTGGGGGGGGGGGGGGGGGATAGGTGGGAGTGTAGAAAGAACAAAATGGGATTAGTGTAAATGGTTGCATGATGGTCATTGCTGACTCTGTGGGCCGAAGCGCCTGTTTCTATGCTTTGTTACTCTGTCAGTCATTCATGCCGGAAGTCCACAATTAAGTCTGAAGAAGTCCCGACCAGAAACGTCACTATCTTTGTTCTCCAATGATGCTGCCTGAGCCGTTAAGTTTGTACCATTTGCCTACGTTTGGGCCATATCCTTTTGGATCCTTGTATTTATCCAAATTTCTTTCAAATGTTGTAATTGTACTCGCCTCACCAGCTACCTAAGGCAGTTTGTTCCATTTACCCACCACTTTGTATGGAAAATGTTGCCCCCCTCGGATCCCT
Source organism: Malacoraja senta (assembly GCA_038087875.1). NCBI lineage: Eukaryota > Metazoa > Chordata > Chondrichthyes > Rajiformes > Rajidae > Malacoraja > Malacoraja senta. The sequence goes on along the minus strand of CM075977.1, from coordinate 84,961,545 downwards.
TTTAAATCTTTCCCCTCCCATGTGAAACCTACACAGTCTCCACTACTGTGGGGAAAAGGACCGTGACCATTACCATTATGTAGGTCTCCATGATTTTTATACCACATAGTGGACACTTACCACCCGCTTGGGTGCCAAAGTTTCAGCCTATCCAGTCTGTGTTTGTAACTCAAACCCTCCAGTCCTGGTAACATTCTGGTGAGTCATTTCTGCACTCTTTCCAGCCTAATGGCATTCTTCCTACAATAAGACAATCAGAAATATAATGAATATTCCACCAATGACTTTTCGATTGCACAATGATGTCCCATCTCTTGAACATGGTATGCTGACCAATGAAGGCAAGCATGCCGAACACCTTTTTTTAACACCCTGTCTATCTGTCTCCACTTTCAGAGATCTATGTGCTTGTACTCATAGGTATCTCCATACTATAACACTCTCCAGGGCCCTGCCATTTACTGTGTACATCCTGCCCTGGTTTAACTTACCAAAATGCAAAACATTGGTCTTTTTTGAGTTAAATTCCAATTGCTATTCCTTGGCAAACTTCCCCAACTCATCTAGATCCTATTGCAATCTTAGAAAACCTCCTCACGTTCAATACAATTCCGATTCATCTACAAACTTACCAAACATGCAGCAACAACATTGTCATCTAAATCATCACTATAGATGACAAGTGACAGGGGGACAAGCACTGATCCCTTTAGCACACACTGGTCACTGGCTCCCTATCGGACTCATTTACTTGTGTAAATAATGACCCAAATTTTGCATTGACCATGAATATTTACTGTTTATTATGGAGTAAATCAGATAATGACCATTATAAATGTGGAGATCAGGAATTTGGAAGCAGTGCTAAAACTTGCTAAAAGTCATGGGGTGAATGAAGCACATGAAGGGTGGTGTACTTGCCGTTTAGCTATCCATTCTGCAAGGCAGAAAATGTTAGAGATTGCCCATTGAAGTACAATTGATTTTATGAATACTAAGCCAAGCAACCTTTGACACAAAATTTACTTTTACAAACTTGGAGCCTTATTCTTTCTCCCATTTTTTAGTTATTGTTTGAATTTTTAAAATAAATTATTACTTTTTACTCAAGGCCTCATATCTTATTCCTATTTTTCCCTTCCTTTTATTTTTCTCTGTAAATACTTGTGTTGAATAAATTATTCAGATTTTTACCTCCTAGATGACAAATCTCAGTGGATAAATCTTCAATCTGATTCGAAGATGTGTGGTTTCCTCTTGCTTTGTCCACGCATGCCTCTTATCTTCAGTAAAAGGCTGTATTGAAATAGCTCTGTAATCGGTAAATTAGTGCAAAAAGCTCATTAAAAGTCTTTGGGCAGCTGAAAGTGTAATGAACAGTACATTCTCCTTTGAATGCAAAATCTAGCCAATTGACTCCTGGGGTGGGGCACCAGAAGGTGCCTGGCATACTGATGATGTTTTAACACAAATGCAATGCCTTCAGGAAACGAGTAGAGAAAATAGGCATGCAAAAAACGATCAATTTTCTGATTCTGCCCCACCCCTGTACATGCAAATAATTGTGGATTTTAAGAAGTTGAACACTTAGCATCATAGCATCAAGAATACTGGCTATAAGCACAGAATTGCTCTGAAACATATGGAATACTTACAGCAAAACCAACAGTGAAATTAAAGATAGACACAAAATGCTGGAGTAACTCAGCGGGACAGGCAGCATCTCTGGAGAGAAGGAATAGGTGACATTTCGGGTCGAGACCCTTCTTCAAGGGAGTGGGCAGTACAGAGATAACATTTAGTCGCAGTAAGATTGGTAGGAGAACTGGGAAGGGGGAGGGATGGAGAGAGGGGGAAAGCAAGAGCTACTTGAAGTTAGAGAAGTCAATGTTCATACTGCTGGGGTGTAAGCTACCCAAGCAAAATATGAGGTGTTGTTCCTCCAATTTGCGCTGGGCCTCACTCTGACAATGGAGGAGGCCCAGGACAGAAAGGTCAGATTGGGAATTGGAGGGGGAGTTAAAGTGTTGAGCAACCAGGAGATCAGGTAGGTTTTATGCGGGCTGAGTGGAGGTGTTCAGCGAAACAATCGCCGAGCCTACGCTAGGTCTCACCGATATACAGGAGTCCTGTATGTACATTAAAAACAAGGGTAACCAGGGAGAGAAAGTAGGACCGCTCAAAGATAAAGGAGAGCTTTTTGCTTGGAGTCAGGGGATGTAGGCCAGGTACTTTGCATCTGTTTTCGGCAAGGAGATGGAAGCAGTGAGATTAATATTGGGGAAACCTAATTTGTAAGGGCGGATTGAGATCAAGAAGGACCCGGTGATGGGACTCTTAAAGAGCATTAAAGTGGATAAATCCCCACGGTTTGATGGGGTCTATCCTAGGTTATTGAGAGAAACAAGAGGGGAAAATACAGGGACCTTGACAAAGATGGTCACTTGCGAGGTCCTGGATGACTGGAGAGTAACCAATGTTTTTCCTTTAGAAATCAAGAACTGCAGATGCTGTTTAATACACAAAAGGGCACAAAGTGTGCAGATGACGTGAAAGTTTATGTTAATATTGATCGTGAGGATGGCAGGCTTCAGCTGCAGAACTACATAATCAGATGGTAAAATGGCAGAGATATTTAATCTTGACAAGTATTCTAGGCCTAAAGACTAAGAGATACACCATGAATGATAGGACACCATAGAGTACTGAGGAGCATGTTCAAAGATCCTGAAGGCAGCAGCAGCATGTCCAGATATGGTGCTTAAGAAAGCATGCAGAGCACTTGCCTTCATTAGCTGAGGTGCAGAATATTAGAGTAAGGAGGTTATGGTAAAATTATATAAAGCATTAGTTAAGGCATAATTAGGGAACTCTGTACAGTTCTAATCACCACACTGTAGGAAGATGTAATTGCACGGGAGAGAACGCAGAGGAGATTCACCAGAATGGCGTGTTTCAGCTGTGGAGAAACTGGACAGGCTGATGGGGAGAAGGTGGGTGTGTGTGTGTGAGTGAGTGAGCGATGTAGGTATACAAAAAATATGCGGTGCAAAAAGGGGGAAATTAGTGGGAACTTATTTTCCATGCCAAGGGTGTTTATAACTAGAGGACATATGTTTAAGATGGTAAGAGTTAGGAGATTCAGAAGAGATTTGAAGACGTTTTTTGTGGGGGAAAGCACTGCATGAGGAGGTAGTGGAGGCAAGTACTCTCACAAGATTTAGCAAGTATTTAGAGGAGCACTTGAAATGTTAAGGCATTGAAGCCTGTGGGCCAAGTGCTGGAAAGTGGTATGAGTATAATGTGTATTTGATGGCCAGCACCAATTGGGTGGGCTGTGGTGGATTAAATGTCCAGGTTCAAGCAAAGATGGGTGCTGGGACATCTATGTTTATCACTATAATTTGGCATTCTTTCTAAACATAATCATTTTAACCCTGGAATTTCCACATTTTGAACTTACACAATGGAAGTCTATACTTGATCAGTGTGTATCGGCCCAAAGATTCCTGTCGATTGCAAGTTGCCAGAGGTCTTTGCTGACTCACGTAGCACGTCGGAAGTTATCTGGATCTACTGGTGTCAGTGTCGTGGAAAGTGCAAACCAGATTCTCAATGGTGCAGCCCTCCACACATTGGAATCATTATGCTGGGCGGAGGGAGGAGCAAAAATAGCATACGCCACAAAATGGCTCAAACGAATTGAAAGCTGGCCAAACCATGGCCACTCGCCCAACAGACTTCAAAATTAGAAATAGTTCTGAGCATACAGCAAATATTATTTTGGCAGAGATCAAATATTAGTAATTAAGGAAAAAAGCAAAAGCGCTTAAAGAATTTCAAGCATTTAAAGTGTGTAATTCAAAGAATAGTAACTTGCCTTTGCAGCTATTTCATTTCCATTCAAATGAGTGTTTCTGGTGCAGGTTTTGGCGCTGATTCTCTGGCCTAAGTGCTGAATTCAATTGGCGCACAACTGAGAAAAAGCTGGCAAAGAGCACCCAGAAAGTTTAGAGCTTGTGTCCTTGCTAGTTTAGAGATACAAGGTGGAAACGGGCCCTTCGGCCACCGAGTCCACACAGACCATCGATCACCCATACACGAGTTCTATGTTATCCCAGTTTTGCATTCTACATACACTAGTGGTAATTTACAAAAGCCAAATAACCTCCAAACCCTGTATGTCTTTGGACTGTGGGAAGAAACAGGAGCATCCGGAGAAAACCCACACGGTCACAGGCGAGCATACAAACTCCATACTGATCCTACCCGGGGTTCTGGCATTGTAAAGCAGCGCTGCGTCACTGTGCCACCCTTACATGTATAGATAAGAATCAACATTTTTTTCTGGATCTTGTACCGAGAAATGTTGGTTGTTCCATGTAGTGCTGTCTGCATGTCCTAAGAATATTCAGTCCTTGTGAATTATACAGTTACTGAAATGATGTCTTCATTCGCATAATAATATGGGTGAGTGGTATTTGCCATTCTTTAATCACAGTCTCCCCTTAAAATTCCAAGAACTGTTGCTAATTGTGTATTTATTTTTCTTACCAGACATATGTTGAAAAGTGATGCATTAACATGGCATTTAAAGGATCCATGTGACTTTATCGCCCTCTGTTTCACTTGTGGGTTCTATTTTTTAACCTTTTCCATTCTGATTGCATTAGCTTTTCATGGAGCTGATGCTTTGTTCAGGAGGAAGAGTGCAATGTTTAATTCTGAATTCCGCCTCTAATTTAGTTAATGGATCTCTGTGAGTTGCCGATGAAGGACTGGAAGTTTTGACTTAGTTGCAAGGTTTCGTTAAATGAAGCATGGTAAGTGTTAAAATGTTGTGCTCAGTGCACTAGGAGTGAACAGCAAATCTCCAATGTTTAAAACAACTGAAAGAGAACTTGCAGTGCCTAGTGCCTTTACCAGTTGGATGTAACTGGACAAAAATGTACTTGGCCCCAAGGCCGAGATACCACAACGTGGCTAAAAGCTTGACTATAAGAAGGGAATAGGAAGTGAATTCCACAGTGTCCAAATAGCTGATTAAGGTGATTTTGGTGAAGTGGAGAGATGCGCGAAATGTAAAAATGTCAGGTTTGAGGAGGTTGTGACAACTTTTTAAATGTCTGATTTAGCTATTTAAATTGGAGCCTCGGTTACCAATTTATGTACTGGGGTGAGCAGGATTATGAGAGATTGATCATGCTCTTTGGCTCACAATGTCCGTGCTGAACATGCTGACAAATTAAACAAATCTCATCTGCCTACGCATGGTATACATCCCTTGACTCCCTGTATCTGTCTAAATGTATCTTAATAGGATGTAGTTGGTGGGGAATTGAATAATCAAACTTTAAAATGGAGGATATGGTCTTTACTAAGAACGTTTTGAAATAGTTGATATTGGAGGCAATGAAGCATGGGTAAAGATTACTTTAACCATTTCAAAATGGTGGCTGTTGAGTTTTTATACCTAGCCAGTTATTTTTCTACTGTGGAGATCATTGCAGCCCAGTGAATGAGGGTGCAAATCCATTGAGCTGAAATGTACTTGCCTTTTGCTGAGTGTCTTTGTGGAGCTGTGCATTCCTGATTCGTGCCTGTGCATTGCAGTGAGTAAGCCAGGAATTTGATCTCTTGATGCGGCACTGGACCCTGCAGAGGATCTCTGAGTGGAGCTCAGCAATGCTGAGGTGAGAGGCTGGATGCAAAGTGTGTCCAAGACCCTCGCTTAACATAGTGCAGTTAAATATCTTGTAATTCTTTGCATAACGACATACATGACTTAAATGTGTTTTAAAGTTGTTTTTAATGAAATAATTGTTTGACCTGTTTTAAATATCTCCGATCGCTAGAAGTATTTGAAACACATTTGTGGCTTTGAGGGCAGTGACATCGCCATCCCATTGTCCCTGGGTGAAAATTCGGGATCCACAACTGAGCCCGAAAGTCAATTGCAAATCGCCTTGCATTATGAGATGGCTAAGCCTGAAGATTTCTGGACGCCCTAAGCTGCAAACGTTTAGTACGGCTGCAGGGATACCACAGAAGGCAATCACAAGACACGGATAGGGTTGGTCACGATCCTCCCTGTTCATTCTCTGAGTGCTAAATGGTCCAGTGCCATGGTTGCTGGCAGCCCTACTGAGACACGACATCCCATTCCTGGGACTACGACCAGTGTCTCCCAGTTTGCTGTCAGTTCCACAAATAATTCTGTGTTATCATTGTTTCTGATGATTAATTTGCCAAAAACAATATATTTGGGCTTTGGGCTGACCAAAATCTTCAGGTTTTGCTGCTGTAGCCATCTCACAACGCAAGGCAATCTGCAAGTGACTTTTGGTCTCAGTTGTGGATCCTGAATTTTCATCCCAGGGACACTGGCCATTTGACAGCTCGCTGCCCTCAAAGCCACAAATGGGCTTTAAGTACTTTCCACTCACAGTGCCTGAGGCCTGGAACCCGGCTCCAACTATGAAGGGGTAGAATGGTGAAGAGGTGGATCCCATTTACAGAATTTGTGCAGGTAATAAATACACTGATTCTGCTTTTAGCAAAGTAATCACTAAAACCAATGGTAAGCGGGAATTATTTGTAAATGCCATCTCACCTTTGGTAGCCTTTCTGCAGCCGGGTCAGCAGCAGTAAGTGATTATGGGTACATAAGAGTTGTTTTGCTGTAAATTATACAGCAAAAGTAAGGCTGGGCATTTTCAGTGTTTCTTTGGAACCTCAAAACAAGTCTTCTGAAAATATTACCTCAGTGCAAAGCTGACCACATGATGGTGGAGGAGGTTCACTATGTTTAAGGCTCTAAGGTTGAAGCAGATGAGAGAGGCAAACCAGCATTGTTGGCTAATGAGATGGCATTTGTTCCTTTCAATATTTCAGTACTGTTGCAAGGACAGGAACTTAGGAGGTGGCATTGTGTTAAAAAAATTGAAGGTCACGAAGAGGTTGGTTTACATGGACAGGGGTCTTTTGAGGAGAGAGGCCAATGATAGTTTCGAAAGGTAAGGAGACGGCATTTGAGGAGAAGAAAACGCATCTTTCCAACTCTGGACTTGAATCATGAGTTTATTGATTTGAGGGAAGCAAACGGAAGCTGCTCATTAAAGGGCAGCACGTAGTGCCTGGTGTCTCACGGCTCCAATGTGCTGGGTTCAATCTGATCTCCTGTGCTGCCTGTATACAAGCAGCTTCCTCGTGTTTTCTTCACTCATTAAACTCATTGTTCAAGTCCAGTGCTGGATAGATGTAATTTCTTCACATCAGATGCAGTCTCGTACCTTTCAGAGCCACGAGTGGAGTTGCACAGTCCCTCTATGATCATGTGCGTCTCTCTGACCAGGTGCTCCAGTCCCTTTCCACATCCCAACGACAAAGCAGGTTGGTAGATTAATTGGTCACTGTAAATACCCCCACTGTCAGTGCGCGATGGGAGAATCAAAGTGGAATTCGTTACAGTCAAATACGTACAGGAATAGCTGCAAAAGGATTTCTCTGGGAGCTGGCACAACTCGAGCTGAATGACCTCCTATGTAGAAAGAAAATATGAGACCTCAAGGAGCCAGTGCGAGGAGATAGAAACCAAATAAGAATTTAGCACCCGGCATTGCTGTAAAAATTGTGTTTTTTTAATTGCTTGAGGTTTAAAAAAAAAAGGAATACTTGTAAAGGAGATTTTCAAAAAGAAGCTTTTTTCTTGCCTTATCCTTTGCTGCCATTTAAAATATTTCAAAATGTATCTCTGATATATGTCAAGAGTTCATCATTTATATTCAATACTTTAATGCAAAGGAGGTCTCTGTTGGATTTCTCCATTGTATGGTGAATGTTCGTTTGTTTTAGTTACTGAATTGAGAGAAATGGGTCTGTCAGAATTTCCACTGAGGAAAAAGAAATACATTTTTGAAGCAGTCGTTGGTTTAGACTTCACTGTAGAAACTATGCTTTCGGCAGTCATCTTGCCATTTTCAATTTCTGTCAATCTGCGTAAAATTTGTAGAAATTAGGACAAAATTATTTTGATCATTTCCAATGCCATTAGATAGAATTTGACAGATTGAAGCAGTGATCTCAAAATACTGTTTAAGACTTAAGACTTTCGAGTTACATCTGGAAATAGGCCTTCAGCCCAGCGAGTCCGTGATATCTAGCGATCACCCCGTACACGAGCACTATCTTACACGCTAGGATCATTTATGATTTTTACCAAAGAAAATTAACCTGTAGTAGGCGGTAAGTCAGCTAAAATTAAATTCTTTGTTTCTACATCAGGGTATGGAAGTTTTACTTTAAACATCAAATAATTTCTTGGTGACCCCAAAAGGATGAGATGATGGGCAGTGCAAGTGATTATTATTTCCATACGGCATAATCTTTTTGGTAGTTATGATTGATTACCTGTTTGATTTGATGTGGTTACTTGAAGGTATGTTTTGGTTTCCATTCGTTTTTTCTTCTCTCCCCTTCCCCATCATCAAACTAATTAACTATGCAGTTAATTTTCTGTAAACTGCATAGCTTAACTAATGGGATTTCTTCAAATTTGTTCCTTGTTTCCAATTTTATTACATTGTGCCAGTTTATGATGCAAGACTGGTAGGATCTGGAATGTGTAGGAAGGAACTGCAGATGCTGGTTTAAACCGAAAACTGCAGATGCTGGTTTAAAGAGGGTCTCGACCCAAAACATCACTCATTCCTTCTCTCCAGGGATGCTGCCTGTCCTGCTGATTTACTCTAGCATTTTGTGTCTAGGATCTGGAATGAGGCAGGTTTGGTTTATTATCTTTCTTGGAAAATACTATTGGTTATATTTATTCTTTAGAGGCATTAGTGGGTGGTTTACCTTGACATAAGTCGGGAATTATTTTAACATTGCACATTTCTTTCTTGTATTTATTTATATAAAGTAAAATCTGCACCAGTTCGAGAAGGAAAATATTATTTGGGACTTTGGTATATCTATTTTTAGGAATTGGGCAGTGCAAATCTTATGATTTTTTTATTTGCAGTAGAAAGTTAAGCTTGCAGCAATTTTAGAAGGGAAGTATTGTAGGGACGTCAGTATTTTTTTATTTTTAAGGTTTGGATGCTGCAAAATTGAAGTGTTATGTCAGGAGAATGGAGCTGCAAAATATGAAGTTTACTCGATAGCTTCCATTTATTAACATGGATGCATCTTTTTAAGATGAATATAGTTGACAAGGAGTTATGTAGAAAATAAGGCTTTCAGTCCATTAGCTATTGTCATTCCTTGGTATTGCGCATGGTGAGTAGAAATTAAGTGTTATCTTGAAGACGGGGATATTGAGCAGACTGGAACCATGATGATAAATTTATTGTTCAACTTTCTTAGGCCCCCTTTGGTCATGGCTGACCATGGGTGTCTCCAGGGTGCTATTCCCTATATGGAGGATGCCTGTGCGTGACTTTGTTTAACATGGGGAGACTGGTGCACAGACAGCCACCCCACAGTCCTTGAGAGATCTGGGTCAGGATCCAGTGGCATGGAGTCCAAGACAACCAGAGACCCTTTTCTGCTGCAGCCTTCATCCGCCTTCCCAGCCGTTGTGATGCTCCACTGTCAACCAATGTCTTCTGCCTGTTCCACCGTTGAGGTCTTGGTTGGATTGCTCTTTGTCAGAGACCTCCCCCTAGACGTTACCGCCATGGGTGGCCCTACCAGGAGCATAGCTCCAGACAGCATCGCTCTCAGGATCTCAGGTCCACACCAATCTTCTCCACCACGACAAGGTGACAATCCACGGAGAAGTTAACTTGTTCAACTGGAAGTTAGGAAAAGGGAGTTGGGGATGCTAAAGAAAATTTGTGTCGGGAAATGAGAGTGGTCAGAGGTTAAGGGTAATGGATAGTAAAGTGTTTGAGACTAAGATACAAAAGCCATCAGGAAGGAAAGGGTACAGTCAGGCTCATGGTGTTACACTGTTTACAATTCATTGGTGTCACTGTGAGAAGTATGATCAAGATGTGGAATAGACAAGGTTTTTGTCGTACAGAGAGCACTTACTGGGGGTATCTCTTTTGTCATAATAGAGTATGGAAGCTGACTTCAACTCCTGCCTGCCCCGGGAGTATCTGAAGCTATCAATGGTATAAAATTACATGATATCCCTGCACCATTCCCGAAATATTAAACAATTTGTCTTAGCTGGAGCTAAGTGCTTTAACATAACACAAATGCTGAAACGATTAATTTGAGTAAACCTTTTGTGGTATAATCAGAATAACATTGGGCACCAGGTAGTTTGTGGAAACGTTTCTAGTTTAATTGGAAGTCGTCCAGTGACATTGAATTGCATTTTCCAGATAGAATAAGGAGAATCTCATTCATTGGCTATAGTGTTGCAATTCAATGTAAAAAGGAAGTTTAAATGTCAAAGTATATCATTTTATAAAAAAATATACAACTGTTGAATTATATGTACAGTATATAAAGAGGCTTTTTTGCTACTTCCACATGCATAACTTCTGAACAGCCACTTCAATCACTGCAAATGTAATGTTCGCCTTCTGTCTTTCTATGGAAAGTAATGGAAACAGAATGCTGTTTAACATTTTTAGGAAATGGTTCGGCTAGATGAGGAAAGGTCTCCCAGCTTCTGTTTTTTTTTTGCTCTTTGGATGAACTCTGAAATAGTTGTGATGAAATTCTGAATGTGCAAGGATCTGAAATATGAACTTTGTATTTGAATAAGTTGCAGATTATGAAACGTGGGTTTTGACTGCGATGCCTCTTCTGCTACGCCCTCATGTCCAGTTGCTAAATAATTACCGTTGATGAGTTTTGAATCTTAAAGCCCCTGTCCCACGATGCGAGTTCACCCAAGAGCTCACCCGAGTTTAAAAAAAAATCAAACTCGTGGTACTTCATTTACTCTTGGGAATTTTTCACACTGTTGAAAAAACTTCACGAGTTTCCGCGTTTCCCGAGTACCTGCCGTTAGCATTACGTGCCGCTACGAGACATCCACGAGCTCCGACGTACCCGCCACGTACTTACCACGAGTTTGATTTTTTTTTAAACTCGGGAGAGCTCTTGGGTAAACTCGCATCGTGGGACAGGGCCTTAAGTCTTTGTTGACGGATTATAAAATATTGTTGTAATTTAAGTAAAATAAATGGGTCTGTGGAAGGTTTGGTCCTGCCTTTCCTGAACAAACGAAGCCATTTCCAGGAGTTGTGCTTTTTCTTGTGAAGGTTGTGGTGCCCTAATGCAGACGAAACATATGAATACATATCAAGATGTGATGGTTTGTCATGTTAATGCAGGAATTTGGCTGCTAAAGTCGTTTTGTTTGCTTATCCAAAGCTGATGCATTGTAAAAAATAAACAGAAAATACAGTCTGAACATGGCACTTTTTAATGTAAATTAGCAGCTGGTACAAACTGAGGGATACAGTAGCCATTGTGTGGAGAGCGATTGTGGAAAATTGCATTGTGTGTTTTATAAAACAGCTGTTGGTAAATGTGCCCACTGATGTTGTCTAGGGGCTCTTTGACTGGTAAAGCATTTATTAGAATCAAAACAATCCCACTTGCACCCTCTGCTTTTCGTTTTGCCTTTTCACCAATAATATAACATCAAAGTGCAGAAAAATGTTCATGTTGCTTTTGAAATTGCAAAAAAATCCATTTTTTAGAGTCATAAACAATGTATGTTTATGCACGTCTGATTCATTGTCTTGTTATGTAATTTCTTGATTTCTATTGGGAAGGAAAAGCTAATGGGTTTTTCGAGAAATTGCATAATCCGATCAATTTTATAAGAATTCGCAAAATCCACGTAAATGGAAGGCGTATTACTATATTTAGTTATGGAAAGTAGGCAATTTTTTGTGTGTAAAATAAAAATAATTTATCAGGAGGTTAATACTGAAGCATTTTGATCATAAAGCAACGCACTGTCCTTGAAGAGTAGCTTATTTGTATCAGTCCGCATGCAGCTTCCTATTGAGTCATTCAGATAGCACAGATGTATTTGTCAATAGATTTTTAACCAAGTTGTTCATGCATGGCGAGAGAATAGATGGACTTTTTGTAAATGAACAAATGTCAACATGAAATCCTGCTTTGTTCTTGCATAAAGAAACTTGCATTTACATGACACATTTGATAACATCTATAGCACTCTACAGCCAATGAGGTACTTCTGAAAACGCATTCAAAAAAATGTTTGTGGATGATTTTTAAATTGGGGTAATTTGGGGAAGAGTTAATTAACAACATGAGATTCTAAAGTTTAAGTTGGGTATCCATATTGTTGAATTATCAACATTCTGCACATAATGTACAAATTTGTTTGGTACAACAAAATGTTGTTTGGTACATCAACAAAATATGCAAAGCTATTGACAAAATACCTTATTTTATGCCCGCCCAATACTGCTAAATAAATTCCCAGTTTAATGTATTTTGAGCATTATGCATAATAGACTAATGGGTCTCGCAGGTGTGAGATTTTAACAATCTTTGCCAGTTCTTGGCTTACTGTTAACTACGTGGCTGTTTTAAGAGGGGAATTAGATATTCATTCCAAAGTAACAGTGGAGTTGATTTGGAACTTGCTCCGCTCTTCAGGCATTTGGTAGATTCTACCTACCCAGTGAAGCTCGAGGGAAGTCCAAACCGTTGTCTCTCTCTGGCATCGTTATAATGTACTCAAAGCCATTCCTAGGTTAAATGAACACTTGAATTCTCAAATTTTAAGTAACTTCTGTAAACACGTCTCTTGGGCTCACACCTGTTTCTATATCCAGCCTTTGTCCAGCAATCTGCCCATCAGGGAACTCCCTCATCTAACGGCATCTGTTACTGGCCTGCTGTGATTTGTCCTGCCTCTTTTTGCTTTGTTTTTTTCTCTAATATAATCACTAATATAATCACTGAAGAAGGGTCTAGACCCGAGACGTCACCTATCCATTTTCTCCAATTTGCTGCTTGATCCACTGAATTACTCCAGCATTTTGGCTATCTTTGGTATAAACCAGCATCTGCAGTTCCTTTTTATTACATATTATGCTGGGGGCATTGTATTCAGTTCTGGTTACTTTGCTGTAGAATAAATGTAATTTGGTTGGAAAGCGCAGAGAAGATTTAGGAGGACGTTGCCATGACTCGCAGGCCTGAGCTACAGGGAGAGGTTAAGCTGGCTAGGACTTTTTCCTCGCAGTGCTGGAGGCTGAGGGTGATGATATTATAGAGGTACAAAAAATCACGAGGGGAATAGACAGGGTGAATGTGCTTAGACTTTAACCTAGGGTAGGGCAATCAAGAACTAAAGGGCAAAGGTTTAAAATGAGAGGTGATAGATTTGAGAGGAACCTGAGAGGAAACTTCTTCACACACAGGGTGGGGATATATAGAACAAGCTGCCAGAGGAAGTAGTCGAGGTAGATACAATAATGCCATCTGGACAGGTACATAGAAAACGTTTAGAGGGATAATGGCCACTCGTGGTCAAATGGATTAACTTGGACGGGCAGGGTCTTGAACCGAAATATCACCCACTCCTTCTATCCAGAGATGCTGCCTGCCCCGCTGAGTTACCCCAGCATTTTGTATCTATCTTCGGTTTAAACCAGCATCTGCAGTTCCTTCCTGCAACATCTTGGACGAGTTGAGTGGTGGGTGGGAGGGAAGGGAATTAATCTTGTTTCTGTGACTGACAATACTTGCCCTGGTACTATCGCATACCCAATAAAAAGAGTGGAAATTAGAGTCGGCCCCTGTTCCAGAGGCCAGAAAAGCAGCATGGAATTCGCCTAAGACACTCTATAATTTTGTTGGATTGCATTATAAACCAAATATTGATGCACTGAAGCTGTTGGTAGGAAGCCAAATGCTAGCAATTGGGGCATTTTGGTTGCATCCTTTCTGTTCTGTTGAATCATAGATATACAGATCGATCGTGCAAGATTTGATTCTCGTTGTATAGACACATTTGAAGACGGCACTTCATTAGTTCCGACTAACTAGGTTACCAGGAGAGAGCTTATGAATAGCTGGTATTGCCAGAGCTTCAGGTGACGTTAGTTCCATATTCATTTCATTTGACACGCTAACAAAATGTAAGCAAATCTTTATCATCTGAGGAAATTTATCATGCAACTGATAGGAACAATCAAGTTGAATTATTAGGCATTGCATGTTTTGATGTCTAGCTACATTACACACAAACCTGTTTGTTCAATAATTTGGGATTTTTGGTATGCTATCTATCATGTCAGATTAGTTGAATGTATGGGCATGATCAGACTGTGCTTACTTTGCTCCACTTCTCCTGTAGTCGACGATCACCTCCGTGGTCTTGTCGGAGCTGAGAGAGAGGTTGTTGGCCTGGTACCACCGTGTCAGGGCCACGACCTCCTCTGTAGGCCGACTCCTCTCCGTTGATGATCAGACCCACGACTGTAGTGTCGTCCGTGAACTTGACGATGGTGTTGGTGTCATGTTGTGCCGCAGTCGTGGGTGTACAGGGAGTACAGGAGGGGTTGAGGGCACACCACTAAGGTGTGCCGATATTGAGGGTGAGGGCTGTGGAAGTGTGGTCTCCGATCCTCACCACCTGGGGTCGGCCTGTCAGGAAATCCAGGATCCAGTTGCACAGATATCTGGTTAACGTGGAATTCTACATGGCATTGAAGAATGTGGGATCTGAGGTCCTCCTGATCTTTGGCAATGCTCCAAACTACTCTGAAAGCCTTCAGGTTGTGTGTCCTGCTATGGAGAGGTTTTTAAGCAACTGAACACCACATCCCTCCTGCAGTGTCTTGACCTAGTTGAAACTTTTAAAGATTATTATACAATTTGAACTTGAGCTGCTATCTAACTCAAACTTAATCTAAGTTTGGGAGCGGCCAGATGCTGGAAGGATTGCACCATGGCAGAGATTATATATAAAAAAGACAGTGTTTCTGAATTAAATAACATCTTTCACTAATAAAGTGTGTTGGGAAATTTGTGAGATAAGGCAATGAATGATTTTTATGACCATGAACATGAAACCTGAGGTGGAAGGGATTGTGTAAGTGGGTTGTCATTTGTGGGTGATCTTCACGCAGAGGAGCTGGAGGATATGCAGATGTTCCACACCACTCAGCTCAGTGAGGAGTCAAGCCCAAGTGAGGAGTAGGGAGGAGGAGGATGTGATGCTGAAGCCAAGCTCATGGTGAAGACTCTTGATCAGGTTTTTCGATTGGCCAAATAATTTTTTTTTAGCTGAGAAATAAAATTCCAGAGAGAAGGCTCTTTGCCAGAAAGTTTACAAAGCCATCCAAAATAACACCAGACAACATGTTTATTTTTGCTGTCTGCAAGAAAACAGTATCCAGTGGGAATATCAGTGACCTTCAATGAATGAGCACAATTTTGTGAGCCCTGCACTGTATTTAATGCTCCTTGATGTATACGCAAAAGGTATATTTATCACAAATGTTAGGTTCCTTACTTTGATGAAACTTTTCTTGCAAACTTCCGGTTACAAATAAATAAAACTATCTGCACTGCTTCCTCGATGGAAGTCAGGGTCTCCTTCATTCTCAGAAATATTTCCTTGGGTGAAATCTCCTGAGGCATGTCATGTTGGACACTTTCATGTTCACTGCTGCATTCCAGGGCAAGAAAACCCTTGAGCAACTGGAGTAACTCAGCGGGGTCAGACAGCATCTCTGGAAAACATGGGCAGGTGACGCTTCAGGTTGGGACCCTTCTTCAGATCGGCCCGAATCGTCTATCAACATTCTCCAGAGATGCTGCTTGACTGAGTTACTCCAGCACTTTGTTTTTCATCAACATTCCAGCAACTGAATTCCTAGTGTCCTAAGAAAACCCTCTAAAGCCACCTCCCTGACAGTTGCTACCTCAAATGCCATCTTTGTCAGAAATTCTTCTTCTGCTTTGTTACTTACTTTTGATTTGATGAGCAAAGGATCTCTTTCTGCAAGAGTTTTTCTGACTTTTGCAGCTTCTCAAATTTGGGGGGGGGGGGGGGGGTGGGCATGCTATGTCACCCAGGGAAAGTTTCTGCGCCTGGAATTATTTCTCTCTGTGTATAAACAATGCTAGTGAGGATTCGGACCAACACGTTTAATATCTAACCAGATCCAAATTTCAGGTACAGTATGCGCTCCTATTGATGTGATTTGGGTGATCTGGGTGAAAGAGTAGGCTGTGGGTTTTGTTCAGAGGCCAGGATGTACAAAACTGGGTTATGCCATGTTGTTGCAGTCTTCATTTTTGCTAGGTCTTTTTCTTTCGGACCTTGCACTGAAGAACTTCTAGTCAATGGGCTTTCTTTGCTGATAGGGTGCATTCTCCTTGCCAATGGAAGGTTTATGGTTATAAAAAGCTCCACATGGTTTTGCTACTGGATCTGCAGGTGAAGGCACAGATGTTTTCTCCAAAATCATGCCAAGCTCTACTTGGAGGTTGGCACAGTTTTTTCTTACGGTTTAATTAATAGATGTTTCTTGGTGTTATTCTCAACGTTTCCCCCAATACTAATCACTCTTTTTGGAGATGCAAGGAGACATCCAGCAAATTGTTCCAATTGCCAATTTGTACCATAGAGCTTTATGAAGTGAAGGCATCAAGCCAGAGGCTGGTTATTTGTGCGAGTGTTGGATGAAAACACGTTCCAATAGAAGTTACCAGGTAGCAAATTGCAACTCCCACTTTTACATTGCCTCAGCAGTGAGGTTAGAGTTTGCTAAGATTATTTTTCAAACTGTGTGGGATAAACACCATTCTTTACTTGACCTAGAGTGCAGTTCCTTATATTTTTTAAAGTGCAAGATGGCCTCATTTTTGCTGCTGCATTATTTTTAAGCAAACATCTTCTGAAGGCAGGGGAGTATAATGGAGCAGTTGCCACTGAGTTATTATGTGGGTGTGTTCTTGTCTCACCCCACTTTGCTGTTTGTGGTGAGTTTAACACATTTCCCTGATAAGGAGAAAGGGTACACAAAAATGCTGGAGAAACTCAGCGGGTGCAGCAGCATCTATGGAATGAAGGAGATAGGCAATGTTTCGGGCCGAAACCCTTCTTCAGACCCAGATAAAGGAGAAAGGGTAACGGTTCACATTTAAGGAGAAGAAATATCACACTTGCCACCTAACAAGCTGGCTTGATTTTTAATTCTGCAAAACCATCTCCCTGCCTTTACAACTTGAATCATCTCAAATATTCTCAAATCATTCTCTAATCCTGCAGAGGAGTTGTTCTATACATTTTGAATTAGACTGCATCCTTTCCACAATGAAAGTCCTAAAGGTCTGCAGTCAGAGCAAGGCTTGACATAATTCATTTTTATTTTCCCAATGGAGCTCCTGCTACTTGTTTACACATATGCTTTAGTAGTTTTAAAGAATTTGATATTGTAAATCCTACAGCCATTTGTAATTCTCAGCAGCCCATTTGTTGTCATATTTAT
>CM075977.1:84873319-84943883 GCA_038087875.1 Malacoraja senta | reverse complement strand
CCCCACCCCCGCAGCCTGTGTTGAAGGGCGTCGTCACATGTGTGGCAATGGAGAAAGAGGATTGGGGGTGATAGGGATTGGGAAACAGATGGACTGTCCCTACCCCTCCTACTTCAACTCTCCCTCCCCACTCTTCCCCCTCTCTCCTCTCCCCCTCCCTCCCCTCCCACCCCCTCTCTTCCCCCTCCACCACCCCTCTTCACCCCCATCTCCCCCCTTCCCCTCTCTCTTGCACCACTCCCCGCTACCCCTCTGCCCCTCACTCCCCACTCTTCCCCTCTCCCTCCCCACCTCTCTCCCTCCACCCTCCCTCTCTCCCTCTCTTCCCCCTACTCCTCTCCCCTTCCCCTCATCCCCTCTCCCCCCTTCCTGCCCTCCCCGCTCTCCTCCCACTCCCCACTCTCCTCCCCCTCTCTCTCACCCACCCTGATCTCCTCTCCCTCCCCAATCTCTCCCCTTTCCTCTTCCCTCCCTCCCCCTCTCCTCTTCTCTCCCCACCCCGTCTCCCTCTCCCCTCTTCTCTCCCCACCCCGTCTTCCTCTCCCCCCCCTCACCCCATCCCCCCGAGTGTGTTTGGGGGTGGTTAGTGTGAGTTTGGGGGTGGTTAGTGTGAGTGTGATGCCGCAGCCCACCCACCCCCTCCAGCAAACGCGCGTTGGGAAAACAGCCCGCCAACAGTCTCTCTGTCTTTAAGACGGAACTGCAGATGCTGGAAAATCGAAGGTACACAAAAAAAAACTGTATATCATCAGCGGGTTCAGCAGCATCTATGGATCAAAGAAAATATGCAACGTTTCGGTAGAAAACCAGTCTGAGGATGGGCTTCGGCCCAAAGCGTTGCCTATTTCCTTCTCCTCTCCCCCTCCCTCCCCTCCCACACCCTCTCTTCCCCCTTCACCACCCCTCTTCACCCCCATCTCCCACCCACCCCCTTCACCTCTCTCTTGCACCACTCCCCGCTACCACTCTGCCCTCACTCCCCACTCTTCCCCTCTCCCTCCCCACCTCTCTCCCTCCACCCTCCCTCTCTCCCTCTCTTCCCCCTACTCCTCTCCCCTTCCCCTCATCCCCTCCCCCCCTCTCCCCCCTTCCTGCCCTCCCCACCCTCCTCCCACTCCCCACTCTCCTCCCTCTCACCCACCCTGATCTCCTCTCCCTCCCCAATCTCTGCCCTTCCCTCTTCGCCCTCTCCCCTCACTCCCCCTCTCCTCTTCTCTCCCCACCCCGTCTCCCTCTCCCCTCTTCTCTCCCCACCCCGTCTTCCTCTCCGCCCCTCCCCCCGAGTGTGTTTGGGGGTGGTTAGTGTGAGTTTGAGGGGTGGTTAGCGTGAGTCTGATGCCGCAGCCCCCCCCCCTCCCGCAAACGCGCGTTGGGAAAACAGCCCGCCAACAGTCTCTCTGTCTTTAAGACGGAACTGCAGATGCTGGAAAATCGAAGATACACAAAAAAAAACTATATAATCAGCGGGTTCAGCAGCACCTATGGATCAAAGAAAATATGCAACGTTTCGGTAGAAAACCATTCTGAGGATGGGCTTCGACCCAAAGCGTTGCCTATTTCCTTCGCTCCATAGATGCTGCTGCACCCGCTGTGTTTCTCCAGCTTTTTTTTATGTACCAGTCTCTCTGTCACTCCCCTCTCTCTCTCTCTCTCTCTCTCTCTCTCCTGCCCTTCTCTCTTCACAGCCCGTGGCTCGACTCATGCACGCCCGCTCCAACCCCCCCCCTTCACCTCTCTCCCCCATCCTCTCTTGCCTCTCTCCACCCCTCTCCTCTCTCCCCCTTCCTCTCCACCCTCCCTCCCCCTCTTCTCTTCTCTTCCCACCCCGTCTTCCTCTCCCCTCTTCTCTCCCCACCCCGTCTTCCTCTGCCCCCCTCACCCCATCCCCCCGAGTGTGTTTGGGGGTAGTTAGTGTGAGTTTGGGGGATGGTTAGTGTGAGTGTGATGCCGCAGCCCACACCCCCTCCCGCAAACGCGCGTTGGGAAAACAGCCCGCCAACAGTCTCTCTGTCTTTAAGACGGAACTGCAGATGCTGGAAAATCGAAGGTACACAAAAAAAACTGTATATCATCAGCGGGTGCAGCAGCATCTATGGATCGAAGGAAATAGGCAACGTTTCGGTAGAAAAACAGTCTGAGGATGGGCTTCGGCCCAAAGCGTTGCCTATTTCCTTCGCTCAATAGATGCTGCTGCACCCGCTGTGTTTCTCAAGCTTTTTTTTGTGTACCAGTCTCTCTGTCTCTCCCCTCTCTCTCTCTCTCTCTCTGCCCTTCTCTCTTCACAGCCCGCAGCTCAACTCATGAACACCCGCTCAAACCCCCCCCTTCACCTATCTCCCACATCCTCTCCTTCCTCTCTCCACACCCTCCTCTCTCTCCCCCTTCCTCCCCCCCAGCTGTCATCCGTCTGTACATCCAACGTCCTGCTTGACTTGTGCCACGCAGCCCCTTTGATACCGCCCTACGCCCACGCAGCACACGGAAACGCCGATATTTTTGGGGGGTGGTTAGTGTGAGTGTGATGCCGCAGCCCACCCCCCCTCCCGCAAACGCGCGTTGGGAAAACAGCCCGCCAACAGTCTCTCTGTCTTTAAGACGGAACTGCAGATGCTGGGAAATCGAACGTACACAAAAAAAACTATATCATCAGCGGGTGCAGCAGCATCTATGGATCGAAGGAAATAGGCAACATTTCGGTAGAAAATCAGTCTGAGGATGGGCTTCGGCCCAAAGCGTTGCCTATTTCCTTTGCTCAATAGATGCTGCTGCACCCGCTGTGTTTCTCAAGCTTTTTTTTGTGTACCAGTCTCTCTGTCTCTCCCCTCTCTCTCTCTCTCTCTCTGCCCTTCTCTCTTCACAGCCCGCAGCTTAACTCATGAACACCAGCTCAAAACACCCCCCTTCACCTATCTCCAACATCCTCTCCTTCCTCTCTCCACACCCTCCTCTCTCTCCCCCTTCCTCTTTCCCCTTCCTCTCTCCCCCTTCCTCTCTCCCCCTTCCTCTCTCCCCCTTCCTCTCTCCCCCTTCCTCTCCCCCCTTCCTCTCCACCCTCCTCCCCCCCCTCTTCAAATTTTTTTAATTCTAACATTACATTTTCACTCTCTGCCCCCCCCCCCTCTAGACGCACCTGAAAGGTGAGGGCTATTCGTCAGTGGATAGGGTGGAGATGGGATAAAAGAAGCAAATTAAAAAATTAAGATAATATCAAGGGTTGTTATGAGTGTGTTGTGTTTGTGGGTGCCAGATTCCCACCCCGCAACCGTCCTTTGGAGGAAAGGGGGTGGTTAGTGTGACGCCACAGCACCCCCCCCCCCCCCCCACCCGCAAACGCACGTTCGGTGTCCAGATCCAACGGGTCTGCACTTGGTCTAGTATACTATTAAAACTCTGTGTCTGAGTGGATGGATGTGTGTGTGGATGTGTTTATTTACTTGTGGGTGTCACATTTGGCCTTTGATTCCTTGCTCCGCCAAAACCACAACCACCCCCCCCCCCCCCCACTCACTCATTTTGTCTCCTCCACCATAACGGATGCTGCCGACTGGCTCTGCTCCAAAAACGACGCAATTTTTTTCTTTCGCTAGCGATTTTCGCCCCGGGGTCTGAAGCACGTTCGGGGTCCAGACCCAACGGGTCTGCACTTGGTCTAGTTATAACTATAAAACTCTGATCTTGTATGTGGATGTGTGCGTGTGTATATTTATTTGTTTGTGTGTTGTCACATCTTCTCGAAAAAATGGCGCACTAACAGTAAAATTTTTACATATTCGGGTAGAGATTTACCCTCTGGAGACCGAAATCGCCTTATCTGAAAATGTTGTGCTTTATTTCTTGAGTTATTAATGAAAATGTTCACAAATCCGATAAAACTTTGAAATCAAAAAGCCTGTTTTTCGCAGATGATGTCACAATGAATCTGCCTGCCTGCTGTCTGCTCGCGCTGCAAGTGACGTCACCCCCCCCACCCCTCCCTCCTCCCCCGTTATTCAAAAGTCGGCCCGTCGACTGAAGACCGAAGATCATAGCTGAAGACTGCACTGCGAGTGAATAACGAGCAAGTCGGGCCCTGTACTAGTCTCTGGCGGGGTCCGTCACGGGTCGGAACCGTCTCGGCTCCGGCCCCTCTCCCCCCTCCCCCTCCTCTCCCCTCCCCCTCCTCTCCTCTCCCCCTCCCCCTCCTCCTCCTCTCCCTCCCCCTCCTCTCCCACCCCCATCTCCTCTGCCCCCCTCCTCCTCCTCTCTCCCTCTCCCCCTCCCCCTCCCCTCCCCTCCCCTGGCCTCTCTCCTCTCTCTCCCCCCTCTCTCTTTACCTCTCTCTCTCCCCCTCGCTCCCACCTCTCTCTCCCCCCTCCTCTTCTCCCCCCCTTCTCCTCTCCCCCACAGATAAGGTCCCACATAGGAGATTAATGGGCAAAATCAGGGCACATGGTATTGGGGGTAGAGTGCTGACATGGATAGAAAATTGGTTGGCAGACAGGAAACAAAGAGTAGGGATTAACGGGTCCCTTTCAGAATGGCAGGCTGCGACTAGTGGGGTACTGCAGCTATTTACAATATACATCAATGATTTGGATGAAGGGATTCAAAGTAACATTAGCAAATTTGCAGATGACACAAAGCTGGGTGGCAGTGTGAACTGTGAAGAGGACGCTATGAGAATGCAGGGTGACTTGGGCAGGTTGGGGTAGTGTGCAGATGCATGGCAGATGAAGTTTAAAGTGGATAAATGTGAGGTTATCCACTTTGGTAGCAAAAACAGGAAGGCAGATTACTATCTAAATGGCGTCAAGTTGGGAAAAGGGGAAGTACAACGGGATTTGGGGGTCCTTGTTCATCAGTCTATGAAAGTATGCATGCAGGTACAGCAGGCAGTGAAGAAAGCGAATGGCATGTTGGCCTTTATAACAAGAGGAGTCGAATATAGGAGCAAAGAGGTCCTTCTGCAGTTGTACAGAACCCTAGTGAGACCACACCTGGAGTATTGTGTGCCATTTTGAGGAAGGACATTCTTGCTATTGAGGGAGTGCAGCGTATGTTTACAAGGTTAATTCCGGGGATGGCGGGACTGTCATATGCTGAGAGAATGGAGCGGCTGGGCTTGTACACTCTGGAGTTTAGAAGGATGAGAGGGTATCTCATTGAAACATATAAGATTGGTTTGGACACGCTAGAGGCAGGAAACATGTTCCCGATGTTGGGGGAGTCCAGAACCAGGGGCCACAGTTTAACAATAAGGAGTAAGCCATTTAGAACGGAGACGAGGAAACACTTTTTCTCACAGAGTTGTGAGTCTGTGGAATTCTCTGCCTCAGAGGGCGGTGGAGGCAGGTTCTCTGGATGCTTTCAAAGGGGATCATGCTGGATAGGGCTCTTAAAAATAGCGGAGTCAGGGGATATGGAGAAGGCAGGAACGGGGTACTGATTGGGGATGATCAGCCATGATCACATTAAATGGCGGTGCTGGATCGAAGGGCCGAATAGCCTACTCCTGCACCTATTGTCTATTGTTGTCTCCTCTCTCCCCCCCCCCTCTCTCACCCCCCCCCTCTCTCCCCCTCCCTGTCTCCCCCCCCTCTCTCCCCCCCCTCTCTCTCTCTCCCCCTCCCCCCTCTGTCTCTCCCCCCCCCTCTCTCTCGTCAAAATGCTGGAGTAACTCAGCAGGACAGGCAGCATCTCTGGAGAGAAGGAATGTGTGACATTTTGGGTCGAGACCCTTCTTCAGACTGAAAGGCACGGTAAAGGGTTAGCAACACCTGACTTATGGACACCCCTACATAAGAACAAGCTTCCATTACAATCAAAAGTTGGATATGCCCACATACAGTGCCCGCCATAATGTTTGGGACAAAGACCCATCATTTATTTATTTGCCTCTGTACTCCACAATTTGATTTTAATAGAAAAAAAATCACATATGGTTAAAGTGCACATTGTCAGATTTTAATAAATGCAATTTTTATACATTTTGATTTCACCATGTAGAAAATACAGCAGTGTTTATACATAGTCCCCCCATTTCAGGACACCGTAATGTTTGGGACACAGCTATGTCATGTAAATGAAAGTAGCCATGTTTAGTATTTTGTTGCATATCCTTTACATGCAATGACGGCTTGAAGTCTGCGATTCATGGACATCACCAGTTGCTGAGTGTTTTCTCTGGTGATGCTCTGCCATGCCTGTATAACAGCCATCTTTGCTTGTGCTTGTTTTAGTGGCTAGTCCCCTTCAGTTTTCTCTTCAGCATATAAAAGGCATGCTCGATTGGGTTCAGAGCAGGTGATTGACCTGACCAAGAATTGACCATTTTTTAGCTTTAAAAAAACTCCTTTGTTGCTTTGGCAGTATGTTTGTGATCATTGTCTTGCTGTAGAATGAACCGCCGGCCAATGAGTTTTGAGGCATTTCTTTGAACTTGAGCAGATAGGATGTGTCTATACACTTCAGAATTCATTATGCTACTACCATTGGCAGTTGTATCATCAATGAGCATAAGTGAGCCAGTACCTTCAGCAATACATGCCCAGGCCATAACACCCCCACCACTGTATCACAGATGAGGTGGTATACTTTGGATCTTGGCCAGTTCCTTCTCTCCTCCATACTTTGCTCTTGCCATCACTCTAATATAAATTAATCTTCGTCTCATCTGTCCACAAGACATTTTTCTAGAACTGTGGTTGCTCTTTTAAGTACTTCTTGACAAACTATAACCCGGCCATCTCATTTTTGCGGCTAACGACTGGTCTGTATCTTGCAGTGTAGCCTCTGTATTTCTTTTCATGAAGTCTTCTGCGTACAGTTTTCTTTGACAAATCCACACCTGACTCCTGAAGAGTGTTTCTTATCTGTGGGACAGGTGTTTGGGGATTTTTCTTTATTATAGAGAGAATTCTTCTGTCATCAGCTGTGGAGGTCTTCCTTGGCCTACTAGTCCCTTTGCGATTAGTAAGCTCACCAGTGCTCTCTTTCTTCTTAATGATGTTCCAAACAGTTGATTTTGGTAAGCCTAAGGTTTGGCTGCTGTCTCTAACAGTTTTATTCTTGTTTCCCAGTCTCATAATGGCTTCTTTTACTTTCATTGGCACAACTCTGATCCTTACGTTGATAAACAGCAATAAAAGTTTCCAAAGGTGATGGAAAGACTAGGTGCTGAGAGCTCTCTTATACCTGCATTAAGGAGGCAATTAATCACACCTGAGCAATTACAAACACATGTGAAGCCATGTGTCCCAAACATTATGGTGCCCTGAAATGGGGGGGACTATGTATAAACACAGCTGTAGTTTCTACATGGTGAATCCAAAATATAAAAATGGCGTTTATTAAAATCTGACAATATGCACTTTAACCACATGTGATTTTTTTCTATTACAAATCTCAAATTGTAGAGTACTGAGGCAAATAAATAAATGATTGGTCTTTGTCCCAAACATTATGGAGAGCACTGTAAGTTTGTTCCCGCAAATGGCAGAACTAGTTTCTCTTATCAGGGAGAAGGCAATTCTGGATTTAGTGTTGTGCAATGAACTGGATTTGATAAGGGAACTCGAGGTAAAGGAGCCATTAGGAGGTAGTGACCATAATATGATAAGTTTCAATCTACAATTTGAGAGAAAGGGTAAATTGGAGGAGTCTGTATTACAGTTGAGCAAAGGGGACGATGGAGCCATGAGGGAGGAGTTGGCCAAAGTTGAGTGGAAAGATACTCTAGCAGGGATGACAGTGGAACAACGATGGCAGGTATTTCTGGGAATAATACAGAAGGTGCAGGATCGGTTCATTCCAAAGAGGAAGAAATATTCCAAGGGGAATAAGGGGCTATCGTGGATGACGAGGGAAGTCAGGGACAGTATAAAAATAAATAAGAAGGAATATAACATAGTAAAGATGAGCGGGAAGCCAGACGATTGGGTAACTTTTAAAGAGCAGCAGAAGATAACTAAAAAGGCAATTGGGGAGAAAAGTTGAGGTAAGAAGGTAAGCTAGCCAAGAATATAAAGAAGGATAGTAAAAGCTTCTTTAGGTATGTGAAGAGATAAAAACTAGTTAAGGCCAAAGTTGGACCCTTGAAGACTGAAAAGGGTGAATTTATTATGGGGAACAAGGAAATGGCAGATGAGTTGAACAGGTACTTTGGATCCGTCTTCACTAAGGAGGACACAAACAATCTTCCTGATATAGTAGTGGCCAGAGGATCTGGGGTGGCGGAAGAACTGAAGGAGATTCGCATTAGGCAGGAAATGGTGTTGGGTAGACTGATGGGACTGAAGGCTGATAAATCCCCAGGGCCAGATCGTCTGCATCCCAGGGTACTTAAGGAAGTGGCTCTAGAAATCGTGGATGCATTGGTGATCACTTTCCAATGTTCTATAGATTCAGGATCAGTTCCTGTGGATTGGAGGGTAGCTAATGTTATCCCACTCTTTAAGTAGGGCGGCAGAGAGAAAACAGGGAATTATAGACCAGTTATCCTGACATCGGTGGTGGGGAAGATGCTGGAGTCAATAATAAAAGATGAAATAGCGGCACATTTGGATAGCAGTGGCAAGATCGGTCCGAGTCAGCATGGATTTACGAAGGGGAAATCATGCTTGACTAATCTGGAATTTTTTGAGAATGTAATCAGGATAATGGACAAGGGAGAGCCAGTGGATGTAGTGTACCTGGACTTTCAGAAAGCATTTGATAAGGTCCCACATAGGAGATTAGTGGGCAAAATTAGAGCACATGATTTTGGGGGTACTGACATGGATAGAAAATTGGTTGGAAGACAGGAAATATTCTCTCCAACAGACAGCAGGTAGGAATTAACGGGTCCCTTTCAGAATGGCAGGCAGTGACTAGTGGGATAACACAAGGCTCGGTGCTGGGACCGCAGCTATTTACAATATATTAATGATTTAGATGAAGGGATTAAAAGTGACATTAGCAAATTTGCAGATGACACAAAGCTGGGTGTCAGTGTGAACTGTGAGGAGGGTGCTATGAGGATGCAGGGTGACTTGGACAGGTTGGGTGAGTGGGCAGATGCATGGCAGATGCAGCTTAATGTGGATAAATGTGAGGTTATGCACTTTGGTGGCAAAAACAGGAAGGCAGATTATTATCTGAATGGTGTCAAATTGGGAAAAGGGGGAGTACAACAGGATCTGGGGGTCCTGGTTCATCAATCACTGAAAGTAGGCATGCAGGTACAGCAGGCAGTGAAGAAAGCAAATGGCATGTTGGCCTTCATAACACGAGAAGTTGAGTATAGGAACAAAGAGGTCTCCTGCAGTTGTACAGGGCTCTATTGAGACCACACCTGGAGTATTGTGTGCAGTTTTGGTCTCCTAATTTGAGGAAGGACATTCTTGCTATTGAGGGAGTGCAGCGTAGGTTCACAAGGTTAATTCCTGGGATGGCAGGACTGTCATATGCTGAAAGAATGGAGCGACTGGGCTTGTATTCACTGGAATTTAGAAGGATGAGAGGGAATCTTATAGAAACGTATAAAATGATTAAGGGATTGGACACGCTAGGTGCATGAAACATGTTCCCGATGTTGGGGGAGTCTAGAACCCGGGGCCATAGTTTTAGAATAAGGGGTAGGCCATTTAGAATTAAGATGAGGATGAACTTTTTCACACAGAGTTGTGAATTTGTGGAATTCTCTGCCTCAGAAGGCAGCGGAGGCCGATTCACTGGATGCATTCAAAAGAGAGTTTGATAGGGCTAGCGGGATCAAGGGGTATGGGGAAAAGGCAGGAACAGGGTTCCGATTGTGGATGATCAGCCATAGACACATTGAATGGCGGTGCTGGCTCGGCCTGAATGGCCTACTCCTGCACCTATTGTCTATGTATGTTTTAGAGCTCTCTAATTCTGGGTTTTGTTAACCTGTTTCCTTTTTGTTCTCGCCTCCTGTCTTCCCAACTAGGTATAAGGGAAAATGTTTGAGATTTACCACAAGTATGCTGCTTCATCTGTTATGCAAGGATCACTTGCTCACAACTATCCATTTACTTCCTTTTGGGATGTTTGTTTCTCAGACGTCAGTGAGTAGGTAATGGTAACACCTGACATGTCAGAGTGTCAGTGCTCCAAAGAGGTCACCATGGCAATCTTGAGAAAGCATCTACATTCTTTGTTTTTGAAAAATCGCTTTTAAATGTAAAATCAGCAGTTCAATGACTCACTTATGACATGATTCATATTAGCAAATGCTCTTGTTATCTCCTTGGATATCTTTCGTGCACTGCTTGTAAGGCCGATCACCTCA
The DNA here is from genome assembly GCA_038087875.1 of Malacoraja senta. Taxonomy (NCBI): domain Eukaryota; kingdom Metazoa; phylum Chordata; class Chondrichthyes; order Rajiformes; family Rajidae; genus Malacoraja; species Malacoraja senta. The sequence goes on along the minus strand of CM075977.1, from coordinate 84,933,616 downwards.
TTAATGTAGAGGGCATATTCCATAAATTAACTTCTATAGCTGGCCTCTTATCGCCTCATCCTTGCGCTCTTGTTTATTGAAAGATTACTCCTAATTAAATATTTTGTTATAAATGTTGGGATAATATCAGGACGCATTGGTGATGTTCTTACAGCTTGAATGTTGGCTGGGTAACGTCTTGCTCCTTGACCACTGTAAGATTCTAAGGTGCCTGCGTTGACCACAGTTCAGCTTTCAACAATGCTGAATGTAGTGGATGTAGTGTATTTGGACTGTCAGAAAGCCTTTGATAAGGTCCCACACAGGAGATTAGTGGGCAAAATAAGAGCACATGGTATCAGGGGTAGGGTATTGACATGGATAGAGAATTGGTTAGCAGACAGGAATCAAAGAGTAGGAATAAACGGGTCCCTATCAGAATGGCAGGCAGTGGCGAGTGGAGTGCCGCAAGGCTCGGTGCTGGGGCCGCAACTATTTGCAATATATATTAATGACTTAAATGATGGGATTAAAAGTAACACTAGCAAATTTGCAGATGACACAAAGCTGGGTGGCAGTGTGAACTGTGAAGAGGCTGCTAGGAGGTTGCAAGGTGACATTGACAGGTTGAGTGAGTAGGTAGATGCTTGGCAGATGCAGTGTAATGTAGATAAATGTGAGGTTATCCACTAGTGGTGAGAACAAGGTGGCAGGTAATTATCTCAATGGTGTCAGATTAGGAAAAAGGGAAGTGCAACGAGACCTGGGTGTCCTTGTACACCAGTCACTGAAAGTAAACATGCAGGTACAGTAGGTAGTGAAGACAGTAAATGGAATGTTGGCCTTCATAACAAGAGGATTTGAGTATAGGAGTAAAGAGATCATTCTGCAGTTGTACAGGGCCCTGGTGAGACCACATTTGGAGTATTGTGTGCAGTTTTGCTCTCCTAATTTGAGGAAGGACATCCTTGCTGTTGAGGCAGTGCAGCGTAGGTTCACGAGGTTAATCCCTGGGATGGCGGGACTGTCATATGAGGAAAGATTGGAAAGACTGGACTTGTATTCACTGGAGTTTAGAAGGATGAGAGGATATCTTATAGAAACATACATAATTATAAAAGGACTGGACAAGCTAGATGCAGGAAAAATGCTCCCAATGTTGGGGGAATCCAGAACCAGGGGCCACAATGTAAGAATAAAGGGGCCATTTAAAACTGAGATGAAAAAAACTTTTTCACAGAGAGTTGTGAATTTGTGTAATTCTCTGCCACAGAAGGCAGAAGAGGACAATTCACTGGATGAATTTAAAAGAGAGTTAGATGGAGCTCGAAGGGCTAGCTGAATCAAGGGATATGGGGAGAATGCAGGCACGGGTTACTGATTGTGGACGATCAGCCATGATGAGAGTGAATGGCGGTGCTTGCTCGAAGGGCCAAATGGCCTCCTCCTGCACCTATTTTCAATGTTTCTGTAATGCAGCAGTATTTCACTTTTGACTGGAACATCGGTGGGGTTTGCCTGAACCTCTGTAGTCTCTAGATGGTAATTTGATTGCATAGCCTTCTGGCTTGGACTAGTATTGCTGTTGAAGTGAGGTTTGAAAGAATGTGCTGGTAAGTAGTTCACCTGCGTTTGCTGCACAGGTTCACACATGGAGAAGTGGAGTGGTCAGAATGGTCATTGCATTACTATGATCATTTTTATAATTTTAATTTTCTCATAACTCAATTGCATGCTATTTGACCTTGGATAATATTGAAATGTAGGCAAGATTGATATGGCACATGTAGAAATTTTATTTTTTTGTCTTACAACGTGGTGAATCTATTTTCTTTCTTCCCAACAAGTGCACATGCAAATCAAAGCACACATTTCTGTATTACATGCTTTAATCTGTGCTTGAAAAGTTGAGTTAACAATGTGTTAAAGAATAATGAGTTATATTAGATTAGTTGTCGACCTTAGTATAATTAACTGCTAATTCTAATTTTGATGTCAGTGTTACTCTATGGAAACTGCAAATGAATGAGCAATTGGAACTGATAATAAATGTAAAATGCCTGGTCCGGGGACCCATGTTTGGCACACAGGTCACAAAAGAATTTAACCTTTCAAAAATGGAATGTTTGATTGACAGCTATTTTAATGTCTAAATTGGTTGTTGAGAGGTAATAAAGAAATTTACTGCTTCGATCTTGTGTTTGTGCTGAACGTTAGGTATTAATGGGGATTTGATGTTTCCAGATGTTGCCAGCTACTCTCGGAGTAATTGAATCACACAGTTGCTCAACGTTCGTCAAGTATGGTGTTCTTTTCAGCTGGATTTTTCTGTATTGATAGGCAGGTGATGATTTAGTCTTCCTTTAGAGGCTGATCCCAAGATAATATTTCTGTTCAGTCACTCTTTTTGAACACTGCACATGATTATTTAATAGGTCAGAGTTCTTCCTTCTGATTTCTACTCGGTGAGATTTGCTGGCTTATATGGATCTCGGTGAGGGAAGAGTTCTCTCAGTTGAAGAAATTATTAAGTCTACTTCTAGTGTTGCCCACATGTTGGGAAGTTATTGGTGCATTCTCCATTGCTTTCAATTAGAAAATCTAGGCGTGGGCAGCCTTAAGATTTATTGCAGTTATCAGAGTAAATTAGAAAATTATTTTTACCTCTTTGTTGCTTGCTTTAAATATCATTGATTCTGTGCTTTAACCAATTGAATGCCAGTATATTCTTGGCATGGAGAGCAACAAAGTGTCATTTGGCTGACTACTGGGATGTCAGGACTGACTTATGAGGAGAGATTGGGTCAATTAGGATTGTTTTCACTAGTGTGTAGAAGAATGAAAGGGAGTTTTAGAAACCCATAAAACTTTAAATGTCTGGACAGTCTAGATGCAGGAAACATTTTCCAAATGGTCAGGTGAGTCCAGAACCAGGAAATTGAACATGCCGTTCAGGACCAGAATCGGGAGAAATTCTTTCACCAGAGGGTGGTGAACCTGTGGACTTCATTACCACGAGGTAGTTTAAAATTAGGTTTATTGTAGGATCAGGTGGAAATATTTCTTAATGCCATAGGGATCAGAGGATGCAGGGACAAGGTGCTATTTGGCCACCACCTTGAATGACGGATCAGGCCTAAAACACTGAGTGGCTGCCTTTCAACCTCTTCCTTTCTTTGTTCTGTGAAATTGAATAGTTTGGTGTGGCATTGAGATAGGCTAAAAGCCATAAGTGCATAGACCAATGCGCACACACACACACACACACACACACACACACAAGCACGTGTTCATACGCTTATTTGTGTGCTATGAATGTAAATGTAACTAATAAATATAAAGTGTAATATATAATCCAGTGGTTGATGTTGTCCTGAGTGTTGGCACAGTATTTGTACCTCCTTTTGAATACTAGGGCAAGTGATTTATGAAATCTTGCATGAATGCCATCATGGCACAGCAGAGAAATTGTAACTGAAACTTATTTTACCTTCAGCTGCTTATATGTCCACAAGATGAGTGGAATGGGTGAAAATACCTCTGACCTTGCCAGATTAGACTCGAGAAAACGCAAGGAATCACCATGTGACCACCCACGACCAAGGTAAGAGAAAAGTTAAGGAAAGTTAGCAATATGTTCAATGACTAACATACTTTTAAGGTAAATTGCATTAATTATCCAACTAATTTACATCTTTATCTTGATTAAAATGTGCTTTTTTTTCTCCTATATTTTCATCACTAAAATATTTTGTTATTTATCATCCTTTTAATACGTTTCAATTCTTCAATATTAGCTTTGAGAATAGGGTCTTGAATCGGATCTTTAGTTCACAATAGCACCATTTGATTTTTTTTTTATTACATTTTTATGACCTTCTAAGTTGGTCTTTGGATATTTTTCTATTTGCCAGACTCCCAAATTCTCAATGGACAATAGACCTGCATTTGAATATTGTTTTTCATTCCTTCAAGACCTAAATCCAAGTGCACAATTCTGAAATTGGCTAACTTAGTAACCTGTAAGATTCTTGTACCATCTGGCTCAGTTACTTAATCAGCACATGCAATTAGCATGTACTTTTACTAACATCTGGGGCAGGGAGGGGAGGGGGTGGGAGAACACTTCAAACTGGCACTTTACCAAGGAAAAAAGAAAAAGAGGTAAAAGAGAAATAATAAAATAATAAATGAAAGTGTAAAAAAGGAAATTGAACCTTTTTGTTGTGATTCAAAGTACAATACCATCTACATGTATGTGGTCTCAAATAAGGTGAGAAATAGTGTCAGGACACAGAGCAAGGTGGGAATAGGTAGCAAGAGAAGTTAACTTATTGAATTCATATTGCCAATAAAAATAATTTGGAAGAACAAATTCACCCTGAGGGAAATAATGGGGTAGTCATTAAAGAGGTGCCAAGAAATGGTGCACGATTGAACATCAAATATTTCAGGTTGTTTGGAATGTGGAGAGAAATTGGTGAATCAGAAGGAGCATCAGCATTAATAAAAGATGATAAAAGTATAACGGTTGAAAGAAATGACATCAGTAAGGATGAGTAATCGGTAAAGAGGATGCTAATCTCCAGGAAGAGCCATGTATCATCCTCCAAACTGTGCTGACTTCATCTGGGCAAACCTACATGTAGCAAGGAAGCATATAGTGGAAGCAATGTGGTTGCAACGGGAGATTTTCAATTTCATGTGGGCTTGACAAAATAGAATAGTTCCAGCAGGAAAGCTGAAACTTTTACAGAGGACCTACAAGAGATGAGACTATTTAGATTTGACGAGTAACAAACAAAAAATAATTAACCGTCTAATAGTAATAAAATAAATTGCAGTTGATAATTCTAATATTGATTGAATCTGATATTAGATTTATAACGGCAGGAGCAAGAATAGTTAACTTTGAAACGATGAGTAGATTAACCATTTATAATTGTCCTGTTTATCTGTGAATAAATGCCTTTTAAAGAAATGTTTGCCAGTGTTTAAAAACGTCTATATCGTCAAAAGATTAAAGTTGCTTGTGTGCAATTAAGCAACTATTGATTGGAAACTAGTGGGAGTTATGGGTTTGTCTATAAGAATAGGGCCACATACAAATATGGAATTAAAGACGTCAAGTAGTATACACATTTAAAAAGTGACGTGAATGCCTCAAGGATTCATGAAATTATACTTGCAAAAGATAATGAAACTAACAGTAAATGTTCTTTTAAAGAACTTAAGAACAGGATTGTGGCAATGAGGAATATTGATTCATTGAGTGCAGAATTCAATGACATAATACTTAATTCTTTGAACAGATTTTTCTGTTTTCTACCCTATGGTTTGGTTTGCATGGTTTGGTGTTAGAGTGTGTTTGAAAAGGTTCCTCATTAAAGTTTCTATGACTTGTTAGCCGTGTTATTAAAGTACTCTTAACTATTAATAACCATTTTCCAACTAAGGTAGTTGGTTCGAGGGGTTCTAGAAATCGTAACCTTTCCTCCTGGAGGCCAAATTTATTTTTTTGATATTTAAACTTGATTATTTTCAATGCTGAATTCCTCATTTCATGAAGAAAGACAATCCTGAGATTGCTGTTGCAGATTTTTAGATTTTTTTTTTTTTCTACCATTCTGAAAATCGTGATTAGTGGAAAGCAAAATATATGTTATTGTTATTTCAACTTTACCTTAGCTGCACTATTAGTTTGCTCTGAGAAGATGTGGTTATTTTTTTGTCAAATCTTGTATAATTGGATGGAGTTACACGAAGACGATCAATTTTAACGCCCTGCATTTCACAAGGGGAAGTAGCCTTCATTGTGTTTGGCATCTAATACTGCTGCTTTTGTATTTTAACAGCCCCAAACGTAACACTGAGAAACGTCATCGAGAGCAAGAAAATAAGTACATTGAAGAACTTGCTGAACTGATATTCGCTAATTTTAATGACATTGACAATTTCAACGTTAAGCCAGACAAATGTGCAATCCTAAAAGAAACTGTGAAAAGAATCCGGCATATAAAAGAGCAGGGTAAGTTAACTAAAGACACAGAATTTGCCTGGTTTTAAAAGGATTAATGTTAGATGTGTTTGGGACATAGTTCCACATTAAAATGCAATGGTCCAAATGCAGTGGTTGCACTTCCCAATTTCAAACGCCCTATTTCCTGTTCACATCCTCCATTTTGATGTTTGCAGCTTATCAGTGGTACACATGAATTCTAGGTCACGTTATTATGATTTTGAAAAAATTGGAAATCGAGTGAGTACGTGCAAGGGCAAATCCATCTCAGCAATATAGAAAAACTCCTGAAAATTCATGTTAAGACTGATAATTTAACTGTCTCTTGGAAAAAGAAAACTATAAACTATCATTTTCATGATGGCTTGGAATAATCCTAATAGTAAAAAAAAAACATTTCTTATTTATTGTCTTATTCCTTTCAAGAGTTTGAGAACTCACTTTCCTTGAGTGGTGTTGCTTGGAATCCCACACGAGTGACCCCTTATGAGTCATTGGCTTTAATTGGAACCTAATCAAACTGTAATTTGCTTCCAGCTGCAGCTGTAGAAGTTCCTCTTCCATTCTGTTAGGGCAGATTTTACTTTTCATAAGAGATAAATTCATATGGAAAATGTGTTGTTTAATTTTAAGTGTCTTGCAACTTATTCCAGTTGCACAGGTTTGAAATGGTGGTTGGCTGTGGGCGTGTTTGAAATTGCACTGGAGTGAATCATCTGCCGTATTTTGATTACAATTTGAGAAATCTAGAGTTAAGGGCGAAGTTGTAGTTTGGAGAAAATTAAATCTGCCATCCTCACCTGAAGATATGATGGATTGCCAATAGAGAACACAAAACATTTAAAAGGTAGCAGACATTATCAGAGTTGCAAAGTTGAAATAACAACAGTAAATGCAAGAAAAACTCAGCAAATCAGACACATTCTGTGGAATGAGAAACAGTTAACATTTCAGGATTGGAACAGGACTGGGTTCTGATTAAGGGTCTTGCAACTGAAATATTAACACTCACTTTCCATAGATGTTGAATTTTTCCAGCATTTTCTACTGTGATTTCAGATTTCCAGTATCTACAGTTTGTTGATATTCATTGTTGTGAAGGAACTGACAATGCAGACTAAGTTCTGGATTAACAGTCTGACAATTGCGATTTTGAATTCACGTATTTTATTTTGTATTATACTAGGTCAATTTAAAATGAAATGCTTGTCTCAGTGACATTAACTATGGATTGGAATAAAATCACATCTGTTGTATAAGCGTACGTCATTTAAGGAAATCTGCCATTCTCATCCGACAGATAAGGCCTCTGGTGACTCCAGAGCCATCAATGTGTTAAATGCTTTTAAACTCCAATTCAAGATGGACAAAAAACATTGCATTATTAGTTATGTACAAGTCCTGTAAATTGATAAATAAAAACCAACCTTGCAAGAAATTAAATGACTGAGGGAGATAGAGAGCTCCTCTATTGTGAAAATTCATAAAAGATTAACTAAATCTAAAAAATGATTAAAGGGAGATACTTTAATCTCAGCATTGTGAAGAATTTGGGGGTTTATTAGAGGTCTTTGTGTCTTGGAGGAGATTGACCGAGGAGCAAGACTCCCAGTCATGACAATAATCTAGAAAACCACAGAGAGCTGGCAAAGCTGTTGGGGATGTGAAGTTAAGGAATAATATTTATTATTTTCACCTTGCAACTCTGTCTGGGTTTTAAGAGAGATGTTGAAGTGCCTGAATATATGAACAGCCTTCAAGACTTGGCTTCAAAGAGTGTTAAGACAGTGCTTTGTCACAAAATAAGGAAATGGGCTTGTCAGAAGTGGCTGAGTGGAGAAATGGTGCTTGTTCCTCTTGCATCAGAGTTGGACCAAAAAGAAAGGAAGTCGCCGAAGAGCTTTGGGAGGAGTGGGGGTGGAGTGGTGAGGGCGATGGGGGGAACAAACCTGTCAATTCATGACTGTTTGAAATAAGACAAATGCAAAAGTGACATCAAAGAGCTAATGTAAAGGTGAGACTTTTATTAATCAGTTAAAAATAAAGCAGGATTGAAATCAACAAAAGATGTCACAAACTTTCGTGTCATTTTTGAAGTTGTAATAAAAAAAAAATTGCAAGGACATCCACTATCAACGTTTTAAGTTTGTGAAATCTTTTGTTGATTTTGATTCTGCTTTATTTTGTAATGAATGATGTTGATGAGAGTCGGTTAACATTTATTTATTCTCCTCCCTAGTTAACAGGTTACAGAAACGGATGTATCATGCTCAAATGCTGGAAGTATCAATGGTTGCCTCATTATTTAATAGAGAATTGTTGCACAAGTATCAATAGAAGTGTTAGCTGGTGATTTTCCGAAGGAACTCTCTGGAGAAGCCACCTTCAATAAAACTGACAGCCGATGCTCTTAAGAGACAATGATGTTTGATTAGAGCAGGGAGGTTACAAGTTTTATTTTCCAAGAGTAGTTCTTGTCTAAATTTAATAATATTTATGGGTGCTTGTTTATGTGTATGGGTGTCCATCAATTGGGTATTTGTAACAAAGACATGGCTTGTAAACTGCAGTAAGTGTAGGTCAAGCTTCCTCAATTGCTCTTCATGGGAATCAGTCTGGGAAATCTGCACGCCACTGATCTTAAAGCCACTCCATCCCTCCTTGAGAACAGAGACTTGTTGTGGAATCATCCTTTACAATCAGCATTTGTCTTGCAATTTCTGCAGCTGATCATAGGCAAACAACAGTAGATTTGAGAAAATCTGCAAGATTGCAGACATTTTGTTAACTTTTAATGACGGTTATGATATAGTTTGACAAGATTTAGAGAATATACTGCTACGGTAGCTAACAATTCTGCCACTGTATGTGGAGTTCTGGGACACCAGAATCAAATAACTGTGGTGTCATATGTTGTGGTGGGAGGAGGTTGCAGAATTAAGATTGAAGAGATTTTGAAGTTTTAGTTTTGAGATTCAGGGTGCCTGAGGAAAGCAGTGAATGCTGAAGTGATAAGATAAGGTCCGGAAGTGGCGGCGCTGTTGCACAGCTGCGGCTCGCCTGCAGTCCGTCTGTTTTTACTTTTTGTTGTTGTTTTCTTTTGTCCTGTTTTAGTTAAATTTTAGTTTATTGGGTTGTGGTGGGGTGGGGTGGGGGGGGGTGAAACATGATTTTTGTCTCTTCCTTTGGGGGAATGCGACTTTTTCTTGTCGTATCCCCCTTCTCTGCCTCCGTCTGCGCTGAGGCCTGCTGGCGGCCTCCAACTCCAACTGCGACCGACCGACCGACCTCGAGGCTCCGGAGGCAGAGCCAGGACTTACCAGCGCGGGGCTGGCCGGCTTCTGGGCTGCGGTGGCGTTCCGGCAGTGGCGTTCCGGCGGTGGCGACCGAGGACACTGGTGGCGACCTGAATCCGGAGGCTCGGTGGACGACATCGTCGGGAGCTCGCAGGTCACAGGTGGGTGACCTGTTTTTCTGGAGCTCCCGCAACTACAGCTGCGTCCGCTGGACTGGTGGGCGGCGGCTTCGGCCACCCCGGGCCACGGAGTTTGAACCGGCCCGTCGTGGAGCGGAGCTCGGATTCAGCCGCGGGACTGACTTACCATCACCCGGCGGGGTCACAACATCAGAAGCCTGGATCGCCTCAGCGCAGAGGGAGAACGAAGAGGGAAGAGACAGAGACTTTAAGACTTTTGCCTCCATCACAGTGAGGAGTTGCCTGGTGAACTCACTGTGGTGGATGTTAATTTGTGTTTATTGTGTGTTTTGTTATTTATTATATGTATGACTGCAGGCAACGAAATTTCGTACAGACCGAAAGGTCTGAATGACAATAAAGGAATCTAAATGTAAGTCTAAAACTCGACTGCATAAGACAGTGACAGAGTTCTGTACAAAGTATAATCTTTATAGGAAAAAGTTTGGGAGACCAGCGGAAAGTGCATTAGAGAAGGCCATATTTAGATTCACAAAGCCATGGCTAAGGTTTTAACAATAATGTGTGCAGCTGACAATGTTGCAGAGATGCATGCAAGTGGTTTTATGATGTGACACTCGGTGTTTAATTCTGTGGGAAGCATGCTGTTTTTCATTAAAAATAATTGAAATTGTTTTGGTTTCCTTACGTTGATGCAAGTTCCAATTCACCAGCGACTTAGTCTGGGAAAAATCTAACAAGATGGCAAACAGATAAATGGACAATGAAATGGACATAAATCTTGTGTTTGCAAATTAGGTGATGGGTGGAATATGTGAATCTAAATGAAAGAAAGGTTGGATGACGAGATGAAACTGTAAACCGCTGTAAACTGGAAAAGAAGCCATCGCAAGAGATGCAAGAACGGATCTAGTGAGGACAGCTCTCCTCAACAGATCTCGCAGGACAATGAAGTTGTTGATGGCTTCACAGTATGATTGTGAAAAGTAAGGGAGGATACTCTGCAATAGATTGCAAGAAAATTATTGAGTATTATGATTAGGACAATCCACTGATGTGCAGAAGAGATAAACATTCAAAAGATGATTTTATGGGAAGTTGAGTGTTGTAGGTTGGGTTGTTTGGTGAGAAAGAGGATATTTGATAGGAGATGGTAGTTGAAAGGGACCGTGATCACCAGGGCAGAATGTCAGGCTATTGGGAGATATTGTAGGAGACTATGGGGTGAGGCTATAGGATAGATTAACAGATTAAATTGCTGCTGGTTTTGTATTTTATGGACATGAAGATCAATGAGTAAGAGTTGTGAGGAAACACTTACTTTGGAAAGATGGGAAAGGAAGGTTATTAGAGAGGATTTGGGTGAGGCAAGTGAAGATGAGGAGAGGAATAGGGATTTAAGTTTGCTGACTTTTATAAGGGAGAGTAGCTCATCTTTAACCTCCTGTTACCATTTACAGTGGTGTGGGTAGGTGGTCTGTGCTCTGAGTCCCATTTCTTTTGTATGTCTCTCGTGAATGTTGGCCGTTGATGAGGACTTGGAGAGAGATATTAATGATTATAGACAACAGAGTCAAAACCGTTGGGCGTGTGCAATATTTGCTTTAGTGAAGTTGGAGTAGGAGTAGGAGGAGATGTGAAGAAAAGAATTTGAGTTTAGTTTATTGTCATGTGTATATTGTCAGGTAAAGTGAAAAGCTTTTGTTGCATGATAACCAGTCAACAGAAAGACAATACATGATTGCAATCGATCCATCCACAGTGGAACACAAACGATCTCTTTAAATAATGCGCGGCTAACATCAAGAAATTTTGAAGGGGAAAAAAGTAAATTCTTTAGCTTGAGGAGTGAAGTACATAAACCTGGATGTATTAAAGGTAATGCTTGGGAAATGTTTGGTCAGAACTGGTGTGAACAGACTTTGATGTGCATGTGAATATTACATACAGGATTTACTAAGTTGGAAACATGTTAGTGAGTTTTTATTAGGCCCATATTGATGGCATGGTCACCCAATCTTGTGTATGTCCCTGGTGAATGTCAGCACTTAATAAAAGACCGAGCAATGGCATAGTCCTCTGTATGTAGAAACTAAGAACTGCAGATGCTGGTTAATACATAAAAGGACTGAAGAAGGGTCTTGACCCAAAACGTCAACCATTCCTTCCTCTCCAGAGATGCTGCATGTCCCGCTGAGTTACTCCAGCTTTTTGTGTCTATCTACTGTTTAAACCAGCATCTGCAGTTCCTTCTTCCACAAAGGACACAAAATGCTGGAGTACTGAAGCTCAGCAGGTCAGCCAGCAACCGTGAAGAATAGATGACATTTCAGGGAGAGATCCTTCTACAGACTTCCTTATGTTAGTGTTGAGTAAAAATTGTGAAAGAAGACCGAGACAAACTGGAAAATTGTTCTGAAATTCGGATTGGAAAAGAAAGGAAGTTGAAAAGATTGTATAAACTAAATAGGATCATTGGGAGGGGAATATGAAGGAGATGCAGTAAATGGTGGCGGGACATCACAGTGGGTGCTTAATATTAACTTAGCTATGGTCATATTTAGCGGAAGTTCGAGTGGTGGTCGGCAGAGAACTTGAGCAACAGATGAGAATGACGTTTAGTAACCAGAGGCTGATTGCAATACAAATTGAGAGTTGTGAATTTTGGATATTTCAGAGGTTCTCTGAAAAACATCCTGGGGAACAATTTGTTCTTTGATACATAATTTGGTTGTCCATGTGTGATTTGAAGCCTGGAATATTTTTAAGCTGTTCAGTTGCGAGCCCTGCTTCTTGGTTGACGCTCATGTTCTGGAAGTGGTCAGAGGTTATCTAAAATCTCTCCTAAAATGATGATGCAGGGGTGTTGGGTAGTAATAGAAGGTTAATTCCAAGCAATCACCAGACAATGATATTTAGGTGTTAGTTCATTGACAGAATGCACTGTTTTGTTCAGATGTTTTTGTCTTTTAATCTGGTATTTCTAGATTAAAATCTGATAAACTCAAATGTCAATAACCTAACCCAACTGATTTGCTCTTCGATGCCATTAATGTGCAAGGCTTTTAAAATTACATCCTTATTTACCTTAAAATGCCAGATAAATGTTTTCAGCACTTTGTCCTTGTTTGCTCTCTTGTTTTGCCCATTGATTTCAAAGAGGCTGGAACAGTTAGATTGTTCAACTAGCAATTCGAATATGGTTAATTTCTGAGTATGTACTTTTTCATACATTTCTAGTATTCTGTACACAAGGAGTTTGGTAGCTTCCTGAAATATCACCTTGGAGACTGTTTCTGGGAAACGTATCCATTACCTGTGAGATATTGAGAACGTGGTGGTCTTTCTCCAACAGGAGAGATACACAATTGATCTCAACCTGAATACAGAAGCAACCACCAAGGTGGGGAAAGAAGCAGAAGGCAAACCACTAATTCCATCCCCCTCATTGATATCAGTGGTTGAACCAGACCCCTTTTAAAACTTCTGTCCCAAATGACCTAGGCAGAGCTCATGATCTCACATTCTTCATTGTAACAACCATCTGGTATCCACCCTCCATAACTTTACTGTTTCTACCCCTTCACCAGCTACCCTCATGCTCAAATTCCCATTCCTACCCTTGTCACCTCTGAACAAGCATTCGCATGTGGCTGTGCTTAGTCTCCCAGCCATTACCATTGACAGATGTAAGTACATCTAACACTGCCAGATGTCCTCTGACCTATATCCATTCTGTGCAGAGTTTGTCCGTTCTCCCAGTGACCATCTCTCTGTGGGTTTTCTCTGGGTGCTCCGGTTTCCTCCCACATTCCAAAGACCTGCAGGTTTGTACGTCAATTGGCTTCTGTAAATTTCTCCCAGTGTGTAGGATGTGAAAGTGGGATAACACAGAAGTAATGTACGGATGATCAATGGTCAGTATGGACTCGGTGCGGCAAAGGGCCTGTTTCCACACTGTATCTCTAAACTACTTCCACATCATTCCTTTGCTGTTTGGCATTGGTTCCCAGTGCTCATTTAAAATTAGCCTTCCATATTTCAGTCCTTTCATGGCCCTTTTCTTTAATCTTCACCAGGCTTACTATCCGCTGATAACTTCCAGCTCTCTCTGACAGAGCAAAAATCAAATTAATCTTATTAATTCCCAATGTAAACTTTATGAGCCAGTCCCACTTATGCGCCTTTTTAGGCGACTGCAGGAGACTCTGCAGTCGCCACATGTTCGCGGGTGGTTGCCGGGTAGTCGTCTTCATGGTCATGTTGAAAAATTAGCGGCGACCAAAATGAAGCCGCCATGGAGAGTAGCGAGAATTCTCGTGCCGTAGGTGGGTCGCCAGGAGGTCAAAGGTTGTCATAGGTTGTAGCCGGTGCTGACCGATGAATTTCATTGGCTCATTGAGGAAAAAAAACGTAAGCAGTAGTTTTCAGTACCAAGGATAACCGACCGGTAATGTTAATGTCCGCCGAGCTTCACAGCCGTGTATCTCTGGCTTCTTAAAAGTTGACTTCACTCCTTTCTCCCGCTTCTCCCCCCCTCTTCCCCCTTCTCCCCCCTTTCCCCCCCCCTCTTTTAAAGGACTTACGTGAGCCTTCGCGTTCACTGCTTTCACCGTCTTAATTACAGCGCCAACCTTCCTGTCTGTATCACATTGGCTTTGCACCGTGTGAATTTCATTCAGACAGCGCTACCCCCGCTTGCCCTGTCCCCTGCCTGCATAACGGGCTGGTGAAGAAAGCATTGTGTGTGTGTGTGTTCCACTCTGACAGTCGCCGTTTTTTCAGGCGACTTCACAGTCGCCTGAAAAATCGCCTAAGTGGGACAGGCCCATAAGGATGACCATGAACAATAGAGAGAAGCATGACATTATATCCCAGTGCTAACAGAAATATTTTGCAGGTATGTGCATAGAAGCCTGATCAGTCAAAAACTGAAACCATGCTGAAGAAGAAAGATATTTGGAAGAGTGACTAAAAGCTACTACCACCATATCTTGCATTTATATTATGCCCTTAATGTTGTGAAACTATCTGAGGGACGATATCAATTAAAGTTCGATACCAAAATCAGAACACAAAATCCTGGTTAGAATGTTGAATTTTAAACTGAAGAAAGGTTAAAAAAGAAAATTTAAATTTGGGACCTTGAAGAATAAATGAAGGGGAAACTGGTAGATATGATGTATGTCTTCAGAGGGCCCTTGATTAGATGCCATTAGATGTAATAAATCAAAATGAGGGTACGTGGAATTTGTGGTACTATCCTCGCGTATATTGAATGATTAATGGAGAGAAAACAGGTAAATGATTTTTGGGTTGGGAGGCTAGGAGTAGTCAGATGCCACAGGAACTGGTGCTGTTCACAATCTACATCCATGATTTGGATAAAAAGACCATGTATAATATATCCAGATTTGATGTTGATAGAAAATGAACTACAAATGCTGAAAATTTAAAATTTAAAACAAAAATGCTGGAAATTACAATTCAGATTCTGTCTGTGGGAATAGAAATGGAGTTAACATTTCAGGACAACGACCCTTTGTCACAACTTCGTGGCTTAGGATCTTGAAAATGTTATTCTGTTTCTTTTCCCACAGATGCAGCCTGACTTGTTGAGTATCCATCGTTTTCTGTTCATATTTTGGGTGCAATTGTGAATCATGAGGAGGATGTCAAGAGGCTTTATAAAACGAAAAGCAATAAAAAGCTACAGGTGCTGACAATCTGAAAGACAGAATACATTGGGTCACAAATCTGAAACATTAACTCTGTTTCTCTTTGCGCTCACATTGCCTGACCTGATGAATGTTTCAAGCATTGTCTATTTATATTTTGAGGTTATATAAGCAGGCTGTGAAGAGGTAAGCCAAGGCATTTGGAATGCCATGTAGAAAAATGTGACATAGGAAAAAAATTAAACGCAGAATATTTTCAATGATGAAAGATTTGAAAGGTGCTTTGATGCAGAGAGACCAGTATCTACTAGCATATGAATCACTGAATATTAGTGTGCAGGTACAGTAAATAAGTAGGTTGATAAACAGTGTGGAGTCTTCATTGCAAGAGGATTTGAGTCCAAGTGTAATGATATCTAACTGCAATTATTTAGGTCCCTAATGAGACCATATATGCAATATTGTGTGAGAAACATTATACTTGCATTAGAATGAATACACTGATGAATTCCTGGAATGGGGGAGAGATGGGGTCTAGTTATTGGGAAGCACTTCCTAGAGTTTAGAAGAATGAGAGATCATAATATTCAAAGTTTAAGTAATTCCTTAGGACTTGACGTGGTAGATGCGATAATAATGGGTTTCCTTTGTCTGCGGTGTCCGTGTAATTCAGTATTGAGATTGTAAGAAATGTATTTCCTCAAAAGATAGTATATATCTAGAAAGCCCACCCCATGAGGCTTGGTGAAATGTAACTTCTGAATACAGTCAGGTGGCGCTGTGGTCCAACTTCAACCCTGATCTTCGTTCTTGGTGTTGGTTTATTATTGTCATGTGTACCGAGATACAGTGAAAAACTTTGTTTTGCCTGCTGTCCAGGCAAAAACGAAAATAAACAAAATGCAGAATGTAGTGCTACAGCTACAGAGAGAGTGCTGATAAAACAAAGTGCAAGGTCCAAGGTCCACAACAAAGTGAATTTAAATATAAGCAAATTATCTGTATCATATGAGATCTCCATGAAAGAGTTTAATAATGGCGGGGAAGAAACTGTTCTGGTTGGACGTGCTTTAAAGCTATTGATTCTTTTGCCTGACTGGAGAGGGGAGAAGAGAGAATGACTGGTATGTGAGTGGTCCTTGATTTTGTTAACATTTTCCCGAGGCGGCATGAAGGAATAAATAGAGGGGAAGGCTAGTTTGTGTGGTGGACTGGGCTGTGTTCACAGCTTTTTGGAATCTTTTGCGTACCAGTGTGATGCATCCGGATAGGATGATTTGTAAGGTGCATCTGTGGAAATTAGTAAGAGTCATTCTAATGAATGACATGGCAAATGCTAAGAACTAAATGCGCCTCGTCCTGCTATTTTGTAAGTTCGTAATGAAGACTTGGCCTCCCGTGAGGGCAGAGAGATTTAAAATTGCAAAATAAGACAAAAACGCTGGAGATAATGCGGGTGAGGCAGCATCTATGAAGCGAAGGAAATAGGCAACGTTTTGGGCCGAAACCCTTCTTCAGACATTTGCAGTTTCGGGATACAGTGCAGAAACAGGCCCATCGGCCCACTGACTCCGCGCCGACCAGCAATCCCTGCGCACTAACATTATCCGGCACACACACGCACACTAGGGACAATTTACAATTTAACCAAAGCCAATTAACCTGCATGTCTTTGGAGTGTGGGAGGAAACTGGAGAAACCCATGCAGTTACAAGGAGAAAATACAAACTCCGTACAGACAGCACCCATGGTCAGGATGATGCATGGGTGTCTGGCACTGTAAGGCAGCAACTCTATGCCACCGTGCCACCCTCGCGTTGTACACAGTTGTGCAAGAGGTCAGAATTGAGGGAGCACTGAGATCTTGGAGAGTTAGATGGCTACAGTTAGTGAGGTGGAGGCATTCTAAAACAGAAAAGAGAATTTTAAATTTGCATGCCCCAGAGCGTGTAGCGGCAATTGATGTGAAAGGAACGGTGTGAGCTTGTGTGAAGGGAGCGGTGTGAGCTATGGCAGTAACATTTTGAATGAGCCTAGGTTTACGTAGGTGAAAGATGAGGAACCAGCCTTGACACGGTTAGAATACTAAAGTCTAGAGGTGGCAAAAGCAATAGAAACTACTAAAGTTTTGAGGTGAATATGATGATGGAGTAAAAATGTGCTTGGGACCTCATGTCAGGGCAGAACAATCTAGGTTCCCTGGGGAGCAGAATGAAATGATCAGGTAGGGAAACTTTTGTCAGTGCCCAAGAATGGTAGCTTTGATCTTAGTTTTTAATTGAAGAATATTATTGCTCATTGATACAGGATATTGGTCAAGCAATGTGATAAACCAGTGGCAAGATGGAGAGAAGTGGTGAAGTATTTAGATGGACAAGGGCTGATTAGGAACAGTCAACATGATTTTCCATGTGAGAGGTCGTGTCTCATGAATCTTATAGAAACTTACAAAATCGTGAGAGGAATAGATCGGATAAATGCGCAGTCTCTTGCCCAGAGTTGGGGAATTGAGAACCAGGGGACATGGGTTTAAGGTGAGTGGGAAAAGATGTAATTGGAACCTGAGGGGATAACCTTTTTACACAAAGGATGGTGGGTATTTGGAACGAGCTGCCAGAGGAGGTAGTTTAGGCAGGTACAATTGCAACATTTATGAAACATTGGATAGGACAGGTTTAAGGGATATTGGCCAAATGCAGGCAGGTGGGACTTATTTAGATGGGACATGTGGGTCGGTGTGGGCAAGTGGGCCGAAGGTCCTGTTTCCACGCTCTATGACTCTAGTGCTGGGTGTCATCATGGTAAACTTGAAATGCAACATTATTTTTTCCAATGGTGTTACGAAAGACTGCATGGAGATGACAGAGGAAGGAGCCCAGTTTGATTATTGGAAAATGCAGAGGCAACAATGAAGGAGCAAAGGATAAGTCAATTCAGGTGATGCTCTGGCTATGACTATTGTTGCCATGGAGATCCAGGTTAGTGCGTACAAGCAGAATCAAAACCATTGATGGAGATGCTTTGGCTGTGATTAAGTTAATTAAGAATGGAAACCACTGGAAAAAGTCCAATAAGTACCACAAAGAAAGAAGGATGTTGAAAGAAGATGGTACTGTTGACTTTGCCAATGTCTACAAAGAGTGAAAGACACGGGACAATGCTGATCCTAATGCTTATCAGCCTCAGCTTTAATATCTGTTTTGTCATCCAATTTAAACCTAATGCTTGCACTAGGTTCCACTGTTCCATTTGCAAGTGCTTTCATATGTCAAACGGATCTTTTACTATTTTGACTTTTGTTTTAACCTGACTCTTACATAGTTCTCTTTTGTTGTACTTCGCTGCAACTACTGTTCAAACCATCCACTGATTAACTGATTCTGCTTAAATTCAAGATGTGAATTTATGCAAATTGACATTTAAGCAGCAATATATGTAAGTGACCACATTTTTTGCATTTGTCAACTTTACAGTAAAATTTAAAAAAAAATCCCTGTTCAAAGTATGATTACTTTTTCCATATTTCAAATAATTAGACATTAAAGTGGAGTTGACTTTAAATAGGATAAATTAGTAACTCGGGGTTTTTAAATGGGGCAAAGCTATATAAATTCGGCCAGGTTAAGTTTAGCTCCTTTTGTATATTTAGATGAAAATTCTGTGTTCCCAACCCACTGTGCCAGCTGTACTTTAGGAGAGTTCTTTTACACTATATTAGTGCATCAACTGAATGGAGGCATTGTCTTCTGTGGTCCATAATGTAAACAAGTATGATTGACTTATCCAGTCACCATCATACACACACTGATATTTTAGGGTCAGAATAAATGGTTACTTGTTACGTTATAATTATGGGAAGCTAGCCTACAGAAACTAGTCTCCTCCACTTTAAGCTGAAGTGGGGAAAAATAAAATCACATAAAATAAACATATATGCCACGTGATGAAAAGGCTAAGTTTGACATCTTTAATTTTAAAGAGAATCTGGGTTTCCAAGACCGACATTTCAAATGTAGAGATTTTCTTGGAGTAATTGCTTAAGACTTGATGTCTCTAATTATTGCTAAAGACTGATAATAACCTTAAAAATAAAATTGCCTTGCTGTCATTAAAATGCAGTGTGCCCTGTGAAGCACACGATAAAGATGAAAACGTTTGTATATGAAGCATCTTGCATGGTCTCCTGATGTTCCAAAGTGCTTTACAGTGAATGAGATACTATTTCAACTGTAGTTATTGTTGCATTGGAATGAATTATGACAAGAGGTCATAGGTTTAAGGTGTGAGGCAAAAATATTAATAGGAACCTGAGGAGCAACTTTTTTTCCCAGCAGGTGGTGGGAATATGGAACAAGCTGCCAATGGAGGTATTTGAGGCAGATACTATAACATTTAAAAAGACATTTGGACAGGGACATGAATAGGAAAGGTTACATAGATACATAGATACATAGAAATTAGGTGCAGGAGTAGGCCATTCGGCCCTTCGAGCCTGCACCGCCATTCAATACGATCATGGCTGATCATCCAACTCAGTATCCCGTACCTGCCTTCTCTCCATACCCCCTGATCCCTTTAGCCACAAGGGCCACATCTAATTCCCTCTTAAATATAGCCAATGAACTGGCCTCAACTACCCTCTGTGGCAGAGAGTTCCAGAGATTCACCACTCTCTGTGTGAAAAAGTTTTTCCTCATCTCGGTCTTAAAGGATTTCCCCCTTATCCTTAAGCTGTGACCCCTTGTCCTGGACTTCCCCAACATCGGGAACAATCTTCCTGCATCTAGCCTGTCCAACCCCATAAGAATCTTGTACGTTTCTATAAGATCCCCTCTCAATCTCCTAAATTCTAGCGAGTATAAGCCAAGTCTATCCGGTCTTTCTTCATATGAAAGTCCTGACATCCCCGGAATCAGTCTGGTGAACCTTCTCTGCACTCCCTCTATGGCTATAATGTCCTTCCTCAGATTTGGAGATCAAAACTGTACGCAATACTCCAGGTGTGGTCTCACCAAGACCCTGTACAACTGCAGTAGAACCTCGCTGCTCCTATACTCAAATCCTCTTGCTATGAAGGCCAACATACCATTCGCTTTCTTCACTGCCTGAGGGATATGGGCCAAACGAGGGCAGTTGGGACTAGTGTAGATGGGGCATCTTGTTTGGCATGTGCAATTTGGGCTGAAGGGCCTGTTCCCATTCTGTATGACTGAGTGATCTGTTCACAAGGTCTGATAAACCTCAATGAGATGCATGATGTGGAAGTATTTTTTAATAATTCAAATGATTAGTTTGAGTAATGCCATCAATCTGAAGGGTGGTGATTTAATTTCCTATCAGAAAAAGAAACCACTTGTACAGCACTATCCACAATATTTCATCTCTGTGAAATCAGGGATATTAATGTCCCACTCTGGCTCAAGTGAAGCAGTAGGAACTCTGCAAGGTGCATGATTTGCCACATACAATACAATACAATACAATTTATTTGTCATTTGGACCCCGTTGAGGTCCAAACGAAATGTCGTTTCTGCAGCCATACATTACAAAACGAAGAAGACCCAAGACACAACACAATTTACACATACATCCATCACAGTGCTGTGATGGAAGGCAAAAAAACGTATCTCTCCACTGCACTCCCCCCCCCCCCCCCCCCCCCGATGTCAGAGTCGAAGTCAAAGCCCCCGGCGGGCGATGGTGATTATCCCGCGGCCATTAAAGCCACGCCGGGTGATGCAAGGTTGCGCACCGGGTCTTGGTGTTGGAGCCCCGGCGTATGCTCGCAAAGTCCCGCAGCCATTCCAAGCCGTGTGGGGCGGTGATGTAAAGCCCCGCTCCAGGTGCTTTTCAACCCCGCAACTCGGGCGGGAGAAGTCGCCGTTGCGGAAGCCCCGAAAAGCGGTCTCCCACCAGGGACCCGCGGGCTTCCGGTGTTGCCGTCCGCCAGACCCGCGGCTGTAGCCTCTGAATCTCCGGGGGTCGGGTCGCAGCAGCGCTCCACCACAGCTCCACCCGCTCCGGACTCGGCCAGCCCCGTGACGGTGAGCAGTCCGCAGCTCCGCAACTGGAGCCCCAGGTCGTTCCTGCTGGAGGCCGCTCCACGTTGCCCAGCCCCAACGACAACGGAGACCCGACAAAGAAAAGGTCGGGTCTCCCGTGCAGGGGAAAGATTTTAAAATTCCCCCCCCCCCCACCCCCACACACATACCCCGACAAAAAAATAAATAAAAACTACATAGAAACGAGACAAAAATAATAAAAAGACAGACGGACTGCAGAGGCCGCTGCTGACGAGAGTCGCGCCGCACACCATATTGTGCTGCCCTTCATATCAGTATCTTTGGGAAGCAGTTGAACAGAAGTCAGGCACTGATGATGCATCTTTACATAAGGAGCAATATTGGCCAATGTCATGGTGATCCTGGCCTCTTCCTTGTGGTCACTGATCAGTCTCGATAACCAGCTAAGGTCCTGCTGGTACCACTACCATGGCTGTTCCCTGAACCCCATCAGACTACAAGTAGTGATGAGACCACAGCCCATGCCCAAAGACTACCCTGATGGTCTTCTGAGAGCTCATGCTATCAAAGGCCATCTTCACTACTTCCAATTTTATCAACATCAGAGACATTTGGAAAATGAACAAAAAAATTATATAAAAAATACAAACTAAAGAATGATTAAGGGTTAAAAAAAAACGCATCTGAAATATGTAGGAGGGAACTGCAGATGCTGGTTTACACCAAAGAAAGCCACAAAATGCTGGAGTAACTCAACTGGACAAGCAGCATCTCTGGATAGAAGGAATGGGTCGAGACCCTTCTTCAAACTGACAAATCTGAAATGTATATGTGCCCTCAGCTTAGCAAGTTGCACAACAGCCCTGGATCTAATGGTGTGTCCCGGGGCAGAGTGAGAGGTCGGATATATGTCACCTAATCTGCAGCATGTTTCCAATTTCAGCATTGCCATGCAGAGGTCCAGCATATGCAATGTAAACCAGATCATTGGTGAGTTGTCAACGTCTTTGTGCCTGATGTCATGCCACCTGAAATGTAGATTGTCTATACATCGTCTTGGAAAAAACAAACTGCTGGTGGAACTCAGTGGGTTGAGCAGCATCTGTGGAGGGAAATGGACACCCAATGTTTCCGGTCGGGACCCTTCCTCTTGACTGGACTTCCAGATGAAGGGTTCTGATCTGAAATGTTAACTGTTTATTTTCCTCCGTACAAGCCGCCTAACCCACTGAGTTTCTCCAGCAGTTTTTTTTTTGCATCAGATTCCAGCATCTGCAGTCTCTTGTGCCTCCATTTTAGATGTAAGCTTGGTGATTTATATGAAAGTATACAGGTTTATTTCCAGACCACTCAGTAACAACTAGTTGTATAAGAATAATACAGTAATATATTGTGCATTGAAACATTATGTACTTACTTGCAGAATATCTGTAATGCTACTTCGTCAAGTCAAGAGATTTTATTGTCATGTGTCCCAGATAGGACAATGAAATTCTTGCTTTCTGTTTGTTTGATGGCGAGTTTAATAGTCTGATGGCTGTGGGGAAGAAGCTGTTCCTAAATCTGGATATACCAGATTTCAGACTCCTGTACCTCTACCTGATGGCAGCCGAGAGATGAGTGTGTGGCCAGGATGGTGAGGGTCCTTGATGATGTTGGCAGCCTTTTTGAGGCAGCGACTGCGATAGATCCCTTCGATTGTGGGGAGGTCAGAGCCGATGATAGACTGGGCAGTGGTCACAACTTTCTGCATTCCCTTCCGCTCCTAGACGCTCAAGTTGCCGAACCAAGCCAAGATGCTACCAGTCAGTATGCTCTCTACTGTGCACCTGTAGAAGTTCGAGAGAGTCCTCTTTGACATACCGACTCTCCGTAATCTTCTCAGGTAGTAGAGGCGCTGATGTGCTTTCTTTATAATTGCATCAGTGTTCTGGGACCAGGAAATATGCACGCCCGGGAAATATGCACGCCCAGAAATTTGAAGTTCTTGACCCTCTCCACCATCGTCCCGTTGATATAAAAGGGATTGTGGGTCCCTATCCTACCCCTTCCAAAGTCCACAATCAGTTCCTTGGTTTTGCTGGTGTTGAGAGCCAGGTTATTGTGCTGGCACTGTTTGGTCAATCGGTCAATTTCACTTCTATACTCTGACTTGAAACCACCAGTGATTCGGCCCACAACAGTGGTGTCATCAGCGAACTTGATGATGGAGTTTGCACTATGTTCAGCTACACAGTCATGAGTATAGAGTGAGTACAGCAGAGGGCTGAGCACGCAGCCTTGAGGTGATCCCGTGTTGATTGTTATCGAGGATGACACATTTCCAACAATACGGACAGACTGGTCTGTGGATGAGGAAGTCGAGGATCCAATTGCAGAGGGATGCACAGAGACCCACATCTGAGAGCTTGGTAACCAGCCTGGAGGGGATGATGGTGTTAAACGCCGAGCTGTAGTCAATGAATAACAGCCTGACATATGAGTTTCTGTTGTCCAAGTGGTCCAGACGGCTAATCAGCAGCCGTCCGTTTAATTCACTTTTTTTTTATAGTTTTAGTGAGTCCTGCGTCTGTCCTGTGGGAGTAATCTGACTTTTTAATGTAAGGTGAAGGGGGTAACCTCATTTATAGGTCCCTACCTGGTCGGTGAGGCAGCTTTTTCTCCGGGCTACCCCGTCGACCCGTCCTCGTGGCCTACCAGCGGGCATGGAGCGCCGTTTCCTGGCGGGGTCCGCCCAGCACCTCGGCTTCGGTGGCGGCACAGCGCTGGAGCGCTATCGCGGAGCGGGCGATGCCTTGCCTGGGTCGCCGCGCTGGAGCTCTGGTGAGCTGTGACCGTGAGTTCGACACCTCCGGGCTGAGGGTCTGCGGAGAGGAGTGGGCGGCACCGACTTCACCATCGGGAGCCTGGGAGCTCCAAACCGGCGCGGCCTTGTCGGCTTCGGAAGCCGCGGCCTCCGGTAAGGAATGCGGCCGTTCCAGGTGGCCCAGCCGCTGAGAGGATTCTCCCGACGCCGGGGCAACATCACCCGGTGAGAACGGCCAGGAACACCGGGCCTCCGTAGAGGCAATAGCGGAGGCCTCAATAGGCCTGACTTTGGGTGAACTGGGATGGGAACTGGACATTGTGCCTTCCCCCACAATGTTGTCCATTGTGGGGGGATGATTTTTTTTGTGTGTGTAGTGTCTATGAATACGGCCTCTGTGACTGTGACTGAAATACCATCACGGCGAATGGGGGCTCGGGAAGGCGCATCAGTGTTCTCCCTATCAAAGCATGCGTAGAACGCATTGAGCTCGTCAGGGAGTGATGCTTCGCTGACAATTGAGCTGCCTCCTGATTTTGCCTTGTAGGAGGGGATGGCATTCAAGCCCCGCCACAGTTGCCGAACATCTGTCTCATCCTCCAGCTTGGAGCAGGTCCCTTTTGGCCTTTTTGATGGCCTTACCAAGGTCATATCTGGACTTCTTGTAGACCTCTGCATCTCCAGACCGGAATGCCCAGGATCTGGACTTCAGAAGAGTGCGGAGCTCATGGTTCATCCAAGGCTTTTGGTTAGGAAACACTTGGAAGGTTTTTGTTGGGATGCAGTCCTCCGCGCATTTCTTTATGAAGTTTGTAACGACTGTGGCGTATTCATTCAGGTCCGTTAACATTGCCCAGTCTACAGACAACAAACACTCCTGGAGATGTTCCTCTGCCCCCCCCCCCCCCCCCCCCCCCGACCAACTTTGTGCAGTCCTCACCTCTGGGGTGCGCTCTTCAATTGCTGCCTGTAGGCAGGAAGCAGCAGCACCGCAGTATGGTCGGATTTACCGAAGTGAGGGCGAGGGATAGAACGATAGGCGTCTTTTTCGAGGATGTAACTAGTAGAGTGGATAAGGGAGAACCAGTGGATGTGTTATATCTGGACTTTCAGAAGGCTTTCGACAAGGTCCCACATAAGAGATTAGTATGCAAACTTAAAGCACATGGCACATGGACAGGAAGCAAAGAGTAGGAGTAAACGGGTCCTTTTCAGAATGGCAGGCAGTGACTAGTGGGGTACCGCAAGGCTCAGTGCTGGGACCCCAGCTATTTACAATATATATTAATGAACTGGATGAGGGAATTGAATGCAACATCTCCAAGTTTGCGGATGACACAAAGCTGGGGGGCAGTGTTAGCTGTGTGGAGGATGTTAAGAGGCTGCAAGGTGACTTGGATAGGTTGGGGGAGTGGGCAAATGCATGGCAGATGCAGTATAATGTAGATAAATGTGAGGTTATCCACTTTGGTGGCAAAAACAGGAAAGTAGACTATTATCTGAATGGTGGCCGATTAGGAAAAGGGGAGATGCAACGAGATCTGGGTGTCATGGTACACCAGTCATTGAAAGTAGGCATGCAGTTGCAGCAGGCAGTGAAGAAAGCGAATGGTATGTTAGCATTCATAGCAAAAGGATTTGAGTATAAGAGCAGGGAGGTTCTACTGCAGTTGTACAGGGTCTTGGTGAGGCCACACCTGGAGTATTGCGTACAGTTTTGGTCACCAAATCTGAGGAAAGACATTCTTGCCATAGAGGGAGTACAGAGAAGGTTCACCAGACTGATTCCTGGGATGGCAGGACTTTCATATGAAGAAAGACTGGATAGACTCGGCTTGTACTCGCTAGAATTTAGAAGATTGAGGGGGATCTTATAGAAACTTACAAGATTCTTAAGGGGTTGGACAGACTAGATGCAGGAAGATTGTTCCCGATGTTGGGGAAGTCCAGAACAAGGGGTCACAGTTTAAGGATAAGGGGGAAGTATTTTAGGACCGAGATGAGAAAATCATTTTTCACACAGAGAGTGGTGAATCTGTGGAATTCTCTGCCACAGAAGGTAGTTGAGGCCAGTTCATTGGCTATATTTAAGAGGGAGTTAGATGTGGCCCTTGTGGCTAAAGGGATCAGGGGGTATGGAGAGAAGGCAGGTACAGGATACTGAGTTGGATGATCAGCCATGATCATATTGAATGGCGGTGCAGGCTCGAAGGGCCGAATGGCCTACTCCTGCACCTATTTTCTATGTTTCTATGTTGATGGTCGTGTAGCAGTGGTCATGGGTGTTTGATCCTCTGGTGCTGCAGGACACATGTTGGTGGAAGTTAGGGAGCGATTTCTTCAGGTTGGCTTTGTTGAAGTCCCCGGCTAAGGTGGTAAACGCCTCGGGGTAAGCTGTCTAGTGCTTGTTGACCATGGCGTGCAGCTCCCCCAGTGCCAGATGGACCTGCCTGGGGTGGAATGTAGACTGCGGTCAGAATGATGGAGGTGAATTCCCTCGGTAGATAGAAGGGACGGCACTTCATAGCCAGGTGTTCCAGGTGTGGAGAGCAGGAGTTGGATAGGACTGCCACGTCTGAGCTCCACGCAGAGTTGACCATGAGGCAGACGCCCCCTCCTCTCCCTTTCCCAGATGCCAGTGTATGGTCCATGCGATGGATGGAGAAACCTTCAGGCTGGACTGCTGAGTCTGGGGAGCTGGGGGTGAGCCATGTCTCTGTGAAACAGAACACAGAGCATTCCCTCAGCTCCCTTTGGTATAGCAGCCTTGCCCTTAAGTCCTCCACTTTGTACATTGGCCAGTAGGATGATAGGGAGAGAGGGTCGAAGTCCCCTGCGCTTCAGTCTGACCTGAAGTCCTGCCCGTCAGCCACGTTTCCGGACACATTGGAGGCCTCTCTGTTGTTTCCAGGTACTGTGTTTACTTTACCTGCTGTTTCTGCGAACCTGCGCTGGAACGGGGATTGTCAACACTGAAACATTTTGTTAGAAAGCATAATTAAAACTTCAGAACACCATATAGTTTCATTTCTTGGATAAGCAAGAGATCACCAAAAATGTAGTTCTTCAAATATAAAGGAGAAATAACTTCCGAAGGCAGGTTGATTGAAATATTGTTTCAATAGCAGTTGGTGAGGTGGTGTGTTATAACAGGTAACCTCAAGAGTATACAATATAGTAAAACAGGGATGCATTTGATTATGTTAGTGTTGAACAATACCTAATGTGGAAAAGTGGAGGTAATAAAACAAAACAAAGAGGAAATAAACAATCGGCATTACCTCCATAATAAAATTGGTACAGAATAAATATTGGAAATATTTAAACATGCTGTTTGAGCTGCGAAGTAACAGATCTGTGATTGGGTGGTTGTGTGGAACAACATGGTCAGCCGGCGAAGAGGGCGCAATGTCCAGGAAGATCAAGCAGGTATTATTGACATACCTGGAGCATGTTTACATTAATATAGTTATAGAAAATATGTTGATATAATGAGTTTGTGAGGGTGGTGTATTATAATGAGAAGGGAATACCAGAAACACAGCAGAGCAATTGATGTAAATGAACTTTACATTTAGGAATGTTAAGTGCCTTAAATAATGTAATAGGCAAAGTCGTTTGTTCATTTCTTGTGCAAAACAAGAATAACAAGTATATGGAAAGTGTAGGTCAGAAATATCCAAAATGAACACTTCCTATGAGAGGGATATCAAAAACAAGAGGGCATTGGTTTAAGGTGAAAGGTAGGAGATTTCGACATACTTATATGGGCAAGACTTGGAAGAAATGCTAGAGTAACTCAGCGGGTCAGGCAGCATCTCTGGAGAAAAGGAATGGGTGACGTATGGGGTTGAGACCCTTCTTTAGACTGAGTGTCTGGAGAGAGGGAAACTTTCTGTTCGAGGCCTCCTCCAGTTTCCCTCTCCCCTGACTCTCAGTCTGAAGAAGGGTCTCGACCCGAAATAACACCTATTCCTTTTTTCCAGAGATGCTGCCTGACGCGCTGAGTTACTGCAGCATTTTGTGTCTATCTTTGGTGTATACCAGCATCTGCAGTTCATTCCTACACTAGACTTGGAAAAATATAATCCTCATGCAGGCAAATGGGATTCATGTTGATTGGCAAACAAGTCGTCATAGACATAGTAGGCCAAAGGGGCCGTTACTGTGCTGTACAATTCTGACTATTGTTAAATTTATGCTAACACGAGTATGTGTTGCTAAAGATTAAGGCAATGCTAGCCGAAGACATTATTCTCTGGAGCAAGATAAGGGTATGAGAGAACAGGAAAGATATTTCAATCAGGCATCAGCAGCCAAATATAAAATGGAAAAACCCCAGTGATTTAATCAAATTAGTAGTTCGTGACTGCTGCATGACCTTGTGTGTCCAGGAAACTCTGGACAGCAATACTCATTTTGACTAGTTATATGAATATGGTGCTGGCAATGTACAGGAAATGAAAATTGTAGCACCCTGGGGGACAGCAATCTCAGAATGAGCAAGTTCAGCGAGATTTGGATTCAGCTATTCCAAAAACCAAGAGCTAGATTTATAAGGTTCAATTTCAAGAAATATGGTTGTTCAGGGAGGCACCACAGACTGCAGATGTTGGGATCTGGAGCTAAAAAAAAACAAAACACTGCAAGAACTCAATGTGTCAGGCTGCATCTGCGGAGGCAAAGGGATGATCAACATTTTGAGTTGAGACTCTGCAACAGGTCTAAGAGTGCAAAGGGGAGATGGCTAATAAATTGACGGCACCATATTCGGATAACTAGTTAAAAAAGAGCATTGCTGTCCAAAGTTTCCTGGAGGCTCTGGGTCATTCACCATTCCCAAACTATTAAATTAATTAGAGGTAGACAAAAATGCTGGAGAAACTCAGCGGGTGTCTGAAGAAGAGTCTCAACCCGAAACGTTGCCTATTTCCTTCGCTCCATAGATGCTGCCACACCCGCTGAATTTCTCCAGCATTTTTGTCTACCTTTGATTTTCCAGCATCTGCAGTTCCTTCTTAAATATTGAATTGATTAAATCACTTGGGGGGGGGGGGTTTCAAGTTTATGGGAGGAGGTGTGAGAGGGCAAAACAGGAGATCGGAGGTGATAGGTGTATCCAGATGAGGAAGAGTTGATGGGCAAAAGGAGATAGGTGGGGATGGAAGCGAGGGGTGAATATAGCAATGGAGGAGGTAATTTGTGGAGATGAGGACTGCAGATTATGGACGCTTGAAGAAGGGAAAGAGATGAGTGGAGTCAGGTGAGGGAGGGATGTTGGGCAGACTGGAACATTTGGTAAACTATTAGAAATGATGGAATCATCTATGTCAGAGGGTTAATCTCGGCGGATAAATTAAGATGGTGTTCCTCAGCCATAAGTAACATAATAACTGAAAGAAAGATGGGGAGTGGCGTGGTGAAGAATAGAAAAGCCTGATTAATATCATAGCAGCTGTACCTGGCATAGTGCAGAGCTTTGTTCTTAGCTTGCTCTCTGAAAGTGTAAACACTGAGAAAAAGTGCAGCTGCTGTGTTTAATATTCACTGCAGGAAATTTCAGCAGCACAGTGAAATATAGTACATTAATGTTGAAAAGATAAACACATTTGGAGAGCACAGGAAGGGTCTTGTGTTTTTCTGGGAGTAGAATGCTTCCTAATGAACATGAATGCCCCTGGTTTCATGCAGCCATATGTTAGGTTTTCTAATTTTAGTTCGATGCGGTGCACAAGTAAGTCGGTGGTGTTTTCCTTTCCCCTGTGCCTCATGTAGATTGGCAACCATGACCTCACCATTTTCCCTTTAAAGACCATTGTACATGGAATGGCAATTCTTTTTGCCTTGCTGCCAAAAACCAGTTACATTGCATCATCAATTATTTGGCATCATATTTAGTCGTGGGTGAGGTGCTGCAAGACTGGAGGGTAGCTAATGTTGTTATCCAATTCAAGATGGGCAGTCAGTAGAGTCTTACGGCAGTATTAGGTAAATTGTTTGAACATTTATTTAGGGGTAGCATTTATGATCTCTTGGAAAGGCGAGGACTGATTAAGAGGCGTCAACATGGTTTTGTGTGGGGGGAATGCTGCCTCACAGATCTGTTTTTTGAGAAGGTTACTTGGAAATTTGATGGAGTCAAGGCAGTAGACAGTTTATGTGAATTTTAGCAAGGCTTTTGACATGGTCCACATGGTCAGCTGGACCTGAAGGTTAGGGCACATGATATCCTTGATGATTTGGCAAACTGAATCCAAAATTGGCTTGCTGATGGGAGACAGAAGGTAGTGGTGGAGGGTTATGTGTGAATGTATAATAGATATGTGTATATATGTATAGTGTGCAGTGATGGAAATGGGGGGGTACGGAGGGGGACAGCGTTCCCCTACTTTTCAGTTTCCAGTTTCCATTCTGTGCGTGAATTCGCAGCTTTATCCTGCGCTACTTAATCCAAGGGCGAGCGAACGCGCGGACAGACGGACGACTGCAACGTTCATAGAGCGGAATAGATGACATTTCGGGTCGAGACCCTTCTTCAGACTGTCAGGGTTTAAGAGGAGCAAGAGATATAGACAGTACTAAGGACAAATGAATGGAAGATATGCCTATATCTTCGCTCGCTCTTGGTGCCGGCGCTTCTCCCCTCAGACTCTGCCAAACAAACACACACACACAGCATGTCCGGCAGATGGGTGCGGGCCGAGACCAGGAGCAGGGCGAAGGATGACATCAAATGGGTCATGGCAGCTATTCAAAAAGTACGGAAATGGTAAGGGGGAAATTTGTAAGAAAACCACCCGAAGGAAATATATGTTTAACAAAAAAAAAGGGAGGGCGGCGATCGCTCCGTGTCCGTGTCGGAAGAAAGGGGGAGGTTTGAGTGGGTGCAGGATTTTCTGGAGGTCCCTTCCTAATGGCAATATTTTGTACTGGACTAAGTGGGACCAGTTGGGTCCCATGTTCACACGGGAGGGCTGGTCCCTCAATGCAATATTCCATCTCTCCACCAATTCCAATATTGGTGGCCAGTGGGAGGGGGCTTTCTGGAGCGCTAGTATGGGTGTTGTGGGCAGAAGGGACTGGTTTCCAGAGGGCTATTATGGGGGGCTGGGGTGGCTCAGCGGGACGGGTGGCGGCTCTGGGTAGTGGATGGCCTTTCGGGTCGAGACCCTTCTGCAGACAATCACACGTACTCTCACCGACAAGAGTTCAGTTCAGTCTGAAGTGTCTTCTCTCCAGAGTCGCTGCCTGTCCTGCTGAGTTACTCCAGCTTTATGTCTAACTTCAATTTCAAGAGTTTAATAAAAAACAGAGTGCTAGAGGAACTCAGCGGGCTAGGCGGCATCTGTGGAGGGAATGGATTAGGAGTTGTTTCGGGCCAGGGTTCTTCTTCAATAGGAAGGAACTGCAGATCAAAGATACCAGAGTGGATGATCTGATCTGCAGCAAAGATACTAGTATCCGCTCTGGTATCTTTGATCTGCAGTTCCTTCCTATTGAAGAAGAACCCTGGCCCGAAACAACTCCTAATCACTCTGTTTTTAGTCTTACGATTTAAATCGGAATTCCGATTTTATTATTTTCCTATTTGTCAATTTTTTGTGCCCGATTATTTGGCGGCCATTCAACCGTTGTCTATACGAGGGTTGCGTCCAATCACCGACCAGCTTCCCTTAAAATTCCCGTCCAATCAACCAATCGATCTCCTCCTGTCCAATCAGCCGCTGTCTCGAAGGGCATTGTGTCCAATCACATAATGCGCTGGTCACTCGGCGGCCAATCAGACACAGTCTGCGAGGGGCCTTTTGATCAATCACCGACCTGCTTCCCTCACCGAAGCAGACGGTGGCTGCAGCCAACACACAGAGAGAGAGAGAGAGAGAGAGATGCAAGAAAGCATCTATGACATATAATACACAATAAACTATTATAAATACACAATAAACAAGTTATGCATTCTTGTACTCTTACATGGGTATAGCCGCACATAAAAAGATTTCCCCTCCCCTTCCTTCCCAACCTCAGCCTCACGGACCTTAGAGTACCCCTAGTTCCTAAAACCCATTTCCATCACTGATAGTGTGTGTGTAGGTGTGTATATATACAACTTCACCAATCTTCATGTTATCAGCAAATGTACTAATCGGAACATTCATATAAGTTTTCTCATGGAATGAAAATAGGTGCAGTTGTAGATATTGATGATGGTTGCCTAAGAATTGGGGGGTTATAATTCAGCTAGAAAGCTGAGTGAAGCAGTGACAGATGGAATTTACTTCAGATAAGTGTGAGATAATGTATTTTGCGTTGTCTAATGCTAGCCAAGCACACATGGCAAGGACCTTAACAGCATTGATGTAGCAGTGATAGGTAGAGGAAAAGGTGTTTAGCTCGCCTGCTATCATATGCGGCGGTATTGAGTACAAGTATTAGGACACTACATTACAGCTGTAGAGGACATTGGTTGGGCCATACTTAGAATATTGTATGCAGTTGTGCTCACCACATTGTAGAAAGGATGTGGTTGCAGCAGAAATAATCATAGAACTCTCCAGCATGGTAACAGGCTCTTCGGGCCAACACACCAATGCTAACCAAGTTGCCCAATTGAGTTAATCCCCACTTGCCTGTGTTACATCCAACATCTATACTCAGCACACTGACCAATGAAGGCAAATATGCCAGATGCCTTCTTCACCACCCTTCAACCTGTGATATCACTTTAATGGAACTATGTATCTGAATCCCTTAGTTCTTCCACAACACTCTCCATGCCCCAACCATTTACTGTGTAAATCCTTCCCTGCTTTACTTGATCAAATTGCAACATTTATCCAAATTAAATTCTATCCGCCATTTCTAAGTCAGTTTGCCCAGTTAATCAAGTTCACATTGTAATCTTGGATAACCTTCACTGTTCACTATACCACCAATATTGGTGTCTTCTGCAAACTTACTAACTCATCTCCTGCATGCACGTCCAAATTGTTAATATAGGTAAGGACCAATAAGAACACTGGTGCCAGCACACTTCCATGTGGCACATCATGAGTTAAAGCCTCCAGTCGGAATAATAACACCCTACCACCACCCTCTGTCTCCTATCTTCAAGCCAATTTTGTACCCAGTTGACAGCTTGCCCTGGATCCCATATGATCTAATCTTCCAGACTAGCGGCCATGCGATACCTTGGCAAAGGTCTTGCCAAAGTCCATGTAGATAGTCCACTGCACTGCCCACATCAATTGCCTTGGGCACCTCTTCAAAAGTACTTGGTAATATTGAAGAGACACTTTTCCATACACAAAGCCATGCTGACTATCCCTGACTTGCCTTTCCAAATACATGTAGATACCATCCCTCAGAATACCCTCCAATAATTTGCTCACCACTTGTTAGGCACAACAGACTATTGTTCCCGGGCTTTACCTTACAGTCTTTTTAAATAGAGGCACAACATTTTCCACCCACCAATCTTCCGGCACCTCAGCTGTGGATATCAATGGTGCTAAAAAAAAGAAAGATAGTGCCCAAGCCAGACGCCTCTTGGTGTGCTGGTCCAAAAAGTGGATCTGCAATCATTCATTACAATTGCTCTACTCTTTTGAACCTCTATTCCAATTGCAGAATTTCTTACTCTATCTATGCTGCTCCTAATCGCCTCTACCTTTATCCTGCATCTGTACACTGTGGTTGACTTGAATGTAATCTTGCATGTCCTTCCGCTGACTAGATAGCACGCGACAAAAATGCTTTTCACTGTACCTCAGCACATATGGCAATAAACTAAACCAAATATCTCTGCCAGTGTCCCCACAATTTCTTCCCTCGCTTTCCACAAGGTCCTGGGATACAAGTGATCAGATCCTGAGGATTCATCCACCTTTCTGCATTTTACGACCTCCAGCACCTCTCCAGTACTAATGTGAACTCTCTTTATGACATCAATATTAACTTCCTCGAGTTCCCAAGTATCTATGTCTTTCTCCATGGTAAATGCAGACAACAAATATTAATTTAACACTTGGCCCATCTCCGGTGGTCCACACATAGACTCATTGATATTTAAGGCTCTTATTCTCTCTTTAGTTGCTCCTTTGCCTTTAATGTAGCTGTGGAACCTCTTTGGATTATCCTTTATTTTATCTGCCAAACCATTTTATGTCTCCTTTTTGCCCTGATTTTCCTCTTAAATGTACTCTGATACCTCCTATACTCAAGGGATTCACTCGATCCTAGCTGCTTATCTGACAGATATCTCCTTTTTGAACCAGAACCTCAACATCGTTTGTCACCCAAGGTTCCCCACTTCTGTCAGTCTTGCCTTTCTTTCTAACAGGAACACGTTTCACTTTTTAAAAAACCTACTAGGCATTTAGACAGGTACATGGAAAGGAATAGAGGAATATGTGTCAAATACAGGAATGTGGGTATTTTGGTCAGCATGGACGAGTCGGGTCGATGTTACTGAGCTGTACTATACTCTGTTTATTGCACACTTAGGGCAATTATAAATTTTTAGCAGTATCAGCATGATCTGCATAGTTGATTAGACTGTGTCCTGGGAAGACTCATCCAAAGGTTTTACAGCCAAACATAGATGCTGGCGATGAGCACCTCCAGACATCCCTGAGCCAACAGAGCTGAGATCTACCAGATGTCCCCCTTGACTGCTGGAGCTAAGCTCCACTGACTGCCCCCAAGCCACTGGAGCCGAGTTCCTCTAGTTGGCCCTCGGCCACTGGAGGGGAGCTCTGGATGGCCTCCGGTCACTGGAGGGGATCTCTACCGGTGGCCATAGGGGAGGTGCTCTCGATGGCCCTCGGCTGTTGGAGGGGAGCTTCCCTGGGTGGCACATCAGCCTTTAAGAAAAATAGTGATTGTGAATAGTACATTAATTTTACAAAAGCTTTCACCTCGTAGCTGATATTTATAGGCTGAAAGAAGCTGTGAGTTGATTTATTTCAAGGTAGCATACGTGATTGTTTAATCAGAATGTGTAATTAGCTTGTTTTAAGGGTCATTCAGAAGCGCTCCAACCGAGATATGTCTTAAAATGATACCATGACAGTATATGTTAAAGATTAGAGATGTGCAGTGGTTTAAATTTCCCTAGGTTTTGTGATGCACCGTGTCAGTGTGAGGTGTAAATTGCTAAATCCATCTTTGTCCAGCTGTATTAATCTAATGTTTAATTTAATTAAATGTGAGATAGGATTGATAAATTGCTTCATGGCTGTTGTGTATCGGTAAACTATCTGTATTTTGAGCATTTGGCTTTTGGGATTTTTACTTTAATCTTTAACAAAATATTACTGTACAGTATAGGGGTTCTTTCAACAAAGCTTTATGTTAATGGATGTTTAATATAAAATCCAGATTTATGTAGGTGAATTTGAATACTGATTTACTTCTGATTTTGCCATTGTCTTCTGAATTGGCATTGTATATTCTATAACCCTTGCAACTCTTGTGCAAATAACATGCAGTAACATTTATTAGCTATTTGTATGATTTGTGTTGTAATCGTGACAACCAACCACACTGGTTATAAAATCAGTTTAAATAGCACTGAAGATTTTCTAGGAGAATAATTGATCACATTGTTCAATTGAATTCTATCCGACATGTTCATATTGTAGGCAGAGCTGCTGCTGCTGCCACAGTTAGTGTAATTATAAACAAAGTCTCTTAAGACACTGCTATAATCCCAGTGGAAAGGCGTACTCAGCAAGATAGAGTGATATTCCCTTCTGGCAGGCTGTTGGAAATGAGCACATTGCATCTGCTTAGAGCCAGATTGCGCCATGCTCTTTGAATGTATCTTGTTTTCATTTCATTCTGCTTCTTAAAGAAATTAAAATGCAGAATGGCACACACACAGCAGCTGTTCAGAATGAAGTTGGGGTGTGAAGTAAAAGGGGATATGAAGAACCAGACTGCCTACCCATTTTTCACCATTAACATTGAGAAAGCAGAAACAGATGTGGTTTTAGAGCATCAGACATTTGGTGCTTTAAAATTATGCTCAGTCCAGCATGTATTTTGCAATTACCACTTAGCTTGTATTGATCTTTTCAGTTAATTTTATCAATGAAAACAGGGACAAAATTGTTCATATCTGCAATTAACTAAAATTGGATCTTATTAACTACCTAAGGTTATAACTAAAATTCCAGGCACATATGATCCATTTTATTATTTCCTGGACTAAAATGACATGTTGTTCCTCAGTTTTTGGATTAAATATTCATATTTAAGCATTCAAACAAAGTACATGTTTTCATTTAAGCACTAGATTCATAGTTCTTAAACCAAGACATAGGTCAAGAATGACAAAGATTTGCATATGATTCAAGGTATGGAAAGTAAATTCAATTTTTTCCAAGATTGAGGTAAAAATATAATTAAGTTAGGATGCACAGTACCAACTACATACAGGTGAAAACAAAACAGCAGGAATTCTGTTCCACTCTTTATTGATGGTCAGAGCTTCCACTCTGGCATGTGCCCCTTCTGTCAGTTTCAGGAGGCTCAGGGCTCCAGTGCAAATACAGAAGCTCTCAACTTGTTGGCCAAGGTTCGCCAACAAATTTCCCAGTTGCACTCTAACTTTACACTCCAATTGAACTTCAGTGGCGAAGTAAAAACTCACTTTAATTCCTCAGCAGTTAAGCTGCGGAATCTATTCACTGAATGTGCTGGGTGAATTGATTTAAATGCAGGGACAGCAGTGAGGGGGAAGGGTAATTTAAGCTTATTTACATTTTGTTGAAACTAATTGAGTTTACTTTAAGTATTTTAGTTTACAAGTGTGTTAGTATGATTTATTTTTGCTTAACTTTTAGCTTTTAACCTTTTCACTTGTTTAAATTTGTAATAGTTTTTGACTGTTTCTGAATATCAGGGATATTCTGAAGCAATGTACAACAACCTTGACAGCCAACTGAGTCAGGGGAAGGGCAAGGTTTTATTAATGGTTAGAGTTTTATTTTGTTTCGTGGGCAAGTGTTCTGCTCCACTACAACACAGTCCTGCCATCCTAGATTTGGACAGCATGTGCAAGCAAGTTGATATCAGGATGTGTAAAAGCTCTATCTGCAGCATTATAACAGCTGGTAGTGAGCACATGGATTGGGCTTGCGACAGGCAGCATATTCCGGCTCACTTAGTTCCAATAGTTATGCAGTTCATATAATAATCATTGCATCATTCGTAGAAGAGTGTAAACTTGGCTAACAGAGGTGAGAAAAATTCCACACATTATCACACCATAAAATCAAGCTGTACAATTAATCCTGTGTCATCCGCAATGACTATTCCACTGCCAGTGGAATGACAATCAATTGGCCCTGAATCTGAAGTTAGCACAACATCTTTACTGAGTTCAAGTAAATCCTCCACAAAGATTTTAGTAATCTCTGTAGCATGAAGATACAGGAGCCTGAAATCTGCAACATCCAGGTTCAGGAACAGCTATTTCCCCACAGACATCAGACTATTAAACTCAACTCAAACAAACATCTGAACTTTAATAGCCTATTGCACTTTATCTGCTTATTTATGTGTGTGTGTGTGTGTGTGTATATATATATATATATATTTATTCAATGATATATCACACTGATCTGTTCTGTATTTATTTATGCCTACTATATTCTGTAGTGCTGAAGCAAAGCAAGAATTTCATTGTCCTATCTGGGACACATGACAATAAACTCTCTTGAATCTGAATCACCTTTACAGACATTAGTACGGTTGACAAAATTGATATCATCAAATTAGGTGTGTGGTCAGGCAGATTGAAAAGTTCCCAGGGACATCAAAGTAAATAGGATAAAACACATTTTTTTCAAATAATGGAACAATTTGGAGAATATGAAATAAAGATTATAACATGCACGCAAGACTAAAGAAAAAGCTAAAATACTGCAAGTGTTTGTTAAATAGTAATTGTGGCCCAGTGAACATTAAAAAAAAGACTTGCATCTTACCTATCCAGGCATAACATTTTCAGGGTATTAAAGCAAAACTAATTTTTAAATAGCTTAGAATTTTGCCAGTGCATTGCTTCTATTATTTTTGTTTGCAAACATCATATCTGTAGAGGAACACTGAATTGATAGCAGCAATTGAGAATTTCCATCTTAAACTATGCTTGCCTTTGACCTCAGGCTTGTCATTTTCAACCCTTAACGGAGGTGAGCTTTGATAATGTCACTTTCATTTCTCCTCTGGGCCTTTGTATCTTCTGATCCTCAACTACTGTGATTTCAAACTGACAAAAATAACATCTGCACAATTACACTGTTTCGTTTGAGGTCATGAGTATCCTAGCCTAACTATTTTTAATATATAGGTTTTCTTTTAACTTGACTCTTTTGATTTCTAGTTATTTAATGATGGAGTCGGTTACTGGCAGTCCATTATTGCTCATGTTGCCTAATATTGTTCCCCACTCTTCTGAGAAACACTTATTAGACCACTCTAATTATAATTTAGATTTCTCAAATACTGCAATGATTTAATGTCGATGATGCAATAATTTGATGGTGGTAATGCAATGAATATGAATTTGTATGTATTTTTATATGATCTTTCCATATTTTTATATAATCTTTTCAGTAACTGTCAGTATATTAATGTTCAGAAGAAGTAGAAATTGCATATGAAAGTTGCTTTTAATCGAGGGACAAAAATTATCTAAAACTGAAGGCATCAGTGGGTTCAGGAATACATTGTGAGTTGGGTATCACGGTGAGCAGACTGTGCATAGCCTGGTAGTTATAGTGACAGCCATTGAGTTTTCCAATGGGGACAGTCACAAACATGGACTCGCCATCACAGTACCATCTGGATTAAAGATGAAGAAAATGTGTAAAAAGCTTAGCATGGGAATATGAAATTAGAAATTAGTTTAAGAATCTGGCAATAGAGATTTAGTAAACCTCCATGTTGCAATAGTTTCCTCTTGTTTTGCAGAAAAGGTTGCCGCAAACGAAGATGCTGTGCAGAAAGCGGATGTATCCTCCACAGGTCAAGGTGTAATCGATAAAGAGGCACTCGGTCCAATGATGCTCGAGGTCCGTTTACAACCAATAGCAATGAAAATAGTTTCATTTTCATTTCTAAAGGAACATACTTGTTGACTGTTAAGGACCAGAATTCATTCGAATAACATTCTGGTTCTGTTCCACCTAAGAGACCAAATCGTTCTGATTTCTGGTGATTAAACTGGTCTTTCCCAGGAGAATATCTGTTACATTTGATCTCAATGTCCCTGGGTTTAAATGTAGCCAAACCTTAGTCAAATCCAGCCCATTAATCCCTTCCATTCTACTCTTATGATTCACGTGATGGGAAAAGTTCATACAGTGCTATATGACTCCCCTGCCAATAACCTGCATGAGGTTCTGGTAGTCATTCCAGTCTTGCTCCAAATATGAATACAAGAGCTGAATTCCAGAGGTGATGCTGAAGTTACTTGTTCAATCTTGTTCAACTGACCAATCCACAAGTTTTTGGGATGTGAGAGGAAATTGCACCATCTGATGGAAATCCAGGTGGAGATGAGGGCAATGCACAACTTCCATACAGGCAGTGCCACAGGTCAGGATTGGACCAGGTCGCTGGAGCTGTAAGACAGCAGCTTCACTAGCTGTGCCACTGTGCTTAAGGCATGAGCATTGCAGTGTGAGGAAGCAAATGAATGCAACAACACCCGACCATAGGAAGATGTGGGGGTAGTTAATGAGGGTATCGAAAGACAAAGTGGCATGAGTGCACCAGGTCTGCTTGCTGACTGGCTGCATTGATGTTGGTATTGGGTTGAGTGACAGCCTGCATTTACCCAAGCAGCCTCTGAGAGATGTTGATAGGTAGATGAAAAAATGATTTCAAGAACTTTTAGATTTGGAACTGTAAACTGCCACTGACATTCATCCACAATCTCAAGCTTTCTAACATTTTAGCGCATAATGTCTCATCTGATTAAGGATGGGAGAGTGTCTATAAAAAATGCATTTAATTTGTAGTATTTGTTCTTCACAGGCCTTGGATGGATTCCTTTTTGTGGTCAATCTTGAAGGGCACATAGTGTTTGTATCTGAGAATGTGACCCAGTACCTGAAGTACAACCAAGAAGAGCTTATAAACTCCAGTGTATACAGCATACTGCATGTTGGTGACCATGCAGAGTTTGTAAGAAACCTTTTGCCTAAATCTCTTGGTAAGGATCTGTTTAAAAATTGTTATCTCTTCATTTAATATTTTTTTTATTTTTACTTGACTGTTGATGGCTCAAAGCTGGCAGTGGATCACTGGACGTTGCTTTTCCATTGACCCTCTGGCAACTACTAATTTATAAGGGATTTTCTTTTTATTAGCATCTTGGCTTTTAATGTAATAGTTAAATTGGGATGATGTGATATGGCTGTTCTCCTCGCCTCACCCATTGTCATCCATTCCCACCTTGACCCTTATGCTTATTTGCCTGCCGACCACCAACTCATTCATCCACTGACCAAATGGTGTATCCATCGGAACTCTGGATTGCCAGAGTCTGAATGCTGAGGCCTTAAATGGGTGAAGCAGTGAATGGGCTGCTAGCTGTATTTCCAGACATCTGATCAAGGTTCAAGAACTACCTTGATGTTATTCGGGTTGCTATTAGCCAATAAAATAAATTGCAACTTTAGTCATGTTACCAAGATAGAGGCTGTGCCTCAGAATAAAAAAGACAAATTAATGTACTAAATCCAATCTGGCTGAATTTATTCTAATCATGTTTCAAAGTAGCTGGCTTCCAGATTGCTGATTGTTAGTGGAGACACTAAAGAAAATTCCAGGATATTCTTTGCATATTATTTTCTGCATGTAAGAGGCAACAAATGAAGTATTATTTTTACATAAAATACAAATTTTAATGAAATAAAGATTTTATATTTTTCGCTTGCCAGTATACAAATTATTCTTTCCAATTTCATACTGAAGTGTGTAAATCTTGCATTTTCCAGTTAATGTGGTGCCTTGGTCCAATGAAATCCCAAGACGAAACAGCCACACTTTTAACTGTCGTATGTTGGTTAAACCACCTGGTGAGACTGATGAGGAAGGCCATGATAACCAGCAAGCACCTCAGAAATATGAAAAAATGCAGTGTTTTGCTGTATCTCAACCAAAGTCAATTAAAGAAGAGGGGGAAGGTAAGATTTCATGCAATCACATTGGCACTATGATAATCAACAGTCAATGACAGAATCACCTGTCGTAATTTAAAATGGGCAAATATTTTACGTCAGCTATTGGGTCCTGCGTTCATGTGGAGATGTGGGTCACAGATTTGTGCACATTTAATTCTTATGTGGCGTGCACGCGCTGTTGTGGAAGCACTGGAAGTCAGGTGCTTCCCCACAGGAAGTGAGAGAAAGTCAGGCATGCATGCCACCTAATGGCTGAATTGCAGCTCCTGTTTGTGGTAACCTGGGGTCAGTCTTTTTGCTTGTCCTCTGGATGTTGGCTGGTACATAACAAGGGCAGCCTTTGAGACGGGGGGAAAAAGCTGGTAAACATTACAACGTCAACATAATTTTTGCAAGCTTTGAAGCTAAAGTGCTTTAAATGCGCTTCATTAATATTTAAGAAACAAGATGTTCCTTTTACTGCTAGTAATTTCAAACAAAATAATTTATACAAACGTCTCTTAATTTTGCTTTGCTCTATCCAATGGTAGTTGCTCAATCCTGTTTCATATCTGCCAGTTCTTTACTAAACTTCTATCTGATCAGTAATACTCAACGCAAAGATCAATAATAAGACTACTGAAGCCTCAAACCCTGTTAACTATTTGTACCTAACTAAGATTAAAGATAATTTGGGCTTTTGATATAATTGACCTCTCCTAAGGAAAGAAACAGTGACAATTACTTAATAGTCACAACAACAAAAAACTTAAATTATATTCATCCTACTGGGATTTATTGT
This sequence comes from Malacoraja senta, assembly GCA_038087875.1. NCBI lineage: Eukaryota > Metazoa > Chordata > Chondrichthyes > Rajiformes > Rajidae > Malacoraja > Malacoraja senta. Next base: position 84,891,693 of record CM075977.1, on the reverse strand, counting down.
ACACCCTCTTTATGAAATCATAAGCTATAAAATGGTCTGTTTCCTTCAGTTTAAATAAAATCTATAAAATAACAATGAACCACATAGAAGGAACATTCAAAGTATTTAATGTAAAGGGATGTAACTTTAAAAAAAATCATGTTATTTCTGTTTCGCTTGTTTGGCAGCATCTAAACTTGACCAGAATTCTTCCTGTTTGGCAATTGCGGTAAACTTGACACAATTAAATCTGTGTTCCAACAGGATACTAGCATATTGCCTTTAATCGTATAAGAACCTTACCTTCAACTGCAACATGTAAATGCAAGATTTTAGTTATGGAATATAAACATGATTTGTTCTTATAAAGTAGTTTGACTTCATTAGTAATTGTATTTAAATTATAGTCAATATGTTTTTTCAGAGCTTATTGTTTTAGTGGACAGTGAGCAAAGAATCAGATAAATATAACAAATGGAAATCCTTCCCTATTTATTAATCGTCAGTTTTCAATCGATATTAATATAGTAATGTCCTTATTTATAATTTGTGGATGTGTTGATCTGCTTAGCAAAAACATTTTAATTCACTTGAGTGTATTATATGAAGCTTAGTGCATTTCAGCTGCTACAAGAATAGTATTGTAAAGAAAATACAGCATTCATAAAAATAATACATAGTTATCTTTTTTCCTGAATGTTTAAAAATAAATAGCCGACGCAAAGGAATTTGATCAGACTGGCAAATTTATTTTCAGATCATGTCATGAAGCAATTTAAGTTAACAATTGAATTATATAATGATACTATTTTCAGTGCTGTGCGATTCAAAAAATATTTAAAGCATTGTAACGACCATTTTCAAATTAATTCATGACACTCCAAATAGTTCAGTTGGGCACTCTCGGTGTGATTTGTCTTTGATTGCCCTGGTTGGACAGATTTGCAGCTTATTGTGCTGCTTTCTTGCAGCTTAGGGCACCGACCCAATTTCAATTCTGACCTCGGCCGTCTGTGTGGAATTGACACTTTCTCCCTGTGACCGCGTCAGTTTCCTCCGGGTGTTCTGGTTTCCTCCCACTTCCCAAAGGCGTGGGTTGGTATTAATAGGCCTCTGTAAGTTGCCTGTGGTGTTTAGGTGAGTGGTAGAATCTGTGGTGAGATGATGGAAACATGGAGAATAAAAACTGGTATTAATGGTAATATGGTTAAAAAAATGGTAATTAATCACTTTCCTCCTGGGATAAATAAAGTTCTATTGTAGAAGTATCCTAATGTTATTGGGTGCTTGATAGTTGGCACAGATTCATTTGGCCAAGACACGAGTTTCCATGTTGTATCACTCTGCTTATTTCCATGTCAGTTGTACATAGACTGATGGGATTTCCCATGCAATATGTCTTTGGAGCATTGGGGGGGGAAATATGTGTTGTGTTGTCTGATTTTGGTCACCCAGAACAACAAAGTAGTCCTGATGCTTTGCAGGATTAGGACCCATGTAATTTAAGTACCTACCAACCTTTCATTCCCTCTCTTCCAATACCCACCATAGCCTTTTTTTGGAGGTAACGATCTCTAAACCTTACTCCCTCCACAGCACTAAAACCCAACCTCACCTCCTCACTGTCCCTGACCTTCTGAATGATTTTCCCTCTCCATATCCCTCTCACGCTGCCCAGCTCAGATCCAGCACGTCACATACTGTTGCAAAATCTTGTGCATCTTCAGAAAATCAGCGACTCACCTATAAATGTGGGTTTTGTTCATATGCTTCATTGGTGGTTATTTTTAATTGCAATTTAGTAGATAAGATAACATAAGAAATAGTTGTGAAGTAGTAAATACTTGGTGAAAGCTAGAGTTATATTGGTTGCTTAATACTAAATAATTATGGATTAGGTTTTAAGTGGAACCAGGAACTTAAAAGAACAAGTTTGTGTTTGGTGTTGGGTGATAGTAAATCTCAGTTCATCATATCAACAACCTTTGGAATGATGCTATTGGTAAAATTTGGCGTAATTTGTATACATCTGTACTGTAGTCCCTTGATGTGACCAAGTGGTGATTTATATCTCCATTCTCATCCGCTGCCACCATGGAAGGGTTGGAAAAACTGCAAAAACTTATTTGATGTTAACGTAAAGCTCCAACTTGTTCCCATTCTGAATCAGAGATGATGAAAGTGGTGCTTGCGGTTGATCGATGAGGGCAGATGATTTTGTGGTAGATAGGAAAATCATTCTATGCACTTTGAATAAAAGATAGTTGTGTCTACAAAAGGAAGTAAATGATGCAGCAGGAAGTTGTCCAGTCAGATCAGATAATAGACAGCCAGGTCAGCAGAATGCTCAGATTGTTCAAGTTCGCAGTCTTTTGACTTGGGTTATGGTATTTGCTGTTAAATTAATGGAAAGGATTGGCTTAGGGACCATCCTGCTGGATAAGGACAACTACATCAAAATGCAAGGCTGTAGAGAAGATCAGTGGAGTTGTCAGTATACTATGGATGTTATGCGAGTCCCTTTGATAAATGCAAGATAAATGGATTTAGCATTGATCTTTCACATGCCTGCACTAGGTTCAAATCCATCCAAGGCCATTGAGTTATAGGAAGATTTACCGGAGGCTGTTTTGGTAGCTTTTCTCCTGAATTTTCCACAATGAGATTCCAACTGACAAGCCACGGAGTGGATAGTACAGTATCAGAAATTAAAGGATTGCCAATAGGTGCTGCTAAGTTGCTCTTCTAAAGTGTGTAGGAAAGAACTGCAGATATTGGTTTAAATCGAATGCTGGAGTAACTCAGCGGGACAGGCAGCATCTCTGTAGAGAAGGAATGGGTGATGTTTCTGAAGAAAGGTCTCGACCCAAAACGTCACCCATTCCTTCTCTCCAGAAATGCTGCCTGTCACGCTTGAATTACTCCAGCATTTTGTGTGCTCTTCTAAAATTATGGCTGAACTATATTCAAGCAAAAAATAAAGAATTTTGACTTGCATCTGGTTGTGTTTATACCCAAACTGGGGTCCCTGATATGAGAATTTTCATACCTCAGTGCTTACCTCCCTTGCATTGAGCCAAGAATTTCTTAAATAAATGCAAGTCTGTCTAATAAATTTGTCGACCTGTCAGAGCTGGAACTTGTATGGTATATGAAGTGTTCAGTTTTCTTTCCAATTTCTTTATTCCCAAATGGCCCCAGAAATAGGAGGCCAATTATTTTCGATGCATTTCTTCCAAACACGTGCTTGTTGGTTCACCAGCAACTTCTCCCCACATTTTGTTAAAATAAATTCACAAAGGTGGCAGAATTATGACTGTTAATACAGATATCTGAGAACTTTGAGAGATAATTATTATCATTTAGATGTTGATTCCAGACATGTCTCAATGCCAAAATATCAGTTCTTTGCATCATGCACAGCATCTGCTTTGGAGGATAGGATGTTGCCCAAGGGATCAAGTTGAATAAAATTTCTCACACGCCACAATTCATGCTTACTTCAGTTTTTTTACGACACAATTTGGGTAATGTCTACAGTGTAGGAGTGATTGCTGCACATGTAATTACGTTTTTCTGTATTATATTTAATTGTAAACTTCTGACATTACATTTTTATTTTTTACTGAAAATAGTTTCTTTCCTTTCTCAGATTTGCAATCCTGTTTAATCTGTGTGGCAAGGAGAGTTCCCGTGAAGGAGAGATCTCAATTTGCTAATACTGAAAGTTTTACCACCAAACATGATTTAACAGGTAAAACAATATGACAGTTTTAAATTTGGAATCTTCTCATCTTGGATATTTGACATATAAGATTTGTTTCTTTTTTCCTCTCCTCTTTAAACAAAATTAGGCAAGTTAAAATCTCTGGATATAAATGCATTACGTGCTTCAATGAAACCAGGCTGGGAAGACTTAGTGCGAAGGTGTATTCAAAGATTTCACCTGCAAAATGACAAAGAGATTCCATTTGCTAAGAGGCATCATCATGAAGGTGAGAATTGATGGAATGCAATAAAATGATATAAGCAAGATATACTGGACATTGTACAAATACAACTAAAATTAAAACTTCAGAATAAATGATAGAAATGTACAATAAATCCATTGCTATATGAAAAAATGTGTTTACTAACTTACAGGTTGAACCAATATATATTTTTTTGTCATAAAAGGAAAAGTCAAGTATTCATAGAAAAGCCAAGCATTTGTAGAAAAAGAGTAATGAACGGTTATTGGTTTTTTAGTGACTTAGGTAGAGCAGAACATAGAACGGTACAGTAAGAAGCATGCCCGTCAGCTCATTATACAGTGCCCGCCATAATGTTGGGACAAAGACTCTTTATTTATTTGCCTCGTACTCCACAATTTGAGATTTGTAATAGAAAAAAAATCACATGTGGTTAAAGTGCACATTGTCAGATTTTAATAAAGGCCATTTTAATACATTTTGGTTTCACCATGTAGAAATTACAACAGTGTTTATACATAGTCCCCTCCCCCCCCCCCCCCCCCCCATTTCAGGACACCATAATATTTGGGACACAGCAATGTCATGTAAATGAAAGTAGTCATGTTTAGTATATTGTTGCATATCCTTTGCATGCAATGATTACTTGGTCTGCCATTCATAGACATCACCAGTTGCTGGGTGTCTTCTCTGGTGATGCTCTGCCAGGCCTGTATTGCAGCCATCGTTAGCTTATGCTTGTTTTGGGGGCTAGTTCCCTTCAGTTTTTTCTTCAGCATATAAAAGGCATGCTCAATTGGGTTCAGATCGGGTGATTGACTTGGCCATTCAAGAATTGACGATTTTTTGGCTTTGAAAAACTCCTTTGTTGCTTTAGCAGCATGTTTGGGATCATTGTCTTGCTGTGGAATGAACCGATAGTCAATGCGTTTGAGGCATTTGTTTGAACTTGAACAGATAGGATGTGTCTATACACTTCAGAATTCATTATTCTACTACCATCAGCAGTTGTATCATCAATGAAGATAAGTGAGCCATACATGCCCAGGTCATAACACCCCCACCACCGTGTTTCACAGATTAAGTGGTATGCTTTGGATCTTGGGCAGTTCCATCTCTCCTCCATACTTTGCACTTGCCACCACTCTGATATAAGTTAATCTTCGTCTCATCTGTCCACAAGACCTTTTTCCAGAACTATGGTTGCTCTTTTAAGTACTTCTTGGCAAACTGCAACCTGGCCATCCTATTTTTGCAGCTAACCAGTGGTTTGCATCTTGCAGTGTAGCCTCTGTATTACTGTTCATGAAGTCTTCAGAGGACAATGGTCATTGACAAATCCACACCTGACCCCTGAAGAGTGTTTCTGATCTGTCGGACAGGTTTTTGGAGATTTTTCTTTATTATAGAGAGAATTCTTCTGTCATCAGCTGTGGAGGTCTTCCTTGGCCTGCCAGTCCCTTTGCGATTCTTCTTCCTACTTAATGATGTTCCAAACAATCGATTTTGGTAAGCCTAATGTTTGGCTGATGTCTCTAACAGTTTTATTCTTGTTTCTCAGTCTCATAATGGCTTATTTGACTTTCATTGGCACAACTTTGGTCCTCATGTTGACTGATCAACTTTGGTCCTTCAGCACCTTTTCCTCCAGTCTTTCCATCACCGTTGGAAACTTTTATTGCCGTTTATCAACATGAGGACCAAAGTTGTGCCAATGAAAGTCAAATAAGCCATTATGCTTTCAGTCTGGCAGGCTGACCTCTACCATGCTAAGACGAGACGCCAGCTCTTGAGCACCTCCTCATACCTACCCCTTAACCATGACCCCACAGACGCATCACCAGACCATCATCACCCAGATTGTTACCGATCTCATCACCTTTGGTGATATCCCTTCCACAGCCTCCAACCTTGTAGCTCTCCAGCCCCACACTGCCCACTTTTATCTCCTTCCCAAAATCCTCCTCATAAAAAATGTTTACAAGAATGAGGTGCCAATGAGCTGCCATCTTTAATGGAATGGTATCCCAGTATTAATCAGCATGTCCATGAGGGAATTATTATTTTTAAACACTAAAGTCTGAGTTTTCAGGGAGCATTGTGTGCTTTTCGTAATTTTTCCTCAACTTCTCTGAATTACAGTGTTGAGACAGGGTCAGGCTTTGAGTCCTGTATATCGGTTTTCATTATCTGATGGCACCATGGTTGCTGCACAAACAAGGAGCAGACTTATGCGCACTCCAAATACCAGCGAGCCTCAATTTATCATGTCACTGCATGTTGTTCAAAGGTAAGCTTCAAACCTCCTTCCTGTGGTTTTTAACTAACCATTTAGTATTTTATCTCAAGAACCAAATATGCTGAAGCGTTTAATTAGAATATGGCACCTGCATGAGTAAGATCCTTTACAACGTCTTTGACTCTATAATGAAGTGCGGGGTGGCTGGATCATATTTGTTGGATTTTCCACTTGGGTTAATTGTCAACAGTGTGGATCTCGTGTTTTGTTAGTCATCTTCTCCAACTCTGCCTCCACTTATGGATGGTAATGTAGATGCTTTGCTCCATGTGGCATCTGCATTCTATATCTGGTATCCTGTGCATTCCCTCATGATGAAAGGAGTCTGAGAGGCACCCAGCTGATGTAAGGTACGGATGAAAATCAACAACTTGATATGTTATGTAAACAGAACAAATAAAGGGAAGACTATTATAAATGAGATTGGACAGTCTCCTACAATCCCCTCTTTATGAAGCCTTATAAAGTTGCAACGGTGTTGATAGGCATATCGGAGATTTTTGTTTACGTTACCTCTGCTCTAAAGTTACGTGTTCTCCGCTTTCTGTTTAAATCATCTTGTCCTCACATTCTGGAGAGATAAAAAAAGAATGACCACTTACTGACATTGTGAAGACCAGTGCTTGTTCCATCAAATTGGCAGTCTACCAAGAACTAATTAGACACCCCTACTCAAATGCTAAAAAAGAAACATCTAATTGTTCAATAAATCCAGAAAGACTGCTATTGATATCAAATGAAAATTATCTTCATTGACTTTGTAGATTGCTGCACACTATCTGGAGCTCTGAACTCTCAATAGGCAAGTTCGGTATTCCAACTACGAATGCCCAGGTCAAAGGTCACTATGCGTAAATAGCCCTGGAAAGCAGTGAAGCAGTGGACCTTAATTTCTTCTGTTTTTTTCCAGCTTTGATTTTTCTAGGTAAGAAAATACTGCTTTCAAACTATGAAATAGTTGTATTTATTGTTCCTTTGTTCAAAGCTAAGATTATTTTGTCGTTTTTATTGCTTTATTATGCTTTGGTGAGTGAGCGAGATCGTGCTCGTCCGTGGTCGGTGTCGGGCATGAGTCTGTTGAGTTGCTGCTGGGTCGTCCCTGTCCCCTCCCGGGTGTCTCGTCCCTGTCCGGGGGCAGCTGGAGGTGTCGGGCTGGGCTTGCAGCCGGCGTAGGGGGGAGGCCGAGTTGCTGCAGCACTTTATAGTATGGCTGGTGCTTGGATTTCGCCGGCGCTGTGGGGGGGGGGGGGGTTGCCCGCTGATGGTCCCCAGCCCGTCGGCGAGCGGGGTTGGGCTGGAGTTGGCGCTTCTTCTCCGCACTGGCTGTGGGCCTGGGGCCGCTGGTGTCGTCGGTTGGTCCGGCGGCAGTTGAGCTGGAGATGGCACTTCTTCTCCGCACTGGCTGTGGGCCTGGGGCCGCTGGTGTCGTCGGTTGGTCCGGCGGCAGTTGAGCTGGAGTTGGCGCTTCTTCTCCGCACTGGCTGTGGGCCTGGGGCCGCTGGTGTCGTCGGTCACAGCCAGCGCGGAGAAGAAGAGACCAAGCCCAGCTCAACTCCCGCCGGGCCAACCGACAGGCCCGACCGACCGACGACACCAGCGGCCCCAGGCCCCCAGCCAGTGCGGAGAAGAAGCGCCAACTCCAGCCCATCCCCAACAGGCCGGGGACCGCCAGCGAGCAATTCCCCCGGTGCCGGCGACAGCCGAGCACCAGCCATACTACAAAGCGCTGCAGCAACTCGGCCTTCCCCCCGCACCGGCTCCAAGCCCAACCCGACACCTCCAGCCGCCCCCAGACAGGGACAAGGACGACCCAGCAGCAACTCAACAGACCCGGGCCCGACACCAACCACGGAAGAGCACGATCTCGCTCACTCACCAAAGCATAATAAAGCAATAAAAACAACAAAATAATCTTAGCTTTTAACGAAGGAACAGTAAATACAACTATTTCATAGTTTGAAAGCAGTATTTTCTTACCTAGAAAAATCAAAGCTGGAAAAAAACAGAAGAAATGAAGGTTCACTGCTTCATTGCTTTCCATGGCTGTTTATGCATAGTGACCTTTGTCCTAGGAATGCGCAGTCGGAATGTCGAACTCGCTTATTATCATGGAGCATTGTTTTAAAGTGATTAAAACCTGGTCTTGACCTTCTGTTACATAGAGCACTATTTTTATGTACAACTCCACAGAAGTTCATTGGATTGCACTGTACTTTGTGTAATTTGAAGTTTGCAATATTACTTCCATATTGTCTGTGCAAGTGACATGCCCGTACAAGGATTTGCTTGGATGTGCACTATGCACCTCGGGTTGGTGTGACCCATGCAGCATTTGCATGCGTCAATGTGGCCCAGGGGTGGTGTTATACCCTTGCATAGAAGCAGATGATAGTTAAAAGGCCGCAGAGCTATGCAACATGGAAACTTCACAGTCTGCAGTCTAGAAAAGCTGCCTTCTACCACAACCCTCTTTCTTATCTTCAAGACAATTTTATATCTAATTGCCCAGCTCAGCCTGGATCTCAAGAGATTTATCCTTCCAGACCAGGTCTTCACAATGAATGTGAGATGTGCTTCAGCAAATGGTCAATGGTACTTAGACAATAGACAACAGATGCAGGAGTAGGTCTTCGTCCCTTCGAGCCAGCACCGCCATTCAATGTGATCATGGCTGATCATCCACAATCAGTACCCCATTCCTGCCTTCTCCCCATATCCCTTGACTCCACTATTTTTAAGAGCTCTGTCTAACTCTCTCTTGAAAGTATCCAGAGAGCCAGCCTCCACCGCCCTCTGAGGCAGAGAATTCCACAAACTCACAATTCTCTGTGTGAAAAGGTTTTTCCTCATCACTGTTCTAAATGGCTTACCCCTTATTCTTAAACTGTGGCCCCTGGTTCTGGACTCCCCCAACATCGGAAACATGTTTCCTGCCTCTAGCGTGTCCAAACCCTTAATAATCTTATATGTTTCAATAAGATCCCCTCTCATCTTTCTAAATTCCAGAGTGTACAAGCCCAGCTGCTCCATTCTATCAACATATGACAGTCCAGCCATCCCGGGAATTAACCTGATGAACCTACGCTGCACTCCCTCAATAGCAAGAATGTCCTTCCTCAAATTGGGAGACCAAAACTGCACGCAATACTCCAGGTGTGGTCTCACTAGAGCCCTGTACAAATGCAGAAGCACCTCTTTGCTCCTATACTCAACTCCTCTTGTTATGAAGTGATGTTGTCCAAAGCTGAGGTTTTGCTACTGCTAAGTGCCCTTTATGTTTAAAATAAACTTGCTGATTTTGACCATTCTCCCTTGGGTGCCTGAAACATCATCATCCATCTCCAATGCCCACAGTCACCTTCATCCCTCCTCTCCATTGATCCTGTATAAATGTATGCGTTTGATATTTTAATTGCAGTGGTATGACTTGCCTGTTTTCTTTAAAACTGCAGAGAGCAAAATGTCTGTGGGATGAATCAGGAATCAACTGGACAAGGAATGGTAAAGCCATTGAATCCAAATTCTAGTAGTCCAGCCATGGCAGGTGTTTCAGCTGCAACAACAGGTCAAGAGATGGCAATGAACAGCAGTTCAAGTTTTGCCTTGAATGGTCTGAAAGAGCAAACAGGTATGGGACAAATGCCAGGAAACAGGTTTGTTGCAGGAGGAATAAACCATGGATCAAGCATGCAAGCAGCCCCTCCTCAGGGTAGTAACTATGCACTCAAAATGGGCAGCCCATCAAGAAGTAGTCCAGGCGTGACTGCTGGGCAGAAGAACTCCATGCTTTCTCCCAGACATCGTGGAAGTCCCGGGGTGGTTGGAAGCCCTTGCATCTCAGCTAATCAGTTTTCTCCGGTAGGAAACTTGCATTCTCCAGTCGGGGTTTGTAGCAGCACAGGGAATAGCCATAGCTACTCTAGCAGCTCCCTTAATGCACTTCAAGCCCTCAGTGAAGGACATGGAGTATCTCATGGAGCATCACCCGAACTGAAAATGGTGACTTTGCAAAATTCTCCTGGAAACACCAGTTCTTCGCTCACTAAAAAAGGGAGCGTGGACTCCAAAGATTCCTTTGGGTTGTTCGGTGAGCCAGGACCAACTGAAGTTGCAACCGGGCAGTCAGAAAGTGGACTTTCTGGTGAACAGAAAGATGGCAATGAAAGTAACTTAAATCCATTTGGTGGCGGAGAAAGGACTGATGGCCAAGGCAGAGGGCATGATGGCAAAGGACATACCAAACTCCTACAGTTACTGATCACCAAATCAGATCAAGTGGAAGCTTCCCCTTTGCCAAGTTCTCTTGGAGATTCAATGAAAGACTCTCCAGGCAATTCATTAGGATTACTGTCTACTTCAGCAGTGACATCATCCACAACCAACACCTCTGCATCACATGGGCCCTCGCTGAAAGAAAAACATAAAATTTTGCACAGACTCCTGCAGGACAGCACTTCTCCTGTAGATTTGGCAAAGCTGACAGCAGAGGCCACAGGTAAGGAACACAACCAGGACGTGGGCAGTTCAATTCCTGGTGGAGAAATACCTAAACAGGAACAAATGAGCCCGAAGAGAAAAGAAAATGCACTACTTCGATACTTACTGGATAAGGACGACACTAGTATGTATAATATTAAACCTAAAATCGAGCGGATGGATAGCAAGTTGGATGCCTGCATGAGCACTAAAACAGCAATCAAGTCTGAGAAGGAAATGAATTTTGAGCCATCAGAACAGGTGCGTGCCTCCAGTTGATATAATTTTATATTAAAGCATGAATTTTTTTGAAGTCAATATTTTAATTTCCAAGTAAAGATCCTATTCAAATCTTTCTGTCTGAAATATTCCAAATGGGTCAAATGACATTTACTATACAATAATTGTGGGATTCTCATTAGTTGCCCATTTGAAGTGAGGTAACTCAATGCACCTTGAGAGTTCAATCCAGGCCGTCTGGTTCCAGGCAGTACTTCACTATTTTGAGCCATCCAAAAAGCTTCACATGTAAACAGGGAAATGACATGGCAGAACAGAATAATTTGCCTCATTGCTTAATAAGACTGTTAGTGTATTAAGTGCAGGTCCCACTACTTTGCCTTTTTTTCAATTTAAGTAGGTTTTGCAGCATAGCCAGTTTACGTTTTCTGTCTGTTGCATTAACTGAAGAAGTTTGACAAGGAGGGAATGGGTACTGTTATTCTCCCTATATTATGGATGGAATAATAGGCTCAAGCTGCTGCTCTGACCCACACCCAACAATATAAGTGATGGACACGATGCTAAGTTAAACTCCCCTCTTAATGTGATCCATATCCTTTCATTCCCAGTATAAGTATCTAAAAGCCTCTTAAATGCCACTATCATATCTACCTCAACCACCACATTCCAGACTGCCACCATTCTCTGTGTGTATTTAAATATAAATGAGGTAGGAAGAGCTACGCTTGCAAAATTTGGGAACTGAAAACGAAAATTCAGGCTCTGGTCAGAAAAGGAGGAGACATTTGTTTCGTATAGACAGCTGGGATAGAGCAAGTCCCTCGGAATATAATGGATGTAGGAGTTCAGCCAGATAGGCTGCATCCCAGAGTACCTAAGGAAGTAGCTCCAGAAATAGTGGCTGCATTAGTGATAATTTTTCAAAACTCTTTAGATTCTGGAGTAGTTCCTGAGGATTGGAGGGTAGCAAACGTAACCCCACTTTTTAAGAAGGGAGGGAGAGAGAAAACGGGGAATTACAGACCAGTTAGTCTAACATCGGTAGTGGGGAAACTGCTAGAGTCAGTTATTAAAGATGGGATAGCAGCACATTTGGAAAGTGGTGAAATCATTGGACAAAGTCAGCATGGATTTACGAAAGGTAAATCGTGTCTGACGAATCTTATAGAATTTTTCGAGGATGTAACTAGTAGAGTGGATAGGGGAGAACCAGTGGATGTGTTGTATCTGGACTTTCAGAAGGCTTTCGACAAGGTACCACATAAGAGATTAGGATACAAACTTAAATCACACGGTATTGGGGGTTCAGTATTGATGTGGATAGAGAACTGGCTGGCAAACAGGAAGCAAAGAGTAGGAGTAAACGGGTCCTTTTCACAATGGCAGGCAGTGACTAGTGGGGTACCGCAAGGCTCAGTGCTGGGACCCCAGCTATTTACAATTTATATTAATGATCTGGACGAGGGAATTGAAAGCAACATCTCCAAGTTTGCGGATGACACTAAGCTGGGGGGCAGTGTTAGCTGTGAGGAGGATGCTAGGAGACTGCAAGGTGACTTGGATAGGCTGGGTGAGTGGGCAAATGTTTGGCAGATGCAGTATAATGTGGATAAATGTGAGGTTATCCACTTTGGTGGCAAAAACGGGAAGGCAGACTATTATCTAAATGGTGGCCGATTAGGAAATGGGGAGATGCAGCGAGACCTGGGTGTCATGGTACACCAGTCATTGAAAGTAGGCATGCAGGTGCAGCAGGCAGTGAAGAAAGCGAATGGTATGTTGGCCTTCATAGCAAGAGGATTTGAGTATAGGAGCAGGGAGGTTCTACTGCAGTTGTACAGGGTCTTGGTGAGACCACACCTGGAGTATTGCGTACAGTTTTGGTCTCCAAATCTGAGGAAGGACATTATAGCCATAGAGGGAGTGCAGAGAAGGTTCACCAGACTGATTCCTGGGATGTCAGGACTTCATATGAAGAAAGACTGGATAGACTTGGCTTATACTCGCTAGAATTTAGGAGATTGAGAGGGGATCTTATAGAAACGTACAAAATTCTTATGGGGTTGGACAGGCTAGATGCAGGAAGATTGTTCCCGATGTTGGGGAAGTCCAGGACAAGGGGTCACAGCTTAAGGATAAGGGGGAAATCCTTTAAGACCGAGATGAGGAAAAACTTTTTCACACAGAGAGTGGTGAATCTCTGGAACTCTCTGCCACAGAGGGTAGTTGAGGCCAGTTCATTGGCTATATTTAAGAGGGAGTTAGATGTGGCCCTTGTGGCTAAAGGGATCAGGGGGTATGGAGAGAAGGCAGGTACGGGATACTGAGTTGGATGATCAGCCATGATCATATTGAATGGCGGTGCAGGCTCGAAGGGCCGAATGGCCTACTCCTGCACCTATTTTCTATGTATCTATGTAAGAAGAAAATTAGGAAGGCAAAAAGGGGACTTTTTTAAACTACTTTAGCCATGGATGAGGTATCAAGATAAAATAAGGATGAATCCTAAAATATTCTATAAGAATACTAAGAATGGTATAGTAACTAGTGAGGGAGTAGGTCTCCTTTAGGATTAATGTGGTAATCTGTGTGTGGATCCACAGGAAATGGGTGAGGTCTTGAGTGAATACTTCTCGCTATATTTACAATGGAAAAGGACATGGAAGCTAGTGAGTTTGGGGAAGAAAACAATGACCCCCTGAAGCAGGTAGAGGTCTTGGAGCACATAAAGGCTGAAAAATCCCTGGGGTCTGACCGGGCATATTTTAGGATGTTGTGGGAGGTAAGAAGGGAGATTGCTGGGATCCTGGCAGGGTCATATGTATCTTCGTTAGCCGTGAGTGAGATATCGGAAGATTGGAGGATGGCTAATTTGATGACTTTATTTAAGAAGGGATGCAGGGGCAAGCCAGAGAACTATAGGTTGGTGAGCCTGAGATCACTGTCAAGAAAATTGTTGGTTTGTTAAAGTGTCGACTGATTAAAGTTAGTTGGCATGGCTTTGTTCATGGGATATCATGTTGCACAAATTTGATTTGAGTTTTTTGAGGAGGTGAACAATAATATTTTCAAGTCAAGTCAAGTTTTATTCGTCACTTGCACATACAGTGCAGTGAAATAAAAATGCAGTGCAAGGGCTATTTACATCTATAATTGAACTTTTATAAGGCTTTTGATGCAGTCCCTCGTGCGAGATTGTTCTAGACAGGTAGAATACATGGAATCCAGGATAAATTAGTCAATTGACTTGGTGGTAGGAGACAGAGTGGAAGTGGTGGATTGCTTTTCAGATTGGAGACCTGTAATTGCTGGTGTGCTGCAGGGATCACTGCTGGGCCCTTTATTATTGTCATGAATGTTAACAATTTGGCAGAGAATGTAGGTGGCGTGATTAAGTTTGTAGATGCCACCAAAATTGGTGTATTTGTGGACAGCAACAAAGTTTGCCTGCCGTCAGAATAGGATCTAGATCAACTGGGAAAGTTGGCAAGGGGATGACAGGTGGAATTTAACGCAGACAAGTACAAGGTGAAGCAATTAGAGGAGTTGAAACAGGGTTAAGATTTACAAATGAATGGCAGGACCTTAGGGAGTGTTATAGAACCGTGAGACTTGTACCTTTGCGTGCAAGTACATAGTTCCTTGAACGTTTGGCCCAATTGTGTATTTTTTGCCAGGTTGTGACATTAAATGTTTCTTCAACAGTGACTCCCTTCCCAATGCTTTGTTTTCTTGCTGCTTCTACCATTCCAACACTCCCTGCCGACATTCCCATATTGCAATATTGTGAAAATGTCCAACATAAAGTGTCCCTTCCCCCATATATTTAGTGGCTGCAGCACCTTTTCCACAGGTCCTCAATTTGAAAATTATCTCTCTAAATGTCTCTGCCTTGCTGTTTTTTTAACAGTTGCTCATAAACTGGCACTAAGTCCAAGCCTTGTCATCATACATCCTGCTATTATTTTGTCTGATTTCTGATTGCACCTGTAAAACTCTTTGGGATGTTTTCCCACATTGAGAGAAAGCACATTGCTGTATGTCATTGCTCTCGTACATCAGCATTTTATTAGCTTATCTTATTTCTTTCCCATGTTTTACTCCTGGGTCTCTCTGTGCTCATTACATTCTCTTCTTTTTGGTCATTTATCTGAAGTGGTTCTACCAGCTACAATAAAGACAAATTTAAGCCTTCTGGCTGAGCTGAAATGAAAAGCACCTGTTCAGCCTTTTGTTTTCCAAGCCCTTTTATTAATAAAACAGATTTTATCATATCTCTCTGAAGCCAAATATTACTGCTTCTCGTTCAGTGGCTTTTGTTATCATACAATTTATTACCTGTATCATGCTGAACATTCATGCAAAGGTCACAAAATCAGATTTGGATCCAGTTTCATACTTTTCCCCCATTGCTTTTTATGGTGCATGATCTTTCTGCTAAATAGCCTTCTACATGACAAGTCAAAGATCCAGCTTAGCCCATTTAATGAGCAGTCTCTCCGACTGATGGTGATAATGGCCTGTGTACAGGGAGCTGAAAGCAACGATTAGTTTCATGATATGTTTTGAGATTTTAATTTCAAGAATGCCAGGGCACATGCTTTGTCTGGCACTCATTCAACCTGGTTGAATTTGTTAAGAGGGCAGCTGTGATGCACAGCAAAGTTCTTAAGAGTAGAGATTGGTGATGCAGGTGCAGAATTGTTGGGCAAGGAATCCTAGCTCCACACGCAAGTCAACGTATCAGGTATTGTGTTAAATTTTACAATTAGAACAACAATTAGGTCAACTGTGCGCCTGTGTTGGTATTGAATAGCTTGCCACTTTGTGCAGGAGACATCCTGGCAACTTTAATTTTATAAAATGGTTTAATTTGTCTTTAATTTGGAAATTGTGCAAGATTTTATTGGAAATTCACCCTTTAGAAGATTTGTGAGTTATTCTGTACCTGCTGGTTGTTACCCACTAAGGTGTGTATAAGTAATGTAGCTTCAGAGGTTTTTGTGTGACGTCTCCATCCCTACTCTGACAATATAACTGATCTTATCCTGCCCATACAGTTAAAGGTCAAAGACATTCTATCGTCACTAGGCCTGAGAATGGCTGATGACATAAGCATGGCTTCCTCACAGGGTTGCTTAACAACAAAGTTAAATGGGATCTAGTATCAAGGTCGGTTCTGTGAAGAAGGAGTAAATATGCAGGTTGTGTAGATAGTGTTGATTTGAGTAAGATTAAAGATTCCAATGGGCTGTAGGATGTACATCTAATGCACAGAATGATGTGGATACCAAGTGTCTCATTAAATTTTACTGATGAAGGAGTTACTCTGCAAGTGAAAGAGAACCAATTTAGTTCTGTCATTGGAAAATTTCTGTCATGTTTTCTGTCAATCACATGCACCAATACATTTATTCTTCACATTAACATGAATTATATTGAAGTTCTTGGCTAAAATGGCCAACCTGGGAATAATTAATAATGTAAAAATAGGTTAACTAGTAATCTCTGGAAGCAGATGCCACATTGTCATCTTTATACAACTGCACTCTTGGGAACGACATCCACATTCTCCTAGTTCCTTGTTTTCCAGAAGGCCTCAGCAATGTTTATGCACCTGTCGAACATAACATTAAATCATCAGCTGCCCAAGAAGGCAATCTTGATTCTTGATGGTTAAACCTTGCGTGTTTAACCATATTAAGAGCTATATAAACGAATAAACCATTTATAATTAAACTTAGTTTGAAATAGACTTTGAAATTGATAATGAAGAGTTTGATTTGAAATAGTTTGAAATAATGCTGAGTTAATATATAAACACCGTTGACGTTTCCTCTTTGTTTGAAACCAGTATATTTGATGGCGGGCTAAATACAAATTCTAAATCTTTAACATTTAGTCACACATCAGGGTGCTTGCTGTTATATCAGAATTCAGACTTGAAGGTTCTTCAGATTGTTAACCAAATGAGAGAGTTCAGGAAACAACTTCTGGTGAAATGCAACAGAACAAATAACATGGGCTGTTTATGAAGTACCCTCGCCTTCCCCCCCCCCCCCCCCCAAATTGTTACAGAAAGGTTTGAACACCATTGTTATGCAGAGAAATAAACCCACTTTGATCATAGATTACTATATTTCTAAGCAATCTTTTTTGTGCAGTCAGGTCAGTTCAAAAAAGAAATTGAGATCAGTTTGGGAAGTTTTAATGTGGTAGTAACAAACATACTTCATATACCGAGGTGTAAAAAAATCAAAGTTAAATCAATAATACCTGTGATTCTTGCAGCTTTGTGTTTCTCTATATGTGATCACTGCATATACTTCCTCATAAATTGAGCACATCTGCACCCCAATTTTGTAAATCTAATGTGCAACATCCCATTAGGGTCAAGCATCTTAAATAATTTCATAAATTTAAAATATAGTTGAACTTAAAGCTTACTATTCACTCATTGAAGATCCTGAATATTCTTGAAAGGGCAGAAGTGGAAATATTGATTCGTTATATGCGAGGATTTAGAATCAGACACTTTTTTAAAATGTGTAATTACATAAAAAGGTGCCATGAGAGATTAGACTTTTGTTCCCTTCAGGGTCAAGATTCTTTGGAACTCTCTCCTTCAAGGGGAGGAATACCTTTGAATATTTCTAATGTAGAGGTGTATAGATTCCTGATGAACATTTAGTGAAATGTAACCCTGAATAAGCAGGAATATGGTGTTGATGTTACAGCCAGATCAACCATATTGTTCTTTAATGCCAGAATTGAGTTGATGGGCAGTGCGGTCCATTCCTGCTCCTAGCTTGTAGGTTCTCAAACTGTATTAATTATGTCATAAGGAATTGAAAGATATCCACTCGAGATAAAAATTGTACTTAAACTATTTTTGATGGCAGGAATTTTTGTGGATTACTGATAAGTAATTCACTTAATGGGTATCTTTTATAATTGATTCCCTAGATTTAATCTGATATTTATTTACTAAATTTGCATCAATGTTAAGTGGGTGATCCTGAAATGAGTAAAAACTTAATAGTACATAGCAAAGTGAGGTTGGGATGGTCATTATGCCCCATGGTCTAATGGATTATTTTCATAGGAAATTAATTATCCCACTCAAGGTTGATATGCAAGAGCTATGCACTCTTGTTTTACGATAATATACATCTTGCTTGGATGAAAATTCACTGACCATGATTTTGCCTGACAAGCTTTAGCTCCTCCGGTGATTCATTGGGTAAATGCCCCACGCCCAGTGGATTTGTTCCATCTTCCAGTCGGCCTGAAGTTGATTTCAATCGGAATTCAATGTTGTACTTGAGCTTTCCTCAGTATGGAGGACAGGGAGGGGAGGGGGAGGAGGGGGGGGGACAAATAAGAAGGGTTCTTATTTCCTTGTT
>CM075977.1:84701939-84873119 GCA_038087875.1 Malacoraja senta | reverse complement strand
GTCTTGACCTTCTGTTACATAGAGCACTATTTTTATGTACAACTCCACAGAAGTTCATTGGATTGCACTGTACTTTGTGTAATTTGAAGTTTGCAATATTACTTCCATATTGTCTGTGCAAGTGACATGCCCGTACAAGGATTTGCTTGGATGTGCACTATGCACCTCGGGTTGGTGTGACCCATGCAGCATTTGCATGCGTCAATGTGGCCCAGGGGTGGTGTTATACCCTTGCATAGAAGCAGATGATAGTTAAAAGGCCGCAGAGCTATGCAACATGGAAACTTCACAGTCTGCAGTCTAGAAAAGCTGCCTTCTACCACAACCCTCTTTCTTATCTTCAAGACAATTTTATATCTAATTGCCCAGCTCAGCCTGGATCTCAAGAGATTTATCCTTCCAGACCAGGTCTTCACAATGAATGTGAGATGTGCTTCAGCAAATGGTCAATGGTACTTAGACAATAGACAACAGATGCAGGAGTAGGTCTTCGTCCCTTCGAGCCAGCACCGCCATTCAATGTGATCATGGCTGATCATCCACAATCAGTACCCCATTCCTGCCTTCTCCCCATATCCCTTGACCACTATTTTTAAGAGCTCTGTCTAACTCTCTCTTGAAAGTATCCAGAGAGCCAGCCTCCACCGCCCTCTGAGGCAGAGAATTCCACAAACTCACAATTCTCTGTGTGAAAAGGTTTTTCCTCATCACTGTTCTAAATGGCTTACCCCTTATTCTTAAACTGTGGCCCCTGGTTCTGGACTCCCCCAACATCGGAAACATGTTTCCTGCCTCTAGCGTGTCCAAACCCTTAATAATCTTATATGTTTCAATAAGATCCCCTCTCATCTTTCTAAATTCCAGAGTGTACAAGCCCAGCTGCTCCATTCTATCAACATATGACAGTCCAGCCATCCCGGGAATTAACCTGATGAACCTACGCTGCACTCCCTCAATAGCAAGAATGTCCTTCCTCAAATTGGGAGACCAAAACTGCACGCAATACTCCAGGTGTGGTCTCACTAGAGCCCTGTACAAATGCAGAAGCACCTCTTTGCTCCTATACTCAACTCCTCTTGTTATGAAGTGATGTTGTCCAAAGCTGAGGTTTTGCTACTGCTAAGTGCCCTTTATGTTTAAAATAAACTTGCTGATTTTGACCATTCTCCCTTGGGTGCCTGAAACATCATCATCCATCTCCAATGCCCACAGTCACCTTCATCCCTCCTCTCCATTGATCCTGTATAAATGTATGCGTTTGATATTTTAATTGCAGTGGTATGACTTGCCTGTTTTCTTTAAAACTGCAGAGAGCAAAATGTCTGTGGGATGAATCAGGAATCAACTGGACAAGGAATGGTAAAGCCATTGAATCCAAATTCTAGTAGTCCAGCCATGGCAGGTGTTTCAGCTGCAACAACAGGTCAAGAGATGGCAATGAACAGCAGTTCAAGTTTTGCCTTGAATGGTCTGAAAGAGCAAACAGGTATGGGACAAATGCCAGGAAACAGGTTTGTTGCAGGAGGAATAAACCATGGATCAAGCATGCAAGCAGCCCCTCCTCAGGGTAGTAACTATGCACTCAAAATGGGCAGCCCATCAAGAAGTAGTCCAGGCGTGACTGCTGGGCAGAAGAACTCCATGCTTTCTCCCAGACATCGTGGAAGTCCCGGGGTGGTTGGAAGCCCTTGCATCTCAGCTAATCAGTTTTCTCCGGTAGGAAACTTGCATTCTCCAGTCGGGGTTTGTAGCAGCACAGGGAATAGCCATAGCTACTCTAGCAGCTCCCTTAATGCACTTCAAGCCCTCAGTGAAGGACATGGAGTATCTCATGGAGCATCACCCGAACTGAAAATGGTGACTTTGCAAAATTCTCCTGGAAACACCAGTTCTTCGCTCACTAAAAAAGGGAGCGTGGACTCCAAAGATTCCTTTGGGTTGTTCGGTGAGCCAGGACCAACTGAAGTTGCAACCGGGCAGTCAGAAAGTGGACTTTCTGGTGAACAGAAAGATGGCAATGAAAGTAACTTAAATCCATTTGGTGGCGGAGAAAGGACTGATGGCCAAGGCAGAGGGCATGATGGCAAAGGACATACCAAACTCCTACAGTTACTGATCACCAAATCAGATCAAGTGGAAGCTTCCCCTTTGCCAAGTTCTCTTGGAGATTCAATGAAAGACTCTCCAGGCAATTCATTAGGATTACTGTCTACTTCAGCAGTGACATCATCCACAACCAACACCTCTGCATCACATGGGCCCTCGCTGAAAGAAAAACATAAAATTTTGCACAGACTCCTGCAGGACAGCACTTCTCCTGTAGATTTGGCAAAGCTGACAGCAGAGGCCACAGGTAAGGAACACAACCAGGACGTGGGCAGTTCAATTCCTGGTGGAGAAATACCTAAACAGGAACAAATGAGCCCGAAGAGAAAAGAAAATGCACTACTTCGATACTTACTGGATAAGGACGACACTAGTATGTATAATATTAAACCTAAAATCGAGCGGATGGATAGCAAGTTGGATGCCTGCATGAGCACTAAAACAGCAATCAAGTCTGAGAAGGAAATGAATTTTGAGCCATCAGAACAGGTGCGTGCCTCCAGTTGATATAATTTTATATTAAAGCATGAATTTTTTTGAAGTCAATATTTTAATTTCCAAGTAAAGATCCTATTCAAATCTTTCTGTCTGAAATATTCCAAATGGGTCAAATGACATTTACTATACAATAATTGTGGGATTCTCATTAGTTGCCCATTTGAAGTGAGGTAACTCAATGCACCTTGAGAGTTCAATCCAGGCCGTCTGGTTCCAGGCAGTACTTCACTATTTTGAGCCATCCAAAAAGCTTCACATGTAAACAGGGAAATGACATGGCAGAACAGAATAATTTGCCTCATTGCTTAATAAGACTGTTAGTGTATTAAGTGCAGGTCCCACTACTTTGCCTTTTTTTCAATTTAAGTAGGTTTTGCAGCATAGCCAGTTTACGTTTTCTGTCTGTTGCATTAACTGAAGAAGTTTGACAAGGAGGGAATGGGTACTGTTATTCTCCCTATATTATGGATGGAATAATAGGCTCAAGCTGCTGCTCTGACCCACACCCAACAATATAAGTGATGGACACGATGCTAAGTTAAACTCCCCTCTTAATGTGATCCATATCCTTTCATTCCCAGTATAAGTATCTAAAAGCCTCTTAAATGCCACTATCATATCTACCTCAACCACCACATTCCAGACTGCCACCATTCTCTGTGTGTATTTAAATATAAATGAGGTAGGAAGAGCTACGCTTGCAAAATTTGGGAACTGAAAACGAAAATTCAGGCTCTGGTCAGAAAAGGAGGAGACATTTGTTTCGTATAGACAGCTGGGATAGAGCAAGTCCCTCGGAATATAATGGATGTAGGAGTTCAGCCAGATAGGCTGCATCCCAGAGTACCTAAGGAAGTAGCTCCAGAAATAGTGGCTGCATTAGTGATAATTTTTCAAAACTCTTTAGATTCTGGAGTAGTTCCTGAGGATTGGAGGGTAGCAAACGTAACCCCACTTTTTAAGAAGGGAGGGAGAGAGAAAACGGGGAATTACAGACCAGTTAGTCTAACATCGGTAGTGGGGAAACTGCTAGAGTCAGTTATTAAAGATGGGATAGCAGCACATTTGGAAAGTGGTGAAATCATTGGACAAAGTCAGCATGGATTTACGAAAGGTAAATCGTGTCTGACGAATCTTATAGAATTTTTCGAGGATGTAACTAGTAGAGTGGATAGGGGAGAACCAGTGGATGTGTTGTATCTGGACTTTCAGAAGGCTTTCGACAAGGTACCACATAAGAGATTAGGATACAAACTTAAATCACACGGTATTGGGGGTTCAGTATTGATGTGGATAGAGAACTGGCTGGCAAACAGGAAGCAAAGAGTAGGAGTAAACGGGTCCTTTTCACAATGGCAGGCAGTGACTAGTGGGGTACCGCAAGGCTCAGTGCTGGGACCCCAGCTATTTACAATTTATATTAATGATCTGGACGAGGGAATTGAAAGCAACATCTCCAAGTTTGCGGATGACACTAAGCTGGGGGGCAGTGTTAGCTGTGAGGAGGATGCTAGGAGACTGCAAGGTGACTTGGATAGGCTGGGTGAGTGGGCAAATGTTTGGCAGATGCAGTATAATGTGGATAAATGTGAGGTTATCCACTTTGGTGGCAAAAACGGGAAGGCAGACTATTATCTAAATGGTGGCCGATTAGGAAATGGGGAGATGCAGCGAGACCTGGGTGTCATGGTACACCAGTCATTGAAAGTAGGCATGCAGGTGCAGCAGGCAGTGAAGAAAGCGAATGGTATGTTGGCCTTCATAGCAAGAGGATTTGAGTATAGGAGCAGGGAGGTTCTACTGCAGTTGTACAGGGTCTTGGTGAGACCACACCTGGAGTATTGCGTACAGTTTTGGTCTCCAAATCTGAGGAAGGACATTATAGCCATAGAGGGAGTGCAGAGAAGGTTCACCAGACTGATTCCTGGGATGTCAGGACTTCATATGAAGAAAGACTGGATAGACTTGGCTTATACTCGCTAGAATTTAGGAGATTGAGAGGGGATCTTATAGAAACGTACAAAATTCTTATGGGGTTGGACAGGCTAGATGCAGGAAGATTGTTCCCGATGTTGGGGAAGTCCAGGACAAGGGGTCACAGCTTAAGGATAAGGGGGAAATCCTTTAAGACCGAGATGAGGAAAAACTTTTTCACACAGAGAGTGGTGAATCTCTGGAACTCTCTGCCACAGAGGGTAGTTGAGGCCAGTTCATTGGCTATATTTAAGAGGGAGTTAGATGTGGCCCTTGTGGCTAAAGGGATCAGGGGGTATGGAGAGAAGGCAGGTACGGGATACTGAGTTGGATGATCAGCCATGATCATATTGAATGGCGGTGCAGGCTCGAAGGGCCGAATGGCCTACTCCTGCACCTATTTTCTATGTATCTATGTAAGAAGAAAATTAGGAAGGCAAAAAGGGGACTTTTTTAAACTACTTTAGCCATGGATGAGGTATCAAGATAAAATAAGGATGAATCCTAAAATATTCTATAAGAATACTAAGAATGGTATAGTAACTAGTGAGGGAGTAGGTCTCCTTTAGGATTAATGTGGTAATCTGTGTGTGGATCCACAGGAAATGGGTGAGGTCTTGAGTGAATACTTCTCGCTATATTTACAATGGAAAAGGACATGGAAGCTAGTGAGTTTGGGGAAGAAAACAATGACCCCCTGAAGCAGGTAGAGGTCTTGGAGCACATAAAGGCTGAAAAATCCCTGGGGTCTGACCGGGCATATTTTAGGATGTTGTGGGAGGTAAGAAGGGAGATTGCTGGGATCCTGGCAGGGTCATATGTATCTTCGTTAGCCGTGAGTGAGATATCGGAAGATTGGAGGATGGCTAATTTGATGACTTTATTTAAGAAGGGATGCAGGGGCAAGCCAGAGAACTATAGGTTGGTGAGCCTGAGATCACTGTCAAGAAAATTGTTGGTTTGTTAAAGTGTCGACTGATTAAAGTTAGTTGGCATGGCTTTGTTCATGGGATATCATGTTGCACAAATTTGATTTGAGTTTTTTGAGGAGGTGAACAATAATATTTTCAAGTCAAGTCAAGTTTTATTCGTCACTTGCACATACAGTGCAGTGAAATAAAAATGCAGTGCAAGGGCTATTTACATCTATAATTGAACTTTTATAAGGCTTTTGATGCAGTCCCTCGTGCGAGATTGTTCTAGACAGGTAGAATACATGGAATCCAGGATAAATTAGTCAATTGACTTGGTGGTAGGAGACAGAGTGGAAGTGGTGGATTGCTTTTCAGATTGGAGACCTGTAATTGCTGGTGTGCTGCAGGGATCACTGCTGGGCCCTTTATTATTGTCATGAATGTTAACAATTTGGCAGAGAATGTAGGTGGCGTGATTAAGTTTGTAGATGCCACCAAAATTGGTGTATTTGTGGACAGCAACAAAGTTTGCCTGCCGTCAGAATAGGATCTAGATCAACTGGGAAAGTTGGCAAGGGGATGACAGGTGGAATTTAACGCAGACAAGTACAAGGTGAAGCAATTAGAGGAGTTGAAACAGGGTTAAGATTTACAAATGAATGGCAGGACCTTAGGGAGTGTTATAGAACCGTGAGACTTGTACCTTTGCGTGCAAGTACATAGTTCCTTGAACGTTTGGCCCAATTGTGTATTTTTTGCCAGGTTGTGACATTAAATGTTTCTTCAACAGTGACTCCCTTCCCAATGCTTTGTTTTCTTGCTGCTTCTACCATTCCAACACTCCCTGCCGACATTCCCATATTGCAATATTGTGAAAATGTCCAACATAAAGTGTCCCTTCCCCCATATATTTAGTGGCTGCAGCACCTTTTCCACAGGTCCTCAATTTGAAAATTATCTCTCTAAATGTCTCTGCCTTGCTGTTTTTTTAACAGTTGCTCATAAACTGGCACTAAGTCCAAGCCTTGTCATCATACATCCTGCTATTATTTTGTCTGATTTCTGATTGCACCTGTAAAACTCTTTGGGATGTTTTCCCACATTGAGAGAAAGCACATTGCTGTATGTCATTGCTCTCGTACATCAGCATTTTATTAGCTTATCTTATTTCTTTCCCATGTTTTACTCCTGGGTCTCTCTGTGCTCATTACATTCTCTTCTTTTTGGTCATTTATCTGAAGTGGTTCTACCAGCTACAATAAAGACAAATTTAAGCCTTCTGGCTGAGCTGAAATGAAAAGCACCTGTTCAGCCTTTTGTTTTCCAAGCCCTTTTATTAATAAAACAGATTTTATCATATCTCTCTGAAGCCAAATATTACTGCTTCTCGTTCAGTGGCTTTTGTTATCATACAATTTATTACCTGTATCATGCTGAACATTCATGCAAAGGTCACAAAATCAGATTTGGATCCAGTTTCATACTTTTCCCCCATTGCTTTTTATGGTGCATGATCTTTCTGCTAAATAGCCTTCTACATGACAAGTCAAAGATCCAGCTTAGCCCATTTAATGAGCAGTCTCTCCGACTGATGGTGATAATGGCCTGTGTACAGGGAGCTGAAAGCAACGATTAGTTTCATGATATGTTTTGAGATTTTAATTTCAAGAATGCCAGGGCACATGCTTTGTCTGGCACTCATTCAACCTGGTTGAATTTGTTAAGAGGGCAGCTGTGATGCACAGCAAAGTTCTTAAGAGTAGAGATTGGTGATGCAGGTGCAGAATTGTTGGGCAAGGAATCCTAGCTCCACACGCAAGTCAACGTATCAGGTATTGTGTTAAATTTTACAATTAGAACAACAATTAGGTCAACTGTGCGCCTGTGTTGGTATTGAATAGCTTGCCACTTTGTGCAGGAGACATCCTGGCAACTTTAATTTTATAAAATGGTTTAATTTGTCTTTAATTTGGAAATTGTGCAAGATTTTATTGGAAATTCACCCTTTAGAAGATTTGTGAGTTATTCTGTACCTGCTGGTTGTTACCCACTAAGGTGTGTATAAGTAATGTAGCTTCAGAGGTTTTTGTGTGACGTCTCCATCCCTACTCTGACAATATAACTGATCTTATCCTGCCCATACAGTTAAAGGTCAAAGACATTCTATCGTCACTAGGCCTGAGAATGGCTGATGACATAAGCATGGCTTCCTCACAGGGTTGCTTAACAACAAAGTTAAATGGGATCTAGTATCAAGGTCGGTTCTGTGAAGAAGGAGTAAATATGCAGGTTGTGTAGATAGTGTTGATTTGAGTAAGATTAAAGATTCCAATGGGCTGTAGGATGTACATCTAATGCACAGAATGATGTGGATACCAAGTGTCTCATTAAATTTTACTGATGAAGGAGTTACTCTGCAAGTGAAAGAGAACCAATTTAGTTCTGTCATTGGAAAATTTCTGTCATGTTTTCTGTCAATCACATGCACCAATACATTTATTCTTCACATTAACATGAATTATATTGAAGTTCTTGGCTAAAATGGCCAACCTGGGAATAATTAATAATGTAAAAATAGGTTAACTAGTAATCTCTGGAAGCAGATGCCACATTGTCATCTTTATACAACTGCACTCTTGGGAACGACATCCACATTCTCCTAGTTCCTTGTTTTCCAGAAGGCCTCAGCAATGTTTATGCACCTGTCGAACATAACATTAAATCATCAGCTGCCCAAGAAGGCAATCTTGATTCTTGATGGTTAAACCTTGCGTGTTTAACCATATTAAGAGCTATATAAACGAATAAACCATTTATAATTAAACTTAGTTTGAAATAGACTTTGAAATTGATAATGAAGAGTTTGATTTGAAATAGTTTGAAATAATGCTGAGTTAATATATAAACACCGTTGACGTTTCCTCTTTGTTTGAAACCAGTATATTTGATGGCGGGCTAAATACAAATTCTAAATCTTTAACATTTAGTCACACATCAGGGTGCTTGCTGTTATATCAGAATTCAGACTTGAAGGTTCTTCAGATTGTTAACCAAATGAGAGAGTTCAGGAAACAACTTCTGGTGAAATGCAACAGAACAAATAACATGGGCTGTTTATGAAGTACCCTCGCCTTCCCCCCCCCCCCCCCCCAAATTGTTACAGAAAGGTTTGAACACCATTGTTATGCAGAGAAATAAACCCACTTTGATCATAGATTACTATATTTCTAAGCAATCTTTTTTGTGCAGTCAGGTCAGTTCAAAAAAGAAATTGAGATCAGTTTGGGAAGTTTTAATGTGGTAGTAACAAACATACTTCATATACCGAGGTGTAAAAAAATCAAAGTTAAATCAATAATACCTGTGATTCTTGCAGCTTTGTGTTTCTCTATATGTGATCACTGCATATACTTCCTCATAAATTGAGCACATCTGCACCCCAATTTTGTAAATCTAATGTGCAACATCCCATTAGGGTCAAGCATCTTAAATAATTTCATAAATTTAAAATATAGTTGAACTTAAAGCTTACTATTCACTCATTGAAGATCCTGAATATTCTTGAAAGGGCAGAAGTGGAAATATTGATTCGTTATATGCGAGGATTTAGAATCAGACACTTTTTTAAAATGTGTAATTACATAAAAAGGTGCCATGAGAGATTAGACTTTTGTTCCCTTCAGGGTCAAGATTCTTTGGAACTCTCTCCTTCAAGGGGAGGAATACCTTTGAATATTTCTAATGTAGAGGTGTATAGATTCCTGATGAACATTTAGTGAAATGTAACCCTGAATAAGCAGGAATATGGTGTTGATGTTACAGCCAGATCAACCATATTGTTCTTTAATGCCAGAATTGAGTTGATGGGCAGTGCGGTCCATTCCTGCTCCTAGCTTGTAGGTTCTCAAACTGTATTAATTATGTCATAAGGAATTGAAAGATATCCACTCGAGATAAAAATTGTACTTAAACTATTTTTGATGGCAGGAATTTTTGTGGATTACTGATAAGTAATTCACTTAATGGGTATCTTTTATAATTGATTCCCTAGATTTAATCTGATATTTATTTACTAAATTTGCATCAATGTTAAGTGGGTGATCCTGAAATGAGTAAAAACTTAATAGTACATAGCAAAGTGAGGTTGGGATGGTCATTATGCCCCATGGTCTAATGGATTATTTTCATAGGAAATTAATTATCCCACTCAAGGTTGATATGCAAGAGCTATGCACTCTTGTTTTACGATAATATACATCTTGCTTGGATGAAAATTCACTGACCATGATTTTGCCTGACAAGCTTTAGCTCCTCCGGTGATTCATTGGGTAAATGCCCCACGCCCAGTGGATTTGTTCCATCTTCCAGTCGGCCTGAAGTTGATTTCAATCGGAATTCAATGTTGTACTTGAGCTTTCCTCAGTATGGAGGACAGGGAGGGGAGGGGGAGGAGGGGGGGGGACAAATAAGAAGGGTTCTTATTTCCTTGTTGAACATGCCAGCGTAATGTGTATTGACAGCTGATGGGGATCGTGTCTCTGAGGTGCCTCTTTAAGTCATTAGATCTGTTCATTTTATGCAAAGGTGGATGGGGCTGGGTCCTGTGGCCATTGTTTCTAACCCCAACAAATATTCCTCCTCCTTGAGCGAAGGGAGAGAGATTTGGGCCGGGAGGCATGAGATCATTTAAAAATGATTAAACAGGCCGTGATAATTAATTAGTATCCACTGATTGGGCTTGGACACAAAATTTATGGGCGGTAATTGGCCTTGTTGTTGACAGCAGATCAGCAGTGACTTGGATAACTTAGAAGAAATTCTTGATGACCTGCAGAACAGTCAGTTACAGCAGCTTTTCCCAGACATGAAGACAGTTCCTGCCAGTGGACCAGTGGACAAGCAGACCATCTTCCAAGACCTGCTGCAAATAGGCAACGGGAATGTCTCTGCATCACCACTTGGAACGCCGAGCCCATTATCTGGGATGTTACAAAATGGTAAGTGTCACATGTAATTCGCATACTATTGCTCTATGTTCTTTTGGCCTTCAAAGTGTGGAACATGTCTTGGGGCAGCAGTTGAGTTGCTGCCTTACAGTGCCAAAGACCCTTGTTCGATCCTGATTACGGGTGCTGTCCGTACAAAGTTTATATATTCTCCCCATGACGTGCATATTTTCCCTAGGTTCTCCAGTTTCCTCCCACATTCCAAAGATGTACAGGTTAGCAGGTTAATTGGCTTTGGTAAAGATTGTAAATTGTCCCTGGTGTATAGGATTTTGCTAATGAATAGACAATAGGTGCAGGAGTAGGCCATTCAACTCTTCGAGCCAATGTGATCATGGCTGATCATCCCCAATCAGTACCCCGTTCCTGCCTTCTCCCCATATCCACTGACTCCGCTATCTTTAAGAGCCCTATCTAGCTCTCTCTTGAAAGTATCCAGGGAACCGGCCTCCACCGCCCTCTGAGGCAGAGAATTCCACAGACTCACAGCTCTCTGTGTGAAAAAGTGTTTCCTCATCTCCGTTCTAAATGGCTTACCCCTTATTCTTAAACAGTGGCCCGTGGATCTGGACTCCCCCAACACCTGGAACATGTTTCCTGCCTCTAGTATGTCCAAACCCTTAATAATCTTTAAGCAGGAACTGCAGATGCTGGAAAACCGAAGGTAGACGAAAATGCTGGAGAAACTCAGCGGGTGAGGCAGCATCTATGGAGCGAAGGAAATAGGCAACGTTTCAGGTCGAAACCCTTCTTCAGACTTAATAATCTTTTATGTTTCAATAACATTCCCTCTCATCCTTCTAAACTCCAGAGTATACAAGCCCAGCCGCTCCATTCTCTCAGCATATGACAGTCCCGCCATCCCGGGAATTAACCTTGTGAACCGACGCTGCACTCCTTCAATAGCAATAATGTCCGTTCTCAAATTAGGGGACCAAAACTGCACACGGGGATCATTGGTCGGTGCGGGTCGAAGGGCCTGTTTCCACACTGTACCACAAAACTAAACTAAACTAAATATAATTAACGTAGACCAGTAAAATGGAAGTAGTGGAGCAGAGTGATCTTGAACTCATTTTACACCCTTGGAGCTCGGTTCACTTTAAATGATGTCCCCTTTTTTGATCAGCAACCAAAGTGAAGGTTGGGATTACGTGATTCTATCCTCTATGTGAATGAACACCCCAGACGCTGTGTCCCTGCCTATTAGTTGAAGGGGTTAAGGCGACATTGGTAAGATTAGGTACGAGTATCTTGGCATTCTTGACTTCCTCACTTGCTGCCGCTCCTGTCTTCCATATTCTCTTTAGTCAGCGGCCGCTCCTTTCAAAAAATAATTTCCAACATTTAAAGCAAAAATCTTGAAATACTCAGCAGGACATGCAGCAGGATTGGAGAGAGAACCAACCTTAATGATGTTGATGAAAAGGTTATTGATGTAAAGTGTTAACAGTTTCTCTCTCTATACAGAAACCATGTTTCTTGCATTTTCTGTTTTATTTTAGGTTTTCGACATTTATAGTGCACAACTTTTAATATTCATGTCGAGTTGTGTTGGGTTTGTCAAATTTCCAAGCCAGCAAACATGCTTTTTAATGCATCATAAGGAATATATTGCAACCCTGTCTGGACTTTGCAATCCTTCTCATCACCTGATTTTATTTTGGCTTGTGGGCCAGGCAATTCATGGTCTGGTTTGTGTTAAATCTTCAACGCTACAATCCCCCCAGCAAGAGGGTTCAACTGACTGCCACCATTTATTTGTGCAAAGATTTCAGTCTCTGCGTTCAAGTTCAATACACAAGAAGTATTAAAAATGTATGTTAATTTTGTCATGGTGCTGCAAGGAGAGTCATGGAAAATGAACAGTTACGTGCTACTTGACACAGAATCACTACCGCTTTTGCTTCACCATATTTGTCCGTCAGTGTGCACAAAATGGATGAAGCTGAGCTGAACTTCAAGCTGGCTGCTATTAACTATAGTATTCCCTCAGCCAATGAACTGCCCAACAAGCCGAGTCAGCGAGCAGTTCCAGAATGAGGGGAGGGGGAGCATACTGATATGAAGAGATATTTTAGATCTTGGAGGGTGAGTGAATCTTTGGAATTCTCTGCTCTGGCAAGAGTGTGGAGATGCAACCATGGGGTACACTCAGAACAAACACTGATGGGCTTTTGAACGTTGGAGATATCAAGGAATGGGAGATAAGGTAGGAAGCTCAGTCATGATCTTGTTGAATGGGAGAGTAGGCAACAGGCCAAATGATCAACTTTAGTTTAGTGATACAGCGCAGAAACAGGTCCATCGGCCCACAAAGTCCACACTGACCAGTGATCCCCATGAACTAGCATCATCCTCCACACTAGGGACAATTTACAATCATCTTTAACTGAAGCCAATTAACCAACAAACCTGTATATCTTTGGAGTGTGGGATGAAACCGGAGCACCTAGGGAAAACCCATGCGGTCACGCAGAGAACGTACAAACTCCATACAGACAGCACGCGTAGTCAGGATCGAACCCGGGCCTCTGGCACTGTCAGGCAGCATCTCTACCGCCTTGCCACCGTCACGCCCATGCCTCCTGTTCCTATTTCTTATGCTTTTATGGGGCCAATGTTATCTGGCTGACTACTGGGATTTCCAGCATTGCAGAATTCCACGTCATCTTGTAAAGTTTAATTGTAATAAATAATCCCCAACACCATCACTCTGTCCCACTCTCAGAAAAATAATACTCTACACACTTCCTCTGTCCTTTCCAAAAATATTATACTCCTGCCCTTTTCCCCCTCCTCTTTCAATAATATTCTCTACTCCCTCCTTCTGACCCCTCCCCCCACTCCCAATCAACAATAATCCTTTACTCCCTGCTTCTGCCCTCTCCCCTTTGAACAGTAACCCTTACTCCCTCCCTGGCAAAGAAACATTGTGCAAAACATGGGCAAAAATTTGGTTTTGAAGATCTGTCAGCACAGGTAATTTTTTTTTCAGGTGCTGACTTCAAATGTGAAGCAAAGATATAGGCTGGATCAAATCTGATGACTCGTAAGGCGCCACTATTTTTTTTAAAATGTGGCGCCTTACAGCGTCAGAGACCCGGGTTCGATCCTGACTACGGGTGCTGTGCTGTCCGTATGGAGTTTGTACGTTTTTCCCTGTGACTGTGTGGGTTTTCTCTGGGTCCAAAGACGGACAGGTTTGTAGGTTTTATTGGCTTTGGTAAAATTGTAAATTGTCCATAGTGTGTAGATGGTGCTAGTATATGGGGATTTCTGGCCGGCACGGACTCGGTGTTTCCACGCTGTATCTAAATTCTGAAGCTTCACTATGATGAATTTGCGTCTACATCTGGTCTCACTGGTCATATAGTACTGTACAAAAATACTGTTCCATCTAACAATTTGTTGGGGAAGCAGTGGAAACTGCCCAATTACAAGATGGGTGACACTACATATTGTTTACTGCTGGAGGTCAGAGTTGTCTGGTTTTGTCCTCCATGTGCACACGCAGGAACAGTATGATCGCCATCTGCTGTTCAAAGCAGGAATTATAACAATTTTGAATTTATTATGCAATTCATTTATCAAGTATGTTTTCTCTTCCTGTCTTCATGTTTTGGACAAATCTTACTTGCATAGTATAACTATACTACCTAAAGGATCTTTTATATTATTATATTCTTGATGCAGTGTCTCAACCCAAAATGTAAACAATTTCTTTTTCCATCCATCACGCATGCTGCTTTCTTAGCTCCAGGTTCCAGCATCTGCAATTTCTTGTCTCTCCATCTGATATATTTTCCCTCGCTGTTTCAGTTTGGCTCGAGTTAGTCTTAGGTGTCACCTATATATTGACCTTGCTGTCATAAAACTACACTTCTGGGGGCTTGTTAAGATGAACGGCAGCAAATTATTTAATGTTGAATCCTAATTCTTTTATGCGATCTCCATTCTAAAGTCTGGAGAGTTCAATTGAATTGCATATTTATTGATATGTGAATGCTGATTTGCTGAACTTTTAATTTCAAAGTACTGCTATCACACCATTGATTTCCTTTATCACTTTAGTTAATGGTAATACTTGTCTCATTATAAAACCAATTGATAAGATTGGCTTTTGAAATCCTCAAATTAATTTTTAAAATTAGCAAATGGTATATTTTCTTATCAGCTTCCATTCTCATTTACATGTTGCAAACATGTTTCATGCATACTTTTCATCACGGTAATAAAATTGAAAGATGTATGAAGGGGAAACAACCCTACTTTTTTACTATTTTTACTTTTTATGCAGTAGCAAATTAGCAATCATAAATGAAATAATATTGTAATGAATTTGCATTTAAACTATGAGCAGTAGTAGTCCATCTAATCATTCAAGAATGCTCTACTTCATTAAAATCTTGGCTGATCTTCTATCTCTGCCTTATTTTCCTGCACTATCTTCATCTGGGGCAATAACTATAAAAGTTCGCTACATTCATTAACTATTCTGAAAAAAAGAGCAATACGTATTATTCACAAGGTCAGGTATCTGGGTCACACTAATCCATTATTCTTACAGTCAAAATTATTAAAATTAGAAGATTTTGTTGCATTTAAAACAGCACAAATAATGTTTAGGGCCAAAAATAAAAACTTACCTGGAAATATACAAAAATTATTTAATGTGCGAGTGGGGGGTTATAATTTAAGAAGAATATTTAATTTTAAGGTACAAAGAGTCCGCGCGACCAGAAAACCTTTTTGTATTTCGGTCTGTGAAGTAGGATTGTGGAACAGTTTGAATGTGGAATTAAGTTTGAATAAGCATCCTAACACTAAAAAATTAATAGCTTATATTTATAACATTCTCCTAAATAACGAGGTACCACCGATGGAACTATATAGACATAAATGGGAAAATTAGTTAGGTTATCCTATTACGAAAGATATTTGGGACGAAAGTTTACAACATATACATCAATGTTCGTTAAATGCCAGACATGCTTTAATACACAGTCTTACACAGATTACACAAAGTCTTACACAGATTACATTATTCCAAAATAAAACTAAATAGAATTTTCCCACATATCTCTCCTATATGTGATAAATGCCTGCATCTAGAGGCCAATTTAACACATACCTTTGCAAATTGTATAAAAATTAAAAATTACTGGACTGATATTTTTCAAATAATTTCTGAAGTTGTTAATACCAAATTGGTTCCAGACTCAAAATTAATAATACTTGGGATATCAGAACAAAGTTTAACACTCACAACAAGCCAAAGAAACTTCCTTGACTACAGTATAATAACTGGGAAAAAAATAATATTAAAATTCTGGAAAGGCCCTACAACCCCCACAATTAAAATGTGGATTGTGGAAATGTCGGAGACCCTACATCTAGAAAGAATTAGACTCGTGTTAATGGACAAGCAAGAACTTTTTGTTAAAATATGGGCTCCATTCATTGCCTATTTGAAGGGATAGAGTGGCCCAGCGCGAAAGCCCGACTGAAGCTTGAACTCAGGATTAGATGTAATTATATTTCATAACCTACGAACTTATCTCCTATGACGTATTGTAAGTAATTCATTCCACCTCTTTTTCTTTTTTGATATTGTAATTCTTCTTTCTCTCTATTTTTCTTTTTCTATCTATATTAAAAAAAAACACTAGAAGCAGAATTAACTGACAATTGACAAATTTAATAATGTATGAGTGATTGATGTATATGAAAAGTTTTTTCTTCTCCTATTATAATATGTTACTCTACATTATAATATGTTTGCTTCTAATAAAAATTTATATCATGAATGTGGAATTAAAGCAATGTCCAAACATGAACCAGTTCAAAATGACATACAAAAAACTTTTTTTCACAAGGTACAGGGATGAAGGGGATGGTTGACAAACGGTTTAATGTTTATTTATTATTTTGTTTATTATTTACTTATGTCTTTTGGTTACTTCATACATATTACTTGTATGTGTATATCAGTTGTATGTATATATATGTCTGTATGTATCTCTAAAAATTGTCTGGGGTATTATTATTATTCATTAATTAATTATTAAATATGGAAGAAGGGTTTAGGGAGAAGGGGTGAGATTAAATAAGTTATTCTGCTTCTCCTTTTCGAGCTTGTAAAGAAAAAGTGTTGGACATTTAAATTTTGCATTATGCTTTTCATTGCTTTGCAAATATTGCCTGGAATGTCCAATGTTTGACTATTTCGATTTTGTTGTTGTTATTTATTCCTATTTATGTCTTTACTTGTTCGGAACAAACAAATAAATAAATAAAATAAATAAATATTCTTTGATTCCCTTAAACATCCAAAAATCCATAATCTAGTCTGAGGAAAGATCTCAACCCGAAACGTCGCCCATTCCTCTATCCAGAGATGCTGCAGTGCTGAAATTGGAAACATGCTGCAGATTAGGTGACATATATCTGACCTCTCACTTTGCCTCTGGACACACCATTAGATCCAGGGCTGTTGTGCAACTTGCTAAAATGAGGGCACAGATGCATTTCAGATTTGTCAGTCTGAAAGGGTCCCGACCCAAAACGTCACCCTTCTATCCAGAGATGCTGCCTGTCCCGCTGAGTTTAGCATTTTGTGTCAATCTTCGGTGTAAACCAGCATCTGCAGTTCCTTCCTACACATATAATCTATCAATCTGTGTTTTGAATGAAATTGAGGACAGCTGTCAGCCTGGAAACTTCCCAAGGTGCATCACCTGAATTGAACGAGGAGCGAAGATATCACTCCTCACATTAACCATAAATGGCATAACATTATTCTGAGTGTGATTCCTGGTTTGCAGACTCTTAAGCCAGGGGAACTATCTGTGCTGTATCCACACATTTGAACCCGGGCTTCCTAATGTTGCAAGTGATGTGAGTTTCCTTTCACTCATTGGCGACATTCTCATCACTGAATTAGAAGTTGTGGGTTCAACCACTACTATTGAGAATAAATCATATAATTTGGACCTACTTTTGGACAATACTGAGCCAAGCATCTGGATTGACGTCTCTGTGACTTCACTGATAGGAAAAATTGAATGATAGATTCATATTTTACTGAAGTTAGTCAGGAGACATAAAAGCATTTTTAAGTTCACCCGATGCAATCTTTTACCATCAAACAAATGTAATTAGTTTAAGAAAGAACTGCAGATGCTGGAAAAATCAAAGGGAGACAAAAATGCTGGAGAAACTCAGCGGGTGAGGCAGCATCTATGGAGCGAAGGAATAGGTGACGTTTCGGGTCGAGACCCTTCTTCAGACTCAATGTAATTAGTTTGATGAGTAACTCCATTTAATGTAATCCAAAGGAGGCATCTCCAAAAGGAAATTGGGAAAGAATCACTGATCAAAGAACTTTTCCTCAGCTTATGTATCGGTACATTTGCCCCAGTTGAATGCCAGTCAGTATGGCAACATAAAGTGTAGGAAGGAATGAAGTGTAGGAAGGAAGTGTAGGAACCAGCAGATGCTGGTTTAAACAGAAGATGGACACAGAAAGCTAGAGTAATTCAGCTGGTTAGGCAGCATCTCTGGAGAAATGGAATAGGTAACCTAGAGAGTCAGGGACTCTCAGTCTGAAGATGGGTCACGACCCGTAACACACCCGTAATTCCATTTCTCCAGTTACAACGACATAAATGTCCTCTGAGCAGAGGACGCCAATATTGATGAGGAAGTGTGATTCAGGAATGCTATTGTCGACCAAATTGCCCTGGCCTGAAATGTGTGGATACGTTACTTGACCTCACATTTACTAATCTCCTTTGCAAAGTGCTTCTGCCATGGCCATTCTGTTACATAGAATACACTGTGTATCTTACAGTTATGTGTAATAGATATTAGAGATCTAGTAACTCAAATTGGTCATCTGTGAGGCACTATCAGTAGCAGTAGATTTGTACACCATTGTAGTAAGTCACCTCATGGCCTGGTTTATCCCTCTTTACTCCATTACTACCTCTTCAATTAAGGGTGTATAAAATGCCAACAAAGTGAACCTAGAACACAGTGTTACATGCTTGGCTAAATAGATAGAGTAAACTGTTCGTCGATCAGTCGGCTGGGTCAAGCTTTGCAACTCTCTTCCATCTTGTGGTTAAATTAGCCATCACCATTTATAATTAATGGTTCGACAAGGAAGTTCTGTGAACAACATAATTCTCAGTGTGGAGTGTAGTGTGCGAGTACAGCAACAAAGATTGAAGCGGTTAATTTCAGCTACGTCTTTGGTGACTGTTCTTGCGCTGTCTCCTGAGGATCTAATAATCACCATAGCGAATCTTAAATCATTTTGACTTGCAATGCTCATCAACTTCATCAAGCTTGGTCTTGGTGCTTGCATGTACCACTGGCTTCTGGACTGTAATGGCAGATCTCTGTTGGTTATAATTGATCTTAAGGTTTCCACCCTGACTCTCAACACTGGTGCTCCTCAAGATTGAGAGTTTGTTACTGTGTGACCAATCGATCTTTGTTTGCCAATGATACCACTGTTGTTGTCCGGATCAACAATGAGAAGGACTATAGGAAAGTGATCAAGAACCTTGTGTCCTGGTGTCAGAACATTAACCTAACCCCCTAATATCAACAAGATAAAATAGTTTGCTGTTGACCTTTGGAAGTGTGGGTTGTGAACACAACCCTTTCATCATCTATGGAGCTGCATTAGAGATGGTCAACAGTTAAGTTCGTTGGATCCATATTAACTCCAACCTAATCTGATCCCTTCACACTAATGTGATCAAGATAGCACATCGGTATATTTACTTAAGCATCTGAGAAGATTTGGCATGCTCACAAAGATTCTCTTGAACTTCTACAGATGGACTATAGAAAGTATTCTGATGAGATGCATTACAGCCTGGTATGGCAGCTGCTGCACTGTTGATGGAGAGTGGTGAATGCAGCCCAGTTTATCACAATCTCATCACTCCTTCCATCCAGTCCATCTTCACGATGCGTTACATCATGACGGCTGGAAATATTGTGCAGGATGCTTGTCATCCTGGCCATGCCCTCTTCTCTCTTCTACCTTCTATAGAAGATGCAGGAGCTTGAAACCCTTAATGGCCAAACTTAGGAACTGCTTGTACCCCACTGCTATTAGACTCCTGAACTAATCACCTCTCGCACACACCTTTTCCAGAGGTTATGTCACATACTCTCACTCTTAACTCTTACCTCATTTGATTATTCGTTATTGCACTTTTATTTTTGCATGACTTCAGATTGCACTACAATCTTTGCACCATTCGGCTGCTTTGAATCTGTCACTATTTACTGTTACAGCTATCATTATTATGAATATTGCTTACTCTGAGCTTCTATGAATTTTATTGCACTCTGGTGTATATGACAAACTAATCTGAATGAAGAAACAGCAACCAAGTCCACAGGACTCAGTAAAGACCATACACCCCGACAACATAAAGCCTGCAGATTATGCTTCAGAACCAATCACAACTATTGGGATCAAGATTGTGCAAGATTGTTCTTGATAACACAGGAAATTGAGTGCGTAGACACAAAATGCTGGAGTAACTCGGTGCGACAAGCAGCATCTCTGGAGAGAAGGAATGGGTGACGTTTCGGGTCGAGACCCTTCTTCAGAATTGAGAGTGTTTTGTCCATGATAAGCAAGTAGACTTCAGAGATTGATCTTAAATATGGACAGAATGCTTTGCTTCAGAAACGTTGTTCTCGAGCAGACTTTCTGCAGCAGTAACTAACTCAGTTTGGATTATATCAGGCCTCTATTCTAACCTCATTACAGGCTTGGTCCAAATGTGGGCACAAGCTGAATCATGGTGATGGCAGGCTTGACATTGAGGCAACTTTTGAAAGGTTGTACCGTGAAAGAGCCTTGCAAATTTTGATCAGTGAAGACGAGGAGAAAGTTTTCCATTGATTTCAGTCACACTTGGGACAGGAAATAGTTTGAAGCTGCAGAGACCAACAATTATGGCCCAAGGATGTAATTGCAAGAATAAATCAAGAGCTGCATCCAAGACCCACCATCTTAAGCTGTGTTAATGTCCTGACCTCAGCTACAGTCATCACCTCCTTTGGCAGTTGTCTCAGACAATAACTCAGACCTTGCAGGCAGCAGGACCCGGTTAACATTCACTTTTAATTTGGTTTGAAAATTGGCTGGCATGTGTAAAGCAGCAGCTGCCTTCACATTAAATAAAGTGCCTCTTTGCTCCTCCATGACATTCTTGACGTGTTGACTCTGTTTGCATTTGAGAATACACACAGACACACTTCGAGTTCTGTATCCTATCTATCACAAAGTCAGAGGATCAAACCTGTCGATCCTACATTTTGGCAGAACGTCAGCACCCCAGGTCCTTTGGCCTCCCTCTCAGCATCTTTCCAAATTAATAGAAAGTCTGTACCATTTTTCCGTTTTATGTTTTCACTGTAACTTAGGTGAAATTGAGTACTTCCTAGCCAACTGAAAAGTATCACCCCAGAAGCTGCAGCTCCCATCAAGGCTGTGGAAGCAGAAGAAACCAGCAGCCAAGCAGTAAGGATTGCCGCCCAAAGACAGTAGCTCTGAAGATATCAGCGAGAGCTTCGGCAGGCCGCATGACACTCCAAGCAAGAATTGCACTTACACAGGGCCTTTCCACATCCCAAGTCCTTTTGCAAAGATTTACTTTCAAGATGTGCTTATTGTTTTGATGTGGGAAATGTAGCCATTTTAACATTGATGCCAAGTAAACGGTGGTGCACAAATAAAGATGCCAGCCACTTTCACAGATAATTGCACTGCACTCTGTAACATCGCTTGCCAACAATGGATACCTATGTTTATGAGTTAATAGAAAAATTTGCAAACGTTTTTCAAACATTTATGAATGAACACATTTTTGGTTAACTTTGAACCTACTACAAAATACCGCAACCCTGTGCTAGTCAGTGCACTCCAGTGGTGAACTGGGAGCCAATGCCATAGTAGATGCATTTCAGAGAATAGTTTCCTAGTCTTCCTATTTACTGTGAATCTTCCCTCATCTGAAATTGATGTAACAATAATGTCCAACTATGTACTCGCCATTATTGTCAGCAAATAAAGGACCATATGTATTTGTCATACCATGAGCCAAAATTGCTTAAAGCTGTTGACAGGTAAATGTTTAATAGTTCTTCACCAATGCACATGTTTTTCTTTTAACTCGTACTGCAGCTTTCAATAACCCTCGAGCTGTGCAACCAGGCAGACAGCAACAAGGTCGAAATGCAGGACTGGACATCCATATGCAGGGACAGACAAGTGCAGGACCATTCCCACCAATACGAAACATTAGTCCATTTGCTGTAGTGTCACAGCAAGTGATGGGTAACCAAGGAGGTTTGGGAGCCAGTGCAGGTATGTTTATGTCGGAACTGTTTCTTTTTTACTCTTTCTACTTCTAGTTAGCAATACAACTAAGTGAAATAAAAATCTTATCCTTTTTACATAAAAACATGAAAGATCTAAGTTGCCTTTGATTTATATTTTCCTTTTTCTCCACTTAAAGAACTAACCTGCTGAACGTTGCTTAACTCAAATAATCATTTGTTGTATCTGAATCTCAAGAGTGATTATCCAAGGGGCATTTGACAATAAAACTCTCTTGACTATTGACCTGTATCAGAATTGAAATACCTCTTTTCTTTTCTGTTCTTCTCTCTTCCTTTCAATTTTTACCTGTTGTGAAGTCTGCCTCCCAAATCATTACCTCAACCAGATCATCTCCCCTTGATGAACTTATTCTCCTGCAAGCACCGCATGCTTGCCCCACCCATGGATAATCCTGTAATCACCCTCTGTGCCAATCTCTCCTCAGAAGTATCAACCCCAGTAGCTTCATCTTCTCTCATTTGCGCCCCCATCCAGCCAGGCCAGTGGGAGCTAATCTTGCCGGGCTTCTCTCTGTCCTTACTCCTCTCAGTGCTGACCCAGTCTACACTCTGCTGTTGCCTCCCTAAAGTTTCTGTCTCACTCCCTCCTCCACCTCTAAGACACTTCTTTACACTTTCAAATTTCATCAGGCCCATTGTCATTTTAGCATTTTCCTAGGTGGCTCAATCAAATCTTGTTTGCTAACTTGAGGAATCCTAGGACATTTTTTAATAGGTTTAAAGCGATCTAAAAATGCAAGTTGTTGCTTTTCATCTGGGGATGTAAAGGAAATATATCCATTGTGGAGTTTACAGTGTGAGATGTACAATTTGTTTTATGCTGTACAACTGCTAACTTCTAATAATATCAATTGGATCTGGAGGCAGAGGATGTAAAGATGTTACTGTAGTTGTCATTTTCTGCTGGTGGGTCTTTACTCCGATGAATGAAGTTTTAATAGACATCAGCTGCAAAAACCCTGTTTAAATAATTCTGCACTGTCATTTGGCGACTTCCTTTGAATGTAATGTCTCGGGTATACATTTGATGCATGTTACTGCTGCCTTATTTATAGATCCTGATGTCAGAAAATCTAAACGAGGTGTCTAATCACTGTGAAGAAATTGTAATGTTTTATACTTGTACAAAGGCATTGTACGTATAAAACAATGCCTTGTACTGGTTTAGCCAAATTGCTGGTTTAGCCAAATTAACATTGTCTTTGGCCTCATGAACAACATGCAGCTTTACAGTCAAGACATATCATGCCTTTGCCTATTGTACTGGAACTGTGTCACCATGTCATGTTGAACACAAGCTAATTATATAATCTTTGGCTGACTTTTATCTCCGCTGAACCCAATGGATTGATTCCCTTCAGTAGCCTGTCATGATTCCCTTCAATTAGCTCAATACATCCTGAGGAATGAAACTATGAGTCTCTTGTTTGAGCCCAGATTTCAGTAGGTGCTTCCCCCCCACCCCCAAGTGCTGTGTACAACAACATCTGGAAGATGAGGTGCAACACTTCACCAAATAGATTTTTGGCACAATCACCAAACATGCAGGAATTGGGGTCACCATCTCTGTGATTTCTCTTTCCTTCCAAGCAGTGTGTTACCCTAAGTTGGGGGGGGAAATCACCATTCTTTCATCACCAGGTCAAAAACAAGAACTCCCAATCCAAAAGTACAGGAAATAATAAGAACATAATTTATGTGTTACATATTGTCTATTTGGCTAGGCTTGGAAGTATAAATGGAACTCTCCATTCCATACTTTGCAATACAATTCTGAAGATTTAATTTTCTTTCTTTTATTAAAAAATTCTGAGAGCTTTTCAGATGTATAACCAGAATGTCATCACATGTTCAACCAAAACAATGTCTTTCTGAAAACATGTCAGTAATCACATTATATGCTTGAGTGGAGAACAGGGGAATTGTATTGTATTTTGTACATTTCAACAGCAGTAGGTGGTATTCTCTTCATTCTATTATGTAAATTCAGTAGATTACATCGGCTGCCTTACTTAAACATTATGTGACTGCTGTGAAGTTGACCACTAATTGAAATGACCTCAAAAGGAAAATAATGATTAAGATGCAGTATTTGTCTCTTCCTCAGTATTCCCCACTCTTCACCAGGATGTTTTCACTAGTGGGCGAGTCTAGGACACAGCCTCTGAATAAAAGGACGTACTTTTAGAAAGGAGACGGGGAGGAATTTCTTTAGTCAGGGGGTAGTGTATCTGCGGAATTCATTCCCACAGGTGGCTGTGGAGGCCAAGTCATTGGGTATTTTTAAAGCGGAGATTGTCAGGTTCTTGATTGGTAAGAGTATCAAAGGTTATGAGTAGAAGGCAGGAGAATGGAGAGGGAAAGGTAGATCAGTCATGATTGAATGGTGGAGTAGACTCGATGGGCCGAATGGCCTAATTCTGCTTCTATTTAACTCTCATTAACCAAAATCGGCTTCTGAAATGGTTACCAAACCTACCCCAAATATATGAAGTGCCATTTGAGGCATGTGTTATGCCAAAAACTCTGAAAGCTGAAATGCTGCTTGTCCTGTAAGCCTGATTATTTTTAGTAATTCATCTGATAAATTTTAAGTAAATATTACAACGGCAGGATATACTGTAGTGTACAATCATTCAACGGATTAAGACTGGACGCTGCCATTATCCACATAATTTATACAGCTTTAAGTTGACATAAGTCAACAATAATACTTTAATTAGTGACTACTTTAAAAGTGATCATTTATAAAAGCTTATTTATGATAAATTGCTGGATGTGGTCTGCTTTACATAGCAGAAGCACAATTTACGTGATTCTTTGATCATAATGGAAAGAGGAGGATTTCCCCAGATAGGGTATACCCATTATGTATTGCAGTTTGAGACAAACATCGGAAAAACATTTGTGTAATTTCCCTGTGCTGTGAAATATTAAACATTTTGACCCAACGGTGTTTACTGAGTCCTCTATTAAATAGTTTGTGGCCTTGTACTCCAGCGTATTAAAAATACCTAACATTTCTCAGTTACAACAAATTGTTTTGCATGTAATAAAACTGGCTATTAGGCATTGGTAACTTATCTTGAGCTCATTGGAAAGTAAAACATTGACGTATTCAGCAGCAAAAGTGATTCACTTCCTCAGGAAGGAAGCTAGGGTTATCCACACTCCTCGGCACCTGTCACTGGTACATAAAGCAACACT
The DNA here is from genome assembly GCA_038087875.1 of Malacoraja senta. Lineage (NCBI taxonomy): Eukaryota > Metazoa > Chordata > Chondrichthyes > Rajiformes > Rajidae > Malacoraja > Malacoraja senta. The sequence continues at coordinate 84,847,972 of CM075977.1, read as the reverse complement.
TCCTGCCAGCACGATTTTACAGTATTATTAGTCCGCAGAAGAGATATAATGCATGTTTAGTGATATTCAAGTATTATTTTGACTAAACTGCTGGAATTTGTCAAGATGTTTTACGACGCTAAATACGACGAGAATGTGTTTACCTTGAAGAAATGGTAGTATGGCAGTAATTACAGATTTGAAAATAAATGGACGAAAAGAAATTGTAGAAGTAGTGTCATAAATTTTGGGTATGGATCTAACCGTGTGTACTAATTGTGGAAGAAAAATGAATTTCAGAAACAGGATTACTCTCCAGCCCTCCTTGTTTCCGCCTAGGAATGGTCAGTAGTATGGGAAGTGGAGCCCCACGATCCAGTATGGCTTCTGTAGACTGGGGTCAGTCAAGCTCTGCTGCAAACACCACAGGATCCATTACAATGAGCAGGGCAACTCTGCAAGGCAGCATGATCGGCAGTCCTTCATCTGGTATTCCCATGAGGCCAAACAGTCAGCCTGGTCAGAGATCAATGCCCCAAACACAAATAATGGGTATGTAGCAGCATTTCAAGTTCTTGTGTTTACTTCTCTCTTGCTCTATCTACTGTACTTGAGTTTGACTTGATTGTATGTATAGTATATCTGAACTGTGTGAAAGTATGCGAAACAAAGTCCACGTGACAATAATAAACCGAAACATATTGATTCACTTTGTTACAGATATATCTATAATGAGCTTTTAAAATTAGTTTTGTTTTCTGAAAGCGAGCAATGTTACCGAATGCCATTTTAAAAATCCATTTTTTGTGCTACTTGTCATGTGAATTAGGGTCGCCAGAAATTGAGGTGGGTTTGGGAGGGCCTTCATATGCTCAGCAACAAGCGCCTCCAAACCAAACTGCACCTTGGCCTGACAGTATAATGCCGATTGATCAGGGGCCTTTTGCTAATCAAAATCGGTAAGTTGCAATATTATTTAAAACTAACTTTATTTTATTTTTTGAATTGCAATGAGGTAATAATTGTAATTTTTATTCCAGCATTATCTTAGGAAGAAAAGCATTTGAGTAGTAAATAGTTCAAATGAGATCTATACTGTAAGCTTAAGACTTGAAATTGTGGAGAGGAAAAGCTTAAGACTAGAGTTCTCCACATCAAAGGTGAAATAAGCTTTGGGTGCATAGATTATGGGGACCAAAAAAAATTGTAAGTTTAAATCTCAGGGCAACACAGTGACAACAGTTAGTGCTGCTGTCTCACAGCTTCAGGGACCCGGGTTCAATCCTGACCTTGGATGCTGCTTGTGGGGAGTTAGCTGGTTCTTACATCTCTAGTGCTCCGGTTTTCTCGCAGCTGCCAAAGTTTGGGTTAATTTACCCCTTAAATTATCGTTTTGTACAGGTTAATGGCAAAAAAAGAGTCAGAGCGGAGTTGATGCGAATGTGTGAATGAATACTTTGCAGAAGTACAGTGAAATAAGGAGGAGAATGGAACGGGATAACTCCCTTTGGAGCTTGGGGCTTAGAAATTAGTCTATTCATTCACCAAGTATATATATTAAAAAATGTGTTATGGTTGTTAATGTAGAAAACGATGGCACAGAAATGACAGTGTGATGAAGATGAGCAAAGCTAGAAGTGATAATTAAACAGAAGAGTGGTCTAGAAATGGCCCATTTTCAAATGAACATAGAACTGATAACACAACTGATAACAGATGGGGTGGTCAAAAAGGCTTTTGGCACATTGGCTTTCATCAGTTAGAGTATTGAGTACAGAAGTTGGCAGGTCATGTTGCAGTTATACAAGACATTGATGAGACTGCATTTGGAGTACTGTGTCCAGTTCTGGGCACCATGTTATAAGAAAGATGTGCTTTAGTAGGAAAGGGTGCAGAGAAGATTTGCAAGGATGTTGCCAGGACTCAAGGGTGTGAAATATAGGGAGAGGTTGAGTAAGCTGGAACTATTCCCTGGAGTGCAGGAGGATGAGGGATAATCTTATAGAGGTGTATAATATCATGAGGAATAGAGCGGGTAGGTGTACAAAGTCTCTTGTCCAGAGTAGGGGAATTGAGAACCAGAGGGTATAGGTTTAAGGGGGAAAGATTTTATAGGAATCCAAGGGGTGACATTTTCACACAAAGAGTGGTGAGTGTTTGGAACGAGCTGCCGGAAGAGGTATTTGAGGCAGGTGCTATCGCAATGTTTAAGCAACAATTAGACAGGTACGTGGATAGGACAGGTTGAGAGGGATATGGGCCAAACACAGGCAAATAGGACTCGTGTGGATGAGGCATGTTGGTTGGTGTGAGCCAATTGGGCCGAAGGGCCTATTTCCACTCTCTATGACTCTATGACAACCAGACTGGGACATCGGCCTGGTATGTCACTTACTTGCCTTCATATGCACTGATCGATTGCTCCCTCCGCTCATCATTCCTCCCCTTATGCAAGCCCTAAGGGTTGATTTGCTATTTGGCCTCCAAACCTGACAATGATTCTGCAAGTCTTCAATTTTTTTAAAAAACTTTTTCTTCCCCACTCTACTTCTTACCCACTTCACATCCTCACAAATGTTGATGCTGATCCTCAGTAACTCCCATCACCACCTGAAACAACAACGCAAATAGTGAATCGTGAGCCTTTTGCCAGATCACAAATGCTTGTTCCCCATTCTACCACCGACCCTCAAAACCACCCTTTTCAAAATGTTGGACACCAATTTCCCATGACTTAATCCCCCCCCCCCCTACCAATCTCCTTCTCCTAGCTTGCTGGGTCAGGCACAAGAAGGAACTCCAGTGGAGAGCCAACAACCTAAACAGTGGACACTGGATTTTGAGGCCTGAACTTGAATAAGCCATGTAAAAGTAGAACTTAGAATTCATTGTTCAAGGTCATGTATACAAGAAGTAGGAAATGTGAGCTGAACGTGGTTGAAGAAGTATGCCCAAACAATAGATAAAGGCTAAAAAAAAGATATTTTCTCTTAATTTATACTTGAATAATAAAGAAAATTGATTTGAAAGTATGTTTCTTTGTCAGTGATGTGAAAATATCCATATATGGTTAATCTCTTTTTCATTAAGCTCTTTCACAAACCTTATTTCTTACTCTGTTTGAGGACATAATTTTGCCCAGACGTATTTTATTTTGTTGTTATCACATGCAGCAATGTAAAAACTTGTTGAGATGGCTATATTACTACTATTTTTTAAATATTAGGAGGCAGTCGTACAACAGTTCTCAAGATGACCTGCTTTGTACATCTATACCAACGGAAGCTCCAAATGATGAAGGCACAATTCTAGACCAGTTACGTTCAGCACTAAAGAATATTGATGAACTAGGACTGGAAGAAATTGACCGGGCACTCGGAATACCTGAACTCGTTATCCAGGTAAGCATTCAGTCTTGCACAAAAGATTGAGAGCAAGAAGGTGGCACTGTAAAATTTGGTTCACAAAAATACTTATCACAGTAGGCTGTACACTAATGCCACACAAGTCTTCCACTATAAACATCAGGAGTCATTCATGAGGACTGTCAAGCCTGATCTGCCATTAAATCAAATCCTCTTTCTCACCCTAAATTCCATTAACTACCTTTGTGCCAAAATAAATGTTTCAGTCCAGAGTAATGATCTAGAGGCTGAATCTGGAGTAGCTTCAGCCCTTGGAACACAATGCAAGGTTCTTGCTCCCTGTATGTTAAAGGGTGTGGACTAAAGGGCGAGTGTGCAAACTGTCCAAAGCACCAAGGCAGAGGAGCCATTCGAATGGAGGGAAGAAAAAGTAGTGTAGTAGTCACATGGGATAGCATAGTAGAGGAACAGACACTTCTCTGATTTAGTTTAGTGATACAGCATTGAAACGGGCCCTTTGGCCCACTAGTGTGGACCAGTTCACACTAGTTCTGTGTTATCTCGCTTATCTATTTTAGAGGCCATTAACCTACAAACTCACACGTCTTTGGGATGTGGGAGGAAACTGGTGCACCTGAAGGAGACCCACACAGTCACAGTGGTCAGGATCAAGGTCAGCAGCCAAAGTCAGGATCGAACCCAGATATCTGGCACTGTGACACAGCAGTCCTACCAGCTGCACCTCTCTGCCTCAAATACAGTGAATCTTGACGGCTGTGTTGCCTGCCCAGTGTGAAGGGGTAAAGAGCCTGTTCCACGAGCATGCGACTCCATGCGGCAAGCGCAACCTAATGTGGTCGCTTGAGCCGTACGGCCTCGCGGAGCTGGTCCCACTTCGATCACCGGAGCCGTATGGAGCTGGTCCCGACATCACGCGGGGCTCCGAAAAAATGACCGTGTTCAAAAATTCCGCGCGGCAACGGCCTGCCGGCCCGCAGCCGCCTCAACGCCGTGCGCACCGCCTCGACGGGCGTGCGCAGCGTCTTGACGCCGTACGTCACACGCGAACTTCCCGCGGACTTCGCTCGAACTTCACGTCACTCACTCGACCTCCGCGCGGCCCCCGCTTCTGGTTTGGTCGCCCTCGCCGCATGCTGGTGGGACCGGCCCTGTATGGGGATCACTCGACCTCCGCGCGGCCGCCGCTTCCGATTTGGTCGCGCTTGCAGCATGCAGGTCGCATGCTCGTGGGACAGGCCCTTAAGGATGTATCTTCTGGGTTAGACAAGATCTTGGAGCAAGAGGGGGAGGATTCAGATGCTGCACTCCATGTAGTCAATGGTAGATCATGGAAAGACGTTCAACTGGGAGATTATGAGCGGCTCGGGCAAAATTTAAAAGCAGAACTATAAGAGTGATAATATCCATGTGTGTAGACTGGAAAGTGTAAATAGGATTTAAGGGAAAGGGTGAGAAAAGACCATTACCCACAATTTTATTTTAAGTTTAATCTTGTATTTCAGAGCCAAAGTGTGGATCACCAGCCAGAGTCATTTCCTAGCCAGAAGTCCACAATGATGGTTGAAAAGCCTCAGGTCTACAATCAGGCATATGGTCCGCAGACCACAGTAGTACAAGGAAACTACTCCACCATGCAGGACCCTAATTTTCATCCTCTGGCGAATCAAATGGGGCAACGACCAGGATACCCGATGTTACGGATGCAGCCAAGACCTGCACTGAGGTCCACCGGGATGGTGCCTAACCAGCCCAATCAGCTTCGGCTTCAGCTCCAACAAAGGCTTCAAGGACAGCAAATGGTAATGTACCTGCCATCTGAGCTAAGCAGTAAAAATACCTAGTCCTTTATTTTAGAGAAACCAAAATGAGTGGATGTTCCCACCAGTGCTGTTACGCAGTGACCACCTTTCTGTGTTAGTGACAGACCTGTGTCCACCAGTACTATATCCCAGTGTTACAGTGACAGACCTGTGCCCCAGTATTACAGTGACAGACCTGTGCCCAGCAGTACTGTGACCCAGTGTTACAGTGACAGACACGTGCCCCTCAGAACTGTACCCATGTTACATAGACAGACCTGTGCCCCTCAGTATCTCAAGCACGTTCCCGTTGTTCATGATTGAAAGCTAATAGTAATCTACTGCGGCAGTAGGGAAAGGTTGGTAGTGGCCATAGCCCCACTCAACCCAGTCTTGTTTTCAACCTCCTGTATTAAAGGATGGTGCATTGTCAAGTACTGTGGCAATGTGCTAATTCAGCTGCATCTACAAGGCCCTTGCTTCTCCATTTCTTATTTTTAAACCTTAAACATTTTCATACAAATAACCAATTTCACAATTTGTATTTGTTTTGCTAGAATCGACAGCCACTGATGAACCCACTCACCACTGTCTCCAACATGAATCTACCTCTAAGGGCCAGCGTGCCACCACAAATGAGTGGTCAGGTAGGCATTAGAAAATACTAGGATGCTTTAATCATGTTCTACTTATTGTTTATTTGAAATAATGATTTTCCCATTAGATTCATAAATAAGTTCATTTCGATATCCATTGAGACGAGAGTTGTAGACTTGCTGCCTGCTACAACATGGAACAATACAGCACAGGATCAGGCCCTTCAACCCTCAATATCTGTGCCCAACTGGATATCTTGATAAACTAATCATATCTGTTCTCACATAACCCATATCTCTCCATTCCCTGCACACCCATGTGCCTATCCAAAAAGCCTCTTAAGTGCCACTATCATATTTGCCTCCACCACCAACGCCAGTGCCATGTTCCAGGTACCCACCACCGTCTGTGTGTGGGTGAGGAAAAAGATCTTGCCCCTGTCCTTTAAACTTTGCCCCTCTCGCCTTAAAGCTATGCCTTGTAGTATTTGATATTTCAATCCTGCATAGAAGGTCCTGCCTGTCTATGCTCTCTATGCCTCTCACAATTTTACATACTGGTCTCCCCTCAACCTCTGGCATTCCCGAGAAAACAATCCAAGTCTGTCAAACTCTCATTATACCTAACATTCTCTAATCCAGCCTCCACATGCTTCCTCTAATGGGGCGACCTGAACTGCATGCAGTACTCTAGATGTGGCCTAAACAAGTCCCATAAAACTGCACCATAACTTCCTGACTCTATGCTCAATGCTCCGATCAATGATGGCAAGCATACCGTACGCCAGCTTGGTTTATTTATTTTTTCTAGGAATGGGTATGAACTATTAATCTTACATGAAGAGCTGGGAAATGTATCCTCTTCCTGGTGTCTGTACTGCTGATATTTACTGTGCAGACCAAGCAAGCTGAATTTGAATGCTGACCTCACCAGAACTGCTTTATTATTCTTACGAATTAGATTCTAATATAAAAAAAAGTGATGCTTCAGAAAAAGGAGTTGGGAAATCATAGTTGACGTGAATGTGCACGTTTGAGTGACAAAGCAAAAAAATTAAGAAAGTAAGGCTGACTCCATTTAAAGTAGATTCATACCTGTTAAATGCACATCTCTAGTCTATTTTTCAGCAGTTATATCAGAAAAGATGAAAATTGTGCTTCCAATATGAAATAATGAATCTGTTTTATTAAAAACAAATTGGTTAAAATAATGTCAGCTTGAATGGTAATTTTTGATATTGCTTTAAAATTGGATATATTAATGGACAATGAATTAGTGCTGAAAGTTTGAACAATACCATACCTTTTCTCTAGAACCCATCAGGAATTAAGTGAATTTGGCATAATAGGGTAAAAACATTTTGTGATATGCAGAGATGATAAGAAACCCAAAATAATTTAGGCTGTTAACTTGGTCATAAGTCCCATTTTATTGGGAATATCCCATGTTATGAATGTAATTCAAGAAAATTCCTAGAATTTGGGGTGGAAAAGAGTGGGGGAGAAAAAACAATTGTTTATGTTTCTTTTTTTGGAATTGATGAAGACAATTATTTCAGGCACTCTTGTTATATTGAATGTTGACTTTCAACACCATATTGTCCTACATCAGATAATGGAACTGACAAGGTGCTCCAGATTTACTTGTGAACCCACTCAGCTCCTCTTATGAACTGATTTGCAGCAAGGTTACTAAATAATTGAACGTTGTTAATGACAGGGTCATATTTTGCGTTTGTTCTTCAGGGACCTATAAATGCACAGATGCTGGCCCAGAGACAGCGTGAGCTTCTGAATCAGCACCTGCGACAAAGACAATTGATGCAACAGCAACAGCAGCAGCAACAGCAGCAGCAGGTGCAACAGAGAACCATCATGATGCGGCAGCAGGGTTTGAACATCCCACCAAATATGGCAGCCTCTGGCAGCATGGCAGCTGCCATGAGCACTCCTCGGATTCCTCAGGCATCACCACAACAGTTCCCATTCCCTCCGAACTATGGTACTGGGCTTACTTCCCCACCGCCTTCCACCAGTCCTTTCTCCCCAGTGTCCCCAAATCCTGGGTCACAGCTCCTCTCTCACAGCTCCTTGCATGGCTCACAGATGAATCTGGCTAACCAGGGGATGATAGGAAATGTGGGAGGACAGTTTGGGCCTCTATTGAGTCCCCAGGTGCAGCACAATGCCTTCCAGTTTCCCAGCTCAGGTACTGCCTTTCCTCTGAGTGCTGTTAACTATTAGAATGGCAAATCTATTTACTGTACAGATTGCATTATTCTTTGTCTTTGTGTGTTGGGAATGATAGATCAAATTGATTTGGGCTTTGCATTGGGTGTGGAGCTGTTGCTTGCAATGTCTTTACCTTATTTAACCTGACCCGCCTTCCTTTTTTGAAGTGAATGTTGATATTCAGTACTAACTCGCATGCACTGCTTATCTGCTACAATGCTGGCTAAAGTTATTGCATTTCAGTGAGACCATAGATCTTAATGAGGAAAATACCATCGAAGTGGGCCATTAATGAAATGTTTCACATCAGCAGCTACATTATAATTAGTATATTCTGATCTTTATTGTTAAAAAATAATTAAAAAAAATTGTTGGTCTTGGATCAAAATACTGATTCCCAGTATCAGTCATCAGATCATGCCGATATGTAGGCAGGCATTTATATTATGGATGCCTTACTGCTCATCCGAATTGGACACTGACATAATTTATTAGTGAATTGTTTCTGTTGACTGGTGGAGAATTGTTATCTAATGTTTTGCAAAATGTAATGTTTTTTATAAAATTAATACATAATGCAGATCCAATAAATCTCTGATTGCATTATTGTTTTGTTAGGGAAAGGCATTCTGAGTTGGAGTAAATTTCATTCATCTGATGCAACTAGTAAAGGTTCAACAGAACCTGAACCAATTTACATTTTAAGTTACACTTAGGTTGATGTCAATTGTTAGTCCCTCAAATACCTGGCATTTCACCAGTTAATTCTACATAAACCATTCCTGTAGTAGATTACTCAATATTTTGATAATAATATTACATCATGTGCAAATTCTAAATAGTGTTAAGTTGTATTAAACATCACATAACTCAAATGAACACAGAATGTTCAATGCTGACAGCCTTGGTCATTATCATTCTTACAAGTCGTCATTAGTTTTAAGAATCCAAAGTAGTTGGATTATGTATTTTCAATAAGGGGGAGATGTTTATAACGTTTTGCTTACTGACAGTACATTGATACAGGATTCAGTAGAATTTTTGCAGAACTACTAGACTTGCAAAACTGAGTAGCATTTTGTTGTTAAAGTAAACATTGTAATTTACAAATTTGTAAACTTGATTGAGCAGAATTGATTTATGTTGAATTACTGTGAAACATTTCATGCGGTCATACTTTATATGCCTATAAAAGCTTTAGTTATATATTTGTGATGTAATAATTAAATCAGTTTAACAAACTTCAGAGATATTTAATTTCGCTATTTATCTTTTGAACCTAGATGCCTAATTTAAACTGTGTTCTCGAGGTTAATGTTCTCTATGGTTTTGTTATTGAGAATAATCTATGTTGTGAGTATTCAAAGGTGTAAACAGTTATTCTCCTTGTAAAGAAAACTCTCATGAGACTTCTAACATTATTTTTTATGGCAGAAAAAAATGACCTTTATTTAATAGGAGTGCTTTCACACATCTTGTGATATATTTGCCCACAAAATTGAGCTTTAAACATTGGTGAAGTCGGATGTTACAGCCCCAAGTGTAGCTAATTCAATGGTTTTGTAAACCTCTTTTTTGTTGATTGGCAGTAACAAACTTCTGTTCTTGTCTGCAAAGTATGACTGGTGTTATAATTATGTTAAACTTCCTGTTATAAATGTAGCCATAGAATCTTATAATGGAAATAAAAATGAACTAAACATTTTTGCATGCAACATTTTAATGTTAATTAAATGTTACAGAAAAATAAAGAATGGGAATTAATTTAGTTCATCCAATATTCTCGTCCCCAATCCCAGTACCCTATTGATTTGACATCCATTGGCACATGTAAATTCTGTGCATTGTTGTTATGAAATACTGTTAAGGAGATCTAATTTCTAAATGTGCCCCATATCAATGAGACAATTTCATGGATATTATTCACATGTAAAGTTCTTGCTCAGTAGTGGCTGGTTAGAAAACTTACTGGTAAATTCCAAAATTGATCTAACTTCAGGAAATATTCCACCAGTAACTCACATTTTCTGCTTACCTCTAATGAGGTAAATGAAGTATATGACACAGCACAGTCTTGTAGATTAAGAAAGCCTGAGAACTGATGCATGTCCTCTCCTAAAGGGGGTGTATTATGTTGATCATGTTACCTACCCCAAAGCTCTTGTTCATATTCAGTGGCTAACTCTGGGGAGTGTTAGAGTAAACCTAGATTGCAATGTCTGGACAATTGACAGGCCATTTGAATGGGAAGCATAATGCAAGGTACATAAGAGGGAAAGATAAATGAATAGAAATTTCTTTCAAGTTTATTTATTTTTTAATAAGTCACTTACATAGCTGCTTAAAGGAGACACTTCATCAACACCTAACAATTTTGTTGGAGTCCACCTTCTATGATAGTGGCAATAATTTATGACCATGTGTCCACCTTGAGCTACCTTTTATGAAGCATGAAAAAGGCATGGGTGACAAAGCTAGTTTTAGGTTTGAGGTTTTTAATGACGCTGTTAAAAAATGTTCAAAATTAAATTGCAGGAACTGAATGTTGACAAAATGAAAAATAAATGCTTTTTAGTTACATTCATTCACTTCCCTTTTTGTGAGTTCTTGGGGAATTAATCTTCACATTAACATATATCATTTAATTCCTGCTTGTGTCCATCTCTCTAAATTCCTAATTTACCACCAGACTATTAAAACGGATGCTCAAGGGAATTTGTTACTGCGATTGTGCATAGGAGATTTTTAATGGAACCAAATTAAAAATGTAAATGTTTATGCCAATAATGAAGAGGCAAATGACAATTTCTTCATTGCTGTGAGAAATAGTTAAACAGAGCAGAATAAACTACTGATTGCCTTGTGACAGATATGAGATATCATGTATTAATTTTAAGCAAGCTCTTTATTTCATTATGTGGATACATCAATTTAAAATATCAAAATTCATTTTTTAAATGTGCTTGGCATTCATTAACCGATTGAGAATATAGAAGTCTGATTGTGTTTTGTTGTTTGTTGCTTTCAATTTGCAATTTTTTCCCAAGGTATTTCTGAGGGCAGAGCCAAAATGTAACTACAGCAATGGATGCATTTTTAAAATTAATAATTGGCTTTCATTCCTCATGGTAAATTAATTGGTTGTGTGCAGTGTTGAGGAGGGATAAAAAGTGTCAACCACTTTTGCTCACAAGCTCACTTTTGTCAATTTTGCTCATAATCATAGATGGAGAAATTTTGATATTTTTTAAATGCATAAAGTATATATTATAAAATTGTTCTTGAAACTATATATATAGTTCAAATTGCTTTATGGTGTTTGTTCAATCACAGGAATGAATCAGCAGTCTGATGCAGGATTTGCTGGGGCTACCACCCCCCAAAGCCCATTAATGTCCCCAAGGATGAGCCATACACAGAGTTCAATGATACAGCAGTCTCAACCTACACCCACCTACCAGTCACCTTCTGAGATTAATGGCTGGCCACAGGGAAGCATGAACGGAAACAGGTACTTTCTCACCATCTTCATGCTTCCATTACAGAGGGAGGGTGGGAAAACAGATGAATGCAAATACTTTCACCATCACATTCAGGACATTTGAGGTGGGATTTGCAATAAATTGAGTCTTTTTAATCTTTCTAACTTCTAAGATTAAGAAAAGGTCTTAATTCGGTTACAATTTTGTAGACTAAAATATGTGCTTTTGTAAAGTGGAGTGGTTGAATCATGGAGGAAAGTAAACAGTGTTTATATAACAACCCCTTGGGTATGTTAGCTGTTCAATTTAACCCATACCCTTTTTTTGGGGAGGGTGGGGGGGGATATTATTAAGGGCTGTAATTCTTTCTGTGATGGAGAGGAGTGGGATTGAAGTTGTGTGACTAAAAATCAATTGGAGACATTTTTGCAAAACTGTTTAGTTGCTTTGAAGTATTTGTTATATCTAACTATTCCACTGCACAGTTTGCCATTTGAAATGAACCAAGGTTTATGTGGATAGTTGAGGTAAGGAGCAGTGTAGTTTAATGAGGCCACACGTGATTGACCTGTGAAATTTTGTATGGGATGGGTTTTCCATTTTGAGCAAGTAGTGTTTATCCATTGTGGAGAGTCCACAGATGAGTGGTGGAGTAATTCAGTCTGGATCTGATTAAAGCATCAATGAGGATCGAAGAGTGAAAGTGTAAGCACCTTCATTGTGACTCAAAAGTTTGGCAGGGAGTGCCCTTGTTGTCTACTGTATGAAAAGTGTGCCCACCCTTGGTAAGAATCACTGACTGTTGGGGTCCTTGGATGAAGTCGAGGGGGGAGGTAAAGGGACAGGTATTGCATCTCCTGCGGTTGCAGGGGAAATTACCTGGGGAGGGGGTGGACTGGGTGGGAAGGGACGAGTTGACCAGGGAGTTGCGGAGGGAACGGTTTCTGCGGAAAGCAGAAAGGTGTGGAGATGGAAGATGTGGCCAGTAGTGGGATCCTGTTGGATGCAGATCTCACAGACCCAAGTAGTAACAATTTTAGGGAAATGTACTTAATCTAATATATGATTTTTGTTTTCCCCTCTTCTAATATAGCATGTTTTCACAGCCGTCCCCACCACAGTTTGGACAACAGGCAAACACCAGCATGTACAGCAACAACATGAATATCAGTGTTTCTATGGCAACCAATGCTGCTGGTATGAACAACATGAATCAGATGTCAGGCCAGATTAGCATGACCTCTATGCCAACATCAGGATTGTCCTCTATGGGTGCTGAACAGGTAAGAAATGGACAATGTTTTCCCAATATCAGTGAAAATCAATACTGGTGCATTAGCAGCTCAATTTTGGAACAGCAGCCAAGTCGCTGAGACCTCAACAAATGCGTCTTACCAAAGGCTAGAGAGAGACATGGCATTTTAATGTCATGAAAGGACTTATCTGCAAAATACTTTGCATTGGAAAACATTTCAAATATGCAAGTGAGTAATAGTATTAAATGTGGAGTGCAAACAGTTGCAATCAGCCTTTGCAGGAAGACTCAAACATTAACCAAGCAACAGCAGCATGTACGACAAAGGCATGAATATTTGTGTCCAGATTTGTGCTTAGAACTAGAGGGGCAGGGATGCAATAAATGGTCCAGTTAATTTGAGTAATGTTATGGATAGGGTTGCCAACTTCTCACTCCCAAATAGGGACAAACGGTCAAAATACGGGACAAATTCCTGACAGCAATTCGTTGACTGACACGGCTCTGGCTGGGTGAATGATAAGTTCACCCGGGTGCTGATGCACACAAAGCCCAGCTTGAGGGCCAGCTGAGGAGTTTTGGTCCGCGCGACGTCGCGCGCAAAGTCCGGAACCCCATCCAACACATGAACCGATGATCATCGGCCATGAGAAGGAGGGGTGGGGGGTGTCGGCGGTAAGCGAAGGTCCGAAGGCTGCCAACCGATGGGGCCACGGGCGAGACGCTGCTGCTGCACTATATCGGCACGGGTGAGGCAGGCCGGACGCGGCGCTCCGACCCTACAGTCCCCTCGACCCGAGTAGTAACAGTCAAATACGGGAAAAGGCCGGTCCCGTACGGAGACAAACCAATTTAGCCCAAAATACAGGATGTCCCGGCTAATACGGGACAGTTGGCAAACCCTAGTTATGGATCATGTGGATAAGCTATCAGTAAATGTTTGGATTATTTTACCATATTGTAATGGTTTTAGTTAAACGTGGTAGTGTTTCATTGTACCTTTCATTTATTTTATTTTTTGTAATCTTTTAACTTGGGTGTTCAAAGGGCTTTGACTGCCTATGAGCAAGGTGGAACTACTACCACGGAAGGCAGGCAATGCTTTTCATTTCAACTGCTGTATAGTAGCCAGTAACTTTAAATTGCAGTATCCTCCATAATGTTTGGGACAAAGACCCATCATTTATTTATTTGCCTTTGTACTCCACAATTTGAGATTTGTAATAGAAAAAATCACATGTGGTTAAAGTGCACATTGTCAGATTTTAATAAAGGCTATTTTTATACATTTTGGTTTCACCATGTAGAAAATACAGCAGTGTTTGTACATAGTCCCCCATTTTAGGGCACCATAATGTTTGGGACATCACCAGTTGCTGGGTGTCTTCTCTGGTGATGCTCTGCCAGGCCTGTATTGCAGCCATCTTTAGCTTATGCTTGTTTTGGGGGCTAATCCCCTTCAGTTTTCTCTTCAGCATATAAGAGGCATGCTCAATTAGGTTCAGATGAGGTGATTGACTTGGCCACTCAAGAATTTACCATTTTTTAACTTTGAAAAACTCCTTTGTGTTTGGGATCATTGTCTTGCTGTAGAATGAACCGCCGGCCAATGAGTTTTGAGGCATTTGTGTGAACTTGAGCAGATATGATGTGTCTACACTCCACAGAATTCATTATGCTACTACCATCAGCAGTTGTATCAGCAATGAAGATAAGTGAGCCAGTACCTTCAGCAGCCATACATGCCCAGGCCATAACACCCCCACCACCGTGTTTCACAGATGAGGTGGTATGCTTAGGATCTTAGGCAGTTCCTTCTCTCCTCCATACTTGTTCTTGCCATCACTCTGATATAAGTTAATCTTTGTCTCATCTGTCCACAAGACCTTTTTCCAGAACAGTGGTTGTTCTTTTAAATACTTCTTGGCAAACTGTAACCTGGCCATCCTATTTTGCAGCTAACCAGTGGTTTGCATCTTGCAGTGTAGCCTCTATTTCTGTTCATGAAGTCCTCTGCGGACAGTGGTCTTTAAAAAATCCACTCCTGAAGAGTGTTTCTGATCTGTCCGTCAGGTGTTTGGTTTTTTTTCTTTATTATCGAGAGAATTCTTCTGTCATCAGCTGTGGAGGTCGGAGGTCTTCCTTGGCCTGTCAGTCCCTTTGCTATTAGTAAGCTCACCAGTGCTCTCTTTCTTCTTAATGAAGTTCCAAACAGTTGATTTTGGTAAGCCTAAGGTTTGGCTGATGTCTCTAACAGTTGTATTTATGTTTCTGAGTCTCATAATGGCTTCTTTGACTTTCCTTGGCACAACTTTGGTCCTCATGTTGATAAACGGCAATATAAGTTTCCAAAGGTGATGGAAAGACTGGAGGAAAGATTAGGTGCTGAGAGCACTCTTATACCTGCATTGAGGAGGCAATTAAACACACCTGAGCAATTACAATCGTCTGTGAAGCCATGTGTCCCAAACATTATGGTGCCCAGAAATGGGGAACTATGTATAAACACAGCTGTAGTTTCCACATGTTGAAACCAAAATGTATAAAAATGGCCTTTAATAAAATCTGACAATGTGCACTTTAATCACATGTGATTTTTTTTCTATAACAATCTGAAATTGTGGAGTACCGAGGCAAATTAAATAAATGATGGGTCTTTGTCCCAAACATTATAGGGGGCACTGTACAATCAGATGTATCAGGCAAAGTTTTTCTTATATTACTGCCTTAAGCAGTTACAATGAATCACACAGAATTTTAATTTTCTTTGTAAAATTCTATGTAATGTATAGTTAGGACCAGGCTTTGAAGATTTTCTGTGACGAGTGCAAAGAACCTGAGGTGGGGACAGGTTTCTTCCATCTTTTTTTTATAATCAGAGGCATTATTAGTCTATTGCATTTCAACTGGTGGCTCAATGAATTTATCTAGTGTTTAACTGTTCTGGATGGTCTTTGTGTAAGAAGGGACTGCGGAAGGGTCTTGACCCAAAACGTCACATTTTCCTTTTCTCCAGAGATGCTGCCTGACCCGCTGAGTTACTCCAGCTTTTTGTGTGTACCTATGGATGGTCTTTGCTTTGATCTCTGGTTCAAACTGGCCAAATCCAATCATCAGTCTCAGTTCCGAGCATAGGGCGGAGAAGGTCAACTCAAGCATGTATAATCAGTATTTAATACTGACTCTGCTGAACATGTGCAGATGAAAACCAAACTGTTTCTCACTCCTTTCCCCACCCACTCTCCAAATTGATAAGTGTGTTCTTCAGTGTGATGCCTCTCACAGAGTAAATAACTACTTAAAGAACAGAGCTTCGCTTATTCAAAAGTAAAGTGACAATTAGCAAGAGAAAAAAAATTACCGCTTGAAAACACTATTTATATTAAGACTGGCAATGGGAAAAAAATAATGTCCCCATCTCCAATGTTGCTTGAGTAACGTTGGTGACAGTGTAGAGGAAATGAAGTATAAGCAGTCCCACTGGAGAGAGTGGGAGGTCTGCAGTAGACATAATGCAAGGTCATAGTGAATTTTGTTTTAAAATCTCAAATATTAAAATTAATATTGTGTTAATGAACACAGGTGGAGCTAATGTGTCTCAGCACCCAGATTAGATCCTGATGGTAGGTGCTATCTCTGTGGAGTTTGGACATTCTCCCGTGACTGCGTGGGTTTCCTCCAGGTGTTCTGGTTTCTTCCCACATCCCACAGACATGTGGATTTGTAGGTTAATGTTCAAGAAGGTTATCTCAAAGATCTTATTCTCAAGTGATACTGGGCTTGTTATGCTGACTAACATGGACAATTTACAATTGCCCCTAATGTGTAGGACTAAGTATTGGACTGAAGTGTGGCAAGGGAGGAGATGGGGATGGGGATGGGGCAAGAAATTGGTGGTGGTGGATGGGAGAGGTTGGATCAGGCAGGAAGTTTATTGGGGATGGGATAAGTCGGAGATTAGTGACAGAGGAGGGTCAAGATAGAAGATTGTGGTAGGTGATAATTTGTCCTGTGTGGGATAGGGAATGGTGCAGGTATGGGGGGGAAGTGCTGAGGGGAAAACTTAAGTAATGGGAAACCATTTTACTAAAGACTTGCCTGCGATGGGTTCTCGGTGTTGGCCTCAAGAATTGAAGCAATCTGCACAAGCATTTCACATTTCACATTCCTACTCTAGATTAGTGTCCAACCACAGCGATATGCAGTGAATGGAGAAATATGGATCACTGGCAGAGGAAATTAGTTTAACCTGGCATAATGTTTGGCATGATATTGTGTGCCGAAGGGTCTGTCCCTGAACTGTTCTGTGTTCATCCTGAGGACCCAGTATTTGTGTTATCTGCCACATTCTCAATTTTATTCTGCAGCTATCTTTTTATTGAATTTGTATTGCGACGGTCGCAGAACTGTGTTGTTCGGTAACTGGATGAGGTGGAAAGTCTGAACGCGGAGCTGAGCTGTGCCCCAAACCCTATATATCTCCTTAGATAGACACAAAATGCTAGAGTAACTCAGCGGGACAGGCAGCATCTCTGGAGAGAAGGAATGGGTGACATATCTCCTTATTCAGTTTGTGCCAGCAGCTGAGGTGGTTGAACAGAATATGGTTAAACTATTGTCTTTCTTGGCTGAAGGATTTTCAACCAAAGGAATCCGTTTTTGTACTTTTTTCCAAGTTAGTCAGCATAAAAAGACACCTAGCACAAGCCCAGTATCACTTGAGAATAAGGTCTTTGAGATAACCTTCTCAAACATTAATGGAATCGATACTCTGTTGCCAACATAAATCGCCATAGACTTGCACAATTTCCATCCCACTCTCCTCGACAGGCTCGGGAGACCAAAAAAATGTTTATTGGATGAGTTACATGCATGGTGGTTTTAAATAACACCTGCAGCACCAAAAAAAAACTTACTTTTGCCATGTTTTCCAAGCTGCCTTTTTCTGAGTATCAAAGATCCTTTTCAAATGGCTAATATCTCTTTTAATAGAATGTGAAGTGCCCAGTGTTAATGCAAAACCATTACACTGAACAGATATGAAGAAATCAAACTTGCCTGTCCCATCAGCTCTCTCTGCTGCTTATTAATGAAAGTTTTCTTCAGAGCAATTGACTGCAGACTGATTAGTCACTGCACTAATGTTTGCCCATTTACTTTTAACAGTGCAGTGTATTTCAATACCTGGATACTCATTAAAGAAATCTTGTTTCCCTTGCCCTTCCTGATGTGTAGGGGTGAGTGCATCTAGCTTGATGGATTTGACATTCAAGGATGCTTGTGCCAGTAAACAAAACCATTCTTGGTTTTTTAAAAATATATATTCTTACAGATACCACATTAATATCTGTAGTTTTCAGGTTTTAGTGTAAAAATATATATATGAATACTATGAAATCTGAAGATGCAGTTAAATGGGAACTCAACTATTTAAAGCAAAGTGGAGCCTGTGGATGCTGTAACCTGGGGCAAAAATCAAATTGCTTGGGGAACAGCGGGTCAGGCATCATCTGCGGAGGGAGAGAGATTGTCGTCATTTCGAGTCCCTGAATGAGGACTGAATGTGCACAGGGAAGATGCCCAGTATGCAGATGGGAAAGGGGGGGGGGGGTGTGGAGAGCGGTAGGTGGTAGGTAGAACCAGATAGGGAGCTATTATAAGGTGATGGAACCAGGTTGTGGAGGGGTGAGGAGAAGTTTTGTGACAGAAGCTGGTAAGTGATGGGTGGAAACAAACCTTGTTTCATTTAACCTCTTTTTAATTTGTTAATTGCAGCACAACTCTAATAAATCTTTATCATCACATGTTTTCTGCACACTCTTTAAACCTATCAGTTTAACTGTTTAATTTATTGTAATACTGTGTAACATTTAAAAAGAAAACTAGTTTAAAGTGTGTTGGCATATTAATAAGAATAACATCTAGTAATCTAGACCATAAGTCAGTCCAGCCCAATCGAAATCCTGAATGTGCAGAGTTATCAAAGATCTACTGTACATTGTTTGTGGATGGACTTTGAAAAACGCTGTCAAACCTCACTTATTACCTGGATTGTTCTAATGTAATAGTTAATTGCTATCATTATTATTGTGGCAAACCACATAACCTGACACAATGAGAGAGACTATTCACAGGGAACATTTGTAAACTTGCTTTTAGTAAGCATTACTTTGATGGATGACATTGAATCTGTCCTTGATCATTTAAACGTTAAATGAGCTAATGGTTTAATAACATTGGCAGTTTATTTTTTACTTTGTCCATACTAACATAACAAAGACCCAATTATAAAAATAACCTATTGTATATGCATGAAGCAGATTTGGAAGTTCAAAATATGTACTTGGCACAGTTGGTAGGGTAAATAGGTGAATTTCAGGATCTGACCTGCGGTTTTCAGGCCAGTAAGATTTCCAGCAGTCAAAGAATATTGACAAAATTAGTACAGTTTGTGAAAAACAGTTACCTGTTTATCTGAAAGAGCCCCCAGCAAAATGTTGGCCCTTTTGGGCTATATTTGATTAACTACCAAGCAAAATGTGCAAATGCAGTTAAGCCTCAAAATGCTATTTATGTTCAATTTTTCAGGGATAGTGGGGGAACCTGTAAACTTAATCACACTCAGATTTTACAGTATAAGCAACTATTGTCTGTCATGGATGTTCTGTTTTGCTAAATGTTTTCACAGAGTTTGTAGACACATGAGCATCATATAAGTAGTACACTTTCACTGAGCATTCTGATTGGCTTTTAGCTCTTAATATACAGTGCCCTCCATAATGTTTGGGACAAAGACACATCATTTATTTATTTGCCTCTGTACTCCACAATTCGAGATTTGTAATAGAAAAAAAATCACATGTGGTTAAAGTGCACGTTGTCAGATTGTAATAAAGGCCATTTTTATACATTTTGGTTTCACCATGTAGAAATTACAGCAGTGTTTATACATAGTCCCGACACCCCCCTCCCCCCCCCCCCCCCCCCCCCACCCATTTCAGGGCACCATAATGTTTGGGACACAGCAATGTCATGTTTAGTATTTTGTTGCATATCCTTTGTATGCAATGACTGCTTGAAGTCTGCGATTCATGGACATCACCAGTTGCTGGGTGTCTTCTCTGGTGATGCTCTGCCAGGCCTGTATTGCAGCCATCTTTAGCTTATGCTTGATTTGGGGGCTAGTCCCAGTTCAGTTTTCTCTTCAGCATATAAGAGGCATGCTTAATTGGGTTCAGATCAGGTGATTGACTTGGCCACTCAAGAATTGACAATTTTTTAGCTTTGGAAAACTCCTTTGTTGCTTTAGCAGTATGTTTGGGATCATTGTCTTGCTGTAGAATGAATCGCCGGTCAATGAGTTTTGAGGCATTTGTTTGAACTTGAGGGGATAGGATGTGTCTATACACTTCAGAATTCATTATACTACTACCATCAGCAGTTGTATCATTCATGAAGATAAGTGAGCCAGTACCTTCAGCAACCATACATGCCCAGGCCATAACACCCCCACCACCGTGTTTCACAGATGAGGTGGTATGCTTTGGATCTTGGGCAGTTCCTTCTCTCCTCCATACTTTGCTCTTGCCATCACTCTGATATAAGTTAATCTTCGTCTCATCTGGCCACAAGACCTTTTTCCAGAACTGTGGTTGCTCTCTTAAGTACTTCTTGGCAACCAGTAGTTTGTGTCTTGCAGTGTAGCCTCTGTATTTCTGTTCATGAAGGCTTCTGCGGACAGTGGTCATAGACAAATCCACATCTGACTCCTGAAGAGTGTTTCTGATCTGTCGGACAGGTGTTTGGGGATTTTTCTTTATTATAGAGAGAATTCTTCTGTCATCAGCTATGGAGGTCTTCCTTGGCTTGCCAGTCCCTTTGCAATAAGTAAGCTCACCAGTGCTCTCTTTCTTTTTAATGATGTTCGAAACAGTTGATTTTGGTAAGCCTAATGTTTGGCTGATGTCTCTAATAGTTTAATCTTGTATCTAAGTCTCATAATGGCTTCTTTGACTTTCATTGGCTCAACTTTGGTCCTCATGTTGATAAACAGCAATAAAAGTTTCCAAAGGTGATGGAAAGACTGGAGGAAAGACCAGGTGCTGAGAGTTATCTTATACCTGCATTGAGGAAGCAATTAAACACACCTGAGCAATTACAAATATCTGTGAAGCCATGTGTCCCAAACATGATGGTGCCCTGAAATGGGGGGGACCATGTATAAACACAGCTGTAATTTCTACATGGTGAAACCAAAATGTATAAAAATACCCTTTAATAAAATCTGACAATGTGCACTTTAACCACATGTGATTTTTTCTATTACAAATCTCAAACTGTGGAGTACAGAGGCAAATAAATAAATGATGGGTCTTTGCCCCAAACATTATGGAGGGCACTGTATCTTCACATTAAGTACCATGACTACCCAAATGCAATTAAAGTCGCAATAAGCGTACTTTGAGTTTATTATGAAGTAGATAAATTATTTAAGTGGATATTCAGTTAAGGGACGGGGCTGAATCACAAAGTAATTAGTTTTACAACTGCACAATTAATTCTTGGACCTAATGTACATCATCTAATGCCCAGTTTATAGCCCTGTAAAATCCTTGACTATATCAGCATAGATTTGTAGTACATATTATGTATAATCTTAAGAATTTAAATCTTAATGCTCTTTAAATAATTGCTCCTAGAAAAATCCTATACATAGGTTTTGTTTCTGGTCACTTCCTTAGTTATTTCTTATATATTGTCACCTGCACATATGGTTCATAAAGTTCAGAGTTATTTGTATTCTCTACGTGCTTTTGTATGAAAATGATCAAGGAAAGGTGGAGCCCACAATGGTCCACTGTTGCTGTGAAGAAGGTTATAATTAGTAAAACTAGAAAGTGAAAAGGTGAAATTCAGCAGGACAGCAGTGAAACTAGTAGGATGACTAGGGTGTGGGAGGGACCGAGAGAGAGGGAATGCAAGGGTTACTTGAATTTAGAGAAATCAATACTCATCCTGCTATGTTGTAAGCTGCTCAAGCAAAATATGAGGTGCTGTTCCTCCAATTTGCCTTTGGCCTCACTGACAGTGGATGAGGCCCAGGACAGAAAGGTCATATGGGAAGGGGAGTTAAAGTGTTTGGCAACTGGGAGACCCTGCCTCATAGATGGTAGGAATAGGAAGAAGCATCATACCTGCAGTGACTCTCTTTCAGCACAGCTCCAAAGTGAGGATTGTATCATTTCTTATCCAAATGGTCTATCTGAAATTGCTCATTTGGCCTATGGATTAATTCCTTAAATAAATTCTAGTTAATTTGCATTTGAATAAAAGAGGTAATTTTATCTCTATCTAAGTTGAATGGAAGCCAAGCTTCACCAATGCATGGTGGGATATTATTGTGTTACCGGCTTTTATTGCCAAATTACAAATCTTAAAACAGATAACATTAGATATTTAGCACACGGGTTGCCTTTTGGATGATGGTTGTTACTGCTGATGTGAATTAAACTTTTTGTTATTTTAGGAGGAAAGATTTATTGCAAGAGTGCTACAATAACAAGTTGCAATAAATAATTAATTGTGTTCCATTAGTAAAACAGAGATTTATTAACTAACTAATAGTGAATAGTAAAAGCAAAAAGTCAAAACGCATTCCTGTTTTTTAAAAATCCATTCAATTCAGTCTATAGTTTTTTTTAAAGCAGGGATGAGTTGACTAAAACGTTATATTTTAAAACATTTAAACTGTAATATTGTTTATCCAGCCCTGGCTTGTTAACTCCTTGACTGCTCCTGAACATATCCTTAACTAGGACACGAAGCAAGAAATGTAAACTAAAAATATCAAGTGTATACTGCACATAATGAATGCACTGTAATGGTTTTAATATCGTTGAGTTTTTTAAAAATGATTTGAGCATAATAATTCAAGCAATTGGAAAGTTTATTATATGGTATGCAAACTATTTTTAATGTGTCTAAAAAAAGCATAAAGACCAGAAAAAATAGTTGGTTTCTCATTTTCCAAAGTCACTTACTGTTCTGAATCCACTGCTTTTACTCTTTATAATGGTATATTGTGTCTTATTTCTGTTAATTAAAAATGTATTTCATGCTTTTCAATCTTGCAGAAATATTGCTGACCCTCTGGATTGCTATTCCTCCTGTCTTCAACTAGGTCCAGAAGGTCCACGTGCTTGCTGATGTACAGTGCAAGGTCAACATTTAGGTGGTAACAATTATACCAACAAACAAGCTCCACCAGATCAAGCCAAGAAAAGTGCAGCAGCCAATTGAACTCTCAGCCAGTCTCAGAGAAATTCCTGTTACAAGTGTTGCTAACAGAGACAGGCTCCTTAGTAGCAACGTACTTGCCTACCGAAGTTGCTTTGTCCATTAATTGCATTCACCATAAGTGTGACTTAAGTCTGTCCTCACAACAGATTGACATCGGCTTTGAACCTTGTCCGATGAATGTATTTCTATCGTCGTTTTGCAGAATGATCAGCTCTTTGCGCTTTTTTTTGATCTTCAGTGGTTGCTGACTTTTCTGCTATTTAATCCAGTGTGCAGGCTTTCAGCCATGTTTCCCTTCAACAGTATTTAGAAATGAAGCCTTTCTTTAAAAGGTTCTGCTGTGAATATAAATAAACTTACCAATAAGCTGAATAATGTAAGAATAAAGAATTTGGTTTGGAAGGTATCTAAATGGAATATGAAATTGCTTTATGTTTTACATGAAACCAAATGGGGAATAGACCTGGTGGGTTGTTAGTGTGTTAGCAAAGGTGTTTTGGTGCATTATCTCTTCATGCTCTGTGTGTTCTGCAGTCATGGCTCAATATCCAGGGTGCATGAAATTTTTGACTGTTTTTCATTACATTTAAATATTATAATCATTTGGCTCTGCAGACTGAGGCTACCTATTAAACGTTATCAGCTCTGTAGAGCCCCACCTCTCACACCAGAATAACTTATCTGACAGTAATTGTTGCATGTCGACAGAAAACACAAAATTACCGAATCATCTTAACGATTGCATAGCAGTAAATAAGACCATTTTGATCCTTGCCATGTTACAGATCTAGTAAAGTTATCAAATCTGTGGCTCATTTTTACTACTTTCTTTCATTCACATTCAGGTCAAATCTCCGTGCTAGTTCCCATGGCCTACCAGCGATGGAGACGTATGTCGATACCCGTGCCCAAAATGCAGAATAGATTTCTCTCAGTCATTCGGACTGTCTCAGGAAAGCCCATAGCCCCAATTCAATCCCATCACGAGCTGCATAATCCATCTTTAAAAAAGGCAGGAATTTGTAGTCATATCCTCATTGCAAGTGTATGTTGTTCACCCAGTCCACATTACTATTCTCCTAGCAACATCTGGTATTCTCACAACAAAAATCCCTACATGAAATTGGCCTCCTTGGAACTGAAGGCCAGCTTCCTTCTCTCCTTCACCATCTTCCCTTCTTCTGAGCCTTACTGTTTGCCTCTCTTAGGTTGTGCTTCAGTGGTAGTGGCAACAGTATTGGCCTTTCCAAAATGACAGGTTGGCCTCTTGCAGACCATTCTCCCTTGCTGGCTTTATCTCTGTCCACCAGAGATGAGCAATATGATTCACACTCTCCCACAGACAGGCTGGGGTGCTGGGTGGAGTTCAGGAGCATCACTGGCATTTGCTAAGGATTTCTCCACTTCTTTTCTTTCAAAAAATTCTGCAATGGCAAAATAACAAAAGCAAAGATCAAATGTATTCTCTCCTTTTCTTGGTGTACCTTGCTTTCCCATTTTGTACAATGTGTTCTTCAGGAGATAAGTTGTTCATCTTCATTGATAGAAGCAAACACAGGTATACAGGCAGCTAAGACATAATGCGGAAATGAGAATCTTCAGGAGAATTTTTTTTACTGGATTTCTGAAATAGGTGGCATCCTGTGCCTGGCCTCACTGCTGATTCATAATCATTTAATGTTGCATCTCTAATCTAGCAAAGTATTACTAATCTAATATTTTTTATACTCTTTAATTGTCCCTGAACAATCAATTGGTTTGGGACCGAACTGTACAAAGAGCAGAAGCTTCTATTACGAGTCACGCACGTAAAACTTGATCAACATTTTACAAGAAACTCATTAAATGGTGCATCCCATCTTGTGTGCAGAACCAATATTTGCATTACCTGGTTTATTGCATTTCTGGTATCAAGTCATGTGGTTTTTACTCTTAATACAGAATTCTGAGCAAACGTATCTTGGGCTACTCATTCTAGTGACAATTGTGAATAGATTTGGAATTTATTAAGAGTTTGTTGAGTTTCCTTTTAATGTGTGGGCATGGGGTTAGTATGGGTCTTTTCCATACTGCATTTGTTATGTAGACATTAAAAAGCTTTTAGCTTTGAAGAATTAAGCAGATATAATTGTGACATTTACTCACACAATATACCAAATACTACAATGTCGGCGGTTCCATTGAGGCTACGTATTCAATGCAGTTTAGTTCCAACAATGCTATCCTATCATGCATATTAGACCAGATTGTTATAACTATTAAATTCATGACTTTACACTCATGACTTTGCTTCTGGTGTGTTTAGTTGAGTTTATGCATGGGATAGTAATGCTTGCATTGTGAGACATAAAATTTAACGGTATTACAGACTCGTCTAGCCTATTATTCTAAACTAATTGTTCAATGCAGTTATATTGTGCTGAGAGGACGGACTGTTTTATAAGCTTCAGAAACCCAGTGCTTCATTACAATTTCCCAAAGTCAGCGGCAGTTTCAAAAAGCAAAATTGTGTAGATCTAGGATCAGATAAGAGAACACAAACAGCCATAACATTTTCATATGGTACAGTATTTTATAAAAAATAAGATGCAATGACTTTTGGAAAGCAGTTAGCTACAGTGCTCTCCATAATGTTTGCGACAAAGACCCATCATTTATTTATTTGCCTCTATACTCCATAATTTGAGATTTGTAATAGAAAAAAATCACATGGGGTTAAAGTGCACATTGTCAGATTGTATAAAGCCCATTTTTATACATTTTGGTTTCACCATGTAGAAATTACAGCAGTGTTTATACATAGTCCCCCCCATTTCAGGGCACCATAATGTTTGGGACACACCAATGTCATGTAAATGAAAGTAGTCCTGTTTAGTATTTTGTTGCATATCCTTTGCATGCAATGACTGCTTGAAGTCTGCGATTCATGGACATCACCAGCTGGGTGTCTTCTCTGTTGATGCTCTGCCGGGCCTGTATTGCAGCCATCTTTAGCTTATGCTTGTTTTGGGAGCTATTCCCCTTCAGTTTTCTCTTTTGCATTTAAAGGCATGCTCAATTGGGTTCAGATCAGATGATTGACTTGGCCACTCAAGAATTCACCATTTTTTAGCTTTGCAAAACTCCTTTGTTGATTTAGCAGTATGTTTGGGATCATTGTCTTGCTGTAGAATGAACCGCCAGCCAATGAATTTTGAGGCATTTGTTTGAACTTGAGCAGATAGGATGTGTCTTTACAGTTCAGAATTCATTATGGTACTACCATCAGCAGTTGTATCAGCAATGAAGATAAGTGAGCCAGTACCTTCAGCAGCCATACATGCCCAGGCCATAACACCCCCACCACCGTGTTTCACAGATGAGGTTGTATGCTTTGGATCTTGGGTAGTTCCTTCTCTTCTCCATACTTTACACTTGCCATCACTCTTATATAAGTTAATCTTCATCTCATCTGTCCACAAGACCTTTTTCCAGAACTGTGGTTGCTCTCTTAAGTACTTCTTGGCAAACTGTAACCCGACCATCCTATTTTTGCAGCTAACCAATGGTTTGCATCTTGCAGGGTAGCCTCTATTTCTGTTCATTAAGTCTCCTGCGGACAGTGGTCATTGACAAATCCACTGCTGAAGAGTTTCTGATCTGTCCGTCAGGTGTTTGGTTTTTTTTCTTTATTATAGAGAGAATTCTTCTGTCATCAGCTGTGGAGGTCTTCCTTGGCCTGCCAGTCCCTTTGCGATTAGTAAGCTCACCAGTGCTCTCTTTCTTCTTAGTGATGTTCCAAACAGTTGATTTCAGTAGGCCTAAGGTTTGGCTGATGTATCTAACAGTTTTATTCTTGTTTCTCAGTCTCATAATGGCTTCTTTGACTTTCATTGGCACAACCTCATGTAAATTATCAGCAATAAGAGTTTCCGAAGATGATGGAAAGACTTGGTGCTGAGAGCTCTCGTACACCTGCATTAAGGAGGCAATTAAACACACCTGAGCAATTACAAATACCTGTGAAGCCATGTGTCCCAAACATGGTGCCCTGCAATGGGGAGACTATGTGTAACCACAGCTGTAATTTCTACATGTTGAAACCAAAATGTATAAAAATGGCCTTTTATAAAATCTGACAATGTGCACTTTAACCACATTTTTATTTCTATTACAAATCTCAAATTGTGGAGTACAGAGGCAAATAAATAAATAATGGATCTTTGTCCCAAACATTATGGAGGGCACTGTATATAAGAGCCTGTATGTAACCAAGCAATAACTTACTTGAGAGCATTATGTTTTACATACTTGTAGAATTTTGA
This sequence comes from Malacoraja senta, assembly GCA_038087875.1. Lineage (NCBI taxonomy): Eukaryota > Metazoa > Chordata > Chondrichthyes > Rajiformes > Rajidae > Malacoraja > Malacoraja senta. The sequence goes on along the minus strand of CM075977.1, from coordinate 84,820,640 downwards.
TGAAGTAAAATTCTTATGCTGCTGATTTAATGTGAGGTACTACAGTATTACATTAGATACCTTAGCAGCAGTGTCTCTGGTTTATTTTGTAAATAAAGAATCATGATGCCTTGATAGGTAGTGAACAAGCCTGTTTCAGTAGCATTTATAAGGCCAGTAACTTAACTGGTTTTCTGATAGATATTTTGCAACCATTTTTAGATTTTCAAACATGCAAATATCATGCCAAAACTACAAACTGCTACTCTGGTCCATATAGCTTCTCTCAGTCTAATATTATGAATACATTGGAAAATTTGTTAAATGGGTTGGAAGTGGGTGTTTTATTACATAGCTTCTCTCTTGAGCTGTAACATTCTGAGTCCTGATACCTCTGTGCTTGTGTGTCAGGCTGTATGGAGCATGCTGTCATTTAAAGCCCAAAACCCACACTGATCATATTGATCACTGTACAGACACTGAATGCAGACCTGTTTTTGCCTCAACAGTTGTTTTTGCCTCAACAGTTGCTTTTAGAAAGGTGAGCTGCCACATCTCAGCTGCAGATTGTTCATTTGATAAAGAAATGTATTCTTTCTGTGTGTTCAGATAACATCATTGTGTTTCAGATTGCTTTGGTATATAGCTTTATGTAAATACTGCTGTGAATTAGAAAAGTTTTCTGAAATGCAGGCAATTAATTTTGCAAGCATTTAGAGCCTAGACCTTTGCATTTATGTCTATGGGAACATCATGTAATAATCTAATAAGTTTTCTGTATTTATCCTATTTTGTATCTTTGCTTTAATTTAAAATATATGGTTTATGACTGGGTGTATTACTGTTGGAATTGTGCAAATAACCACTGTGTAGTTGCCTACAGAGCCAAAAGATTAAAACACAGAACTCTGAAGGGTAGGGTAGGTTTGTTTCACATGATCATTTAAACTCTGTGCACTGTAACCCAAATGTATATCTTCTCTAAATTTGAATGCTTAAAGGTCTACTCTCTTGGGAAGAGGATCATGGGAGCTAATTTCATTGGGAAGCAAAATCTCTCTGATTGCATTGTGTTCAATCATAACATTTTCCCTCTAACAGACTTAAAGTATGGAATCAAAACTAACATTTAAGAACTATGTAGTGCTGTACATTGCAGACAAGCAAGGCGATACGACTCCGTTTGCAAAATCCAAAGATTTCACTGAGTTGATTTTAAAATACAGCTAAGCCATGGTGTGTTGGTGTGGTTCAACATCATTTTATAGTATTTCTACACAGTTGATTGTTGACTGGATGCAGACAAATTCTCTGCACAAACAATTCTATGGATTTTCAATTTGATAGGCAAATCCCGTCTACTTTTTCATTTAGAGCTTGACTTTGTTTTGTAAGATCCGTCAATTTCTTAGTACAGTGCAGGAACCTCAAATGCTATAACTTAGCATAATGCCTTAGATATGTTTTTATGTCCTGTATATTCCTAGCAGCTGTTTGTTGTATTATATTGTTTGTATAGTGAATTGTGTAAAATTTTTGGATGTGTCATCAGTTATTAATTTTTGTTGTCAGATAATTAGAAATAATGGTTGCCTACTGCAATATGGACCCATGATTATTGCTTAGTTTTTTTTTTCAATGTTACTTTGTTCCTTTTGTGGTCAGTAGTGGGGCACTATTTGTAAAATGTTTGTTTTCTCCCCCAAGTCTCTGAGTGGTGTATATTGGCAGATTGCAAATTCTAAGCAATATGTAAAGTAAGGTTCTTCGGCAGAAGGCTTACAGTGTTTGCAAGTTCAGAGATGTATTTTTTTTTAGTTCACACTAAACAACTTTTTTTCTTCTGGCATCCATTTTTGTATCCTTATTGTGAGCATTCTATGCCAATTTAGGTATATTCAAAGAAATTAAATACATTTATGCAAGTTGTTAACTAATATTGCTTTTGCTGATGTCATTTGCTTACTTGATGTTAAATAATGCTGTTGTAAATAAAGAATCCTGTTATTGCGATGTTTAATAAAATTTAATTCCTTTGAATTTTGCTTTTTGTTTTTAATTGAGTTGCACTAAAGTAAACCTTGGGTCATGATGGGACATACAAACTTAACATGGATAGATGCCAGCCAGTAATCTTACCACCCTTAATATTTCTGCAGTGAATCAGCATGAGTACCTAAGCTCCAATGCAGCACAGCATCACAGTACAGCCATGCAGCTCTTGTGCAGTAGGTGGCGTTCTCTCCCATCATTCTAGCACCCCCTTGACGGCAGCAAGCTAACACTTTTATGAGATTTGCTCCTGACTTCACACAAGACCTTTTAAATCAAGAAGTCGCCAAGGATGTGGTTACCACTATCTATCTCTTGAATCTGAGTCTGGAGTTGAGTTTCGGCTGAACTTGTGAAATTTCAGCTGTTGTACTTTTATCGTTTTCTAAGCATGTCGGAAATGTGGCACTCTGAGCATTTCTGTCTTTGCCCTGCTAGAGATCCAAAACTGCTTCTGGCAAAAATGCAAAACTCTTAACAGCAACCATTTTATGAAAATCCCTTAAACTATTTACTTAAAATAAACCATAAAATCTGCCAGATTGAACTGGGTTTGGTCTGCTGGACTGAAACATCAAAAGTTTATTTATTTAAAGATACAGCATGGAAACAAGCCCATCGGCCACCAAATCCATGCTGACCATTGATCTGTTTACACTAATTCCATGTCATACAATTTTTGCCTCCTCGCTGCACACCTAGGGCCATTTACAGAGGCCACACGCACATCCTCTGGATGTGGGAGGAAACCAAGGCACCTTGTGGAAACCCACACAATCACAATCCAAATGGGCAAACTCCACACAGGCAGCACCTGAGATCAGGATCTGACCTGGGTCCCTGTGAGAGAGCAACTCTACCCACCCTGCCACTGCTTCGACAGTTGGTGAGCCTGGGGAAAGTGGTGGATAAGGACTCATCCTCTGTCAAGGCCCTTCAGGCTGAAAGGTCCTGCATGGTGTCTGCCTTCTTGTAGCAGAGACACACTGGTAGAATTCGACTAAAATGCTGAATCTGCATTATTCAGTGGTTCAGGAACCAAGAATGCAGTAAATGTTTGTGTAATGTCAATAGTTCCTGTGGTGCTGCAGGTGGGCAAAGTGTACTTTTGACAAAGTCTAAAGTAGTAGCCTGAGTGCAATGGAATGAAGACTGGTGTTTATCTAGCCTGAAGGAGAATGATGGTGATTATTGGAGGTTACTCATCCTTGCCCTGGACAACACTGCAGGGCTTCCTCAGAGTGGTGTCCCTTGTGTCCTAGGCCGAACCATCTTTACCAGTGATACCGAATAAACCACAAAGTGCTGGAGGAACTCAGCAGGCCAGGCGGCATCTGTGGAGGGAAAACAGGTGGTGTTTTGGTCTGGAAACCAATCTTCTTCAGACTGATAGAGGCGAGAAAGCTGGTAGAGAGAAGTGAAGGGAAGGGGTCGGGACAAGAACTAGCAAGTGATAGGTGGATTCAGGTGAGGTGGGATTATTGGCAGATAGGTGCAGATAGTAACAAAAAGTAACATAGTAAAGTGAAATCAAAAGGAGCAGATGTGGAATCTGAGAAGGAAGTTTGAGGCACTAAAGATGTAGAATCGGAGGGAGGAATAGTGGATGTAAGGGAATAGGGAGGGAGGGGGGGGTAGGAAAATGGGAAACTGAGGGGTGGAAGATGTGCAGACAGAGAAGGGGAAAGGAGAGCTGACTGGTAGGTCAAGGATCTTCTCATCACTGGGCCATAAATGGGGATATTTGCTAATTGCACAACGTTTAATTCCATTTGCAGTCCTCCATCTCTGCCTGTGTGTGAGAACGTCTAGGTAACACACAGACATCAATTGATAAGTATTGATGGCTATCCTTGACATTCCCAGCTTCCTTCATATACTCGGTCAGTACAATAATAGCTAGGATGGCATGTCAGAGGGTAGGTGTCTGACTGCCTGAAGTCTTTCCAAAGTACAAGTCCAGAGTGCGATGGTTTGCTCGACACAAGTTTGGATGAATCCCACTCCAAAAACACTTGAGTACCTCAACACTATCCAGATCAAAGCAACCACCTTCCTTTGCACTCCAGCTGTACCTTAAAACTTCATTCCCTCCACCATTGCCCACACAATGGTTATAGCATACCATTTACTAAATGCAGTTGTGCTCCTGGTCTACTCCAACAAATTCCTAAACGTGACCTCCACCACAAGAAAGGATGAGAGTAGCAGATGTATGAATGCATGCACACTTCACTGGGAGCAAGTCACATACTACTCTAATTTAGGAATATTTTATTATCGCATCAAACACACTAAATTTAAATTGTGGAAGTCTCTTCCTAACAACATAAATAAAGTCTTCACAGGGCTGTTCCTCTCCGTTAAGATGAATAAAGTTGCTAAAACTGTGTCACGGTGCAACAGGTGAAGATATAGTGCCAGATTTACCTGTGTGAATGCAAGAAATCTGCAGGAGGTTAGTACCACGTCAATGGGTTTCTTGAGATACTAGTTGGAGAACAGTCAGAGTGACACAGCTAGAGCAAAGGCACAGTCCCTATACCTCCTCCCTCGACTCTGTCCTGGGACCCTGATGATCCTTTCAGGTTAGGCAGACGTTCACTTGCACCTCCTCCAACCTTATCTACTATATACATTGTTCCAGGTGTGGACTCTTATACATCGATGAAACCAAACGTATCACTCCGTCCGTCTGGGCCAACATGATCTCTCGGTTGCCAAACACTTTTAACTCGCTTTCCCATTCCCACACTGACCTTTCTCTCCTGGGCCACCTCCACTGTCAGGGTGAGGCCAAATGCAAATTGGAGGAACTGCACCTCATATTTTGCTTGGGTTGCTACAACCCAGCAGTATGAATATTGATTTCTCTAACTTCAAGAAACCCTTGCATCCCCTCTCTTTCCCTCCCCCCCCCCCCCCCCCCACCCTAGTCATTGTACTAATTTCACTGTTGTCCTGGTGAGTTTCATTGTCTATAACTCGTTTCACCTCGCCCACAATGGACCGTTTCCTTGATCATCACTACTTTTTTGCATATCTTTCTTTCATTTGTTCTGTATCTCTCTATATCGCCATCTATCTCTCATTTATCTTTCCCCTGACTGTCTGAAGAAGGGTCTCGACCCGAAATGCCACCTATATTCTCCAGTCGGAGAGAGGAGGAGAATTTCTTCAGAGTTGAATCATGATCTTTTAAATGGTAGAGCAGACTCAAGGAGCTGACTGGTCGATTTCTAATTTATACAATCCTGTGAAATGAGGAATTCATAGGAAGTGGACTGGAAGTGGGGAAGCAATTTAGCATGTCCAGGCCATGCCATCAACCTGTACAGCACATAATCCCATTCCCATATTCCTCAACACTTTTTGTTAATTAATGTTCTTCAATGCCTTTGCAGTTCTGCTTTGAAAAACAGTTTCCAGTAGCCATCGAGCTTCCTAATCGTTGTGTATCTGTATCTGGCCAAAATATGGGATCTTGGAGTACAGTTACATAGTTCCTTGAAAGTGATGTCACAGCTGGATAGGGTGTCAAGAAGCTTTTGGTTCATTGGCCTTCATCAGTCAGGGTATTGAGAATAGAAATTGGGATGTCATGTTAAAGTTGTAGAAGATGATGGTGAGGCTGCATTTGGAGTATTGCATTCAATTTTAGTCGCCCTGCTGTAGGAAAGATGTTAAGCTGGAAAGAGTGCAGAGAAGATTTACGAGGATGTTACCAGGAGTTGAGGGCCTGAACTATAGGGAGAGTTTGGGCAGTCTAGGACTTTATTCCTTGGAGCGCAAGAGGATGAGGAGTGATCTGATAGAGGTGTATGAGACCATGAGGGGAATAGATGGGCTGAATGCAACCTTTACCGAGGTATATTTTACCCAGAGTAGGGGAATCAAGAATCAGAGGGAATAGGTTTAAGGTGAGAGGAGAAATATTTAATAGAACATGAAGGGGCAAACTTTTGGTGGGTGGGTATATGAAATGAGCTGTCAGAGGACACTTAAAAGACACATGGATAGGAATCGTTCAGAGGGATATGGGGCCAAACACAGGCAAGATTGGGCATCTTGGTTGGCATAGACAAATTGGGTTGCAGAGCTTGTTTCTGTGCTATGATTCTATAACTCAGAAAGAAGAATAAACAAATAGTGTTATGCCATTGAATTATTTACATGCAGCTGTTGCAGTGGAGATCATGCATTTTTACTTAAGGTTTGGTTGGTGTTTCTCTGTGTAAATTTTGATTCCTCGTCAGCTGGCATGGAAACTGTATGGTGGCTGGCTTACTTCTGTGATGATAACTTATCAGGAAAAAAGGCTCCCAGAAGACGATGGAGTGGGAGAGGTGAACTGAGTTAGGCTTGGAAGAATGAAGACTTGCAGGATAAGAGCTGGCAGCTGGTGCAGATGGCATTGATTTTTAAAACACTGAGAGCCATGCATTTAGTGTCAAAAGCGGCATGGTGGCGCAGCGGTAGAGTTGCTGCCTTACAGCGCCAGGAACCTGGGTTCGATCTTGGCTATGGGTGCTGTCTGTATGGAGTTTGCACGTTCTTTTCGTGACCGTGTGGATTTTCTCCAGGTGCTCTGGTTTCCTCCCTCACTCCAAAGACATGCTTGTTTGTAGGTTAACTGGCATCTGTAAATTGTCCCTAGTGTGCAGGATAGAAATAGTGTACGGGTGATCATTGGTCGGCGAGGATTTGGAGGGCAGAAGGGCCTGTTTCCACGCTGTATCTCTAAAAAAAAATTTAAAGTGAGGATTATTTGTATGTAATAGGGGGAAAATGTTTGGGCTTCTTTATAATAGTGGAGAAATATTTGTTATTTTTCTCAGGATACGATCTACAAAGGCAGTGATGGTCAAGTCTGAGCAGCTCCAAACTGTTGGTGAGGTGCTGTAAGTGTTCCTGCAAAGTAATATTAACTTTAATTCCTATTCACTAGGGTGCATACTGTATGTGTAGGAAGGAACTGCAGATGCTGGTTTACACTGAAGATACACACAAAATGATGGAGTGACTCAGCGGGTCAGGCAGCAACTCAGGAGAAAAGGAATAGGTGAAAAGTCTTGACCCAAAACGTCACCTAGACTTTTTCTCCAGAGATGCTGCATGACCTGCTGAGTTACTCCAGCATTTTGTGTCTATGCAGGGTGTATACATATTTAAATGATCTAAGAAACAACCAATAGATGGCACTTTAAGACAAGTAATGAAAGGATAAACTGATAGTAAGATGCATGTTCAAATGTATTGTAGCTTGCAAGATATGTTTCATGGGGGTGGATGTAGCAAGAACTGCTATATTTTAATATAATGACAACATTTTAATAAAGAATATGCCCAACTCATTTTCAGGTCACAGCTCTAACATCCAATTAGAATAACTCAGAAAGCAAGAGTTTATGTAAAGTAACACATTTTTAAAATAAGTATGTGACTGAATGCCTATAGATCACCCAAAACAATTAATCAATATCACTGAATGCTAAAAGAAATGCATATAACAATATAAGCAAGACTTCAAATGAATATTTCAGGAGTTCTGCAGTGCTGGAGCAGCATCCAAGGACTTTTGTTAATGCTTTGTGCAGTTTAATTATTTTATAGAAGAAATTACAGACTAATTGGAGAGTAAGGTTAAATTAGTACAGTAGAACAAACATGTATCCAAATCTACTTGGTTTCGTTGAGTTAATAAGCATTGTGAATATAATATTTGCAAATTTCACAAAATATTCAATTATCTGATGCCTTTAAAGAAGATGGAGGAATGTTCAATTAATGACGGTTCAGCAAATTGGATTGAAAATTGCTTCCAATAAGAGCAAATAGAAACTGATGATGAGTGGACTGTCTGTGTCTCGGCTGGTTAGGTATGTGAGTAATAGAGCTATTCCACCAAAGAAAGTCCCTGCTTCAATTTCCTGAGTTAGCTGATTTCAGTGCATTGAGCTGAAACCCCATAACCATGTAAATAGAAATCCTGTTTACAATACTTTTTTTTTTAATGTTGATATGAGAGATTGGGTCAGATGAGAAGCAGGAGCCTTTGTAATTTCCTCTGTGGTCCCCACCCCGTGCACTGATGGGGCCAATTTACCGAGAGGGGAATAGGAGAAGAAAATTAACAGAAAAAAAAGATAGAAGGAACTGCTGGATAATGGTGAAACGGCATATGCTTTAATGAATTAACCAGAGAAGCGTAAGCAGGAACAGAAGTGAAAATTGAACAGTGACCAGGAAGACTCTTTGTTTCGTTTTGAAAATATTTGGTTGGAACGATAGAAATGTTGGAATATCGGTGGTTTAATTTTGAGTGTATGCTGCTTAGCTCGGGTTATAAAGAAATGTCTTGGTTGTATCTTGTATCACTCGCGATTAAATGTATTTTGAAACAGTTGACTCCTGCAGTGAAACAACTAAAGCGAGATTCAGGCGCATTGTATTCTGCGTTTCCCCAGCAAACGTTCACCTTGCATCGCACTCCCGAGCGACACCCACCTCCTCGGGTGGCAAACGCTGTTGTATTAAATCTGTAGATAGATACAAAATGCTAGAGTAACTCAGCGGGTCGGGGCTACATCTATGGAGAAAAGGAATAGGTGACGTTTCAGGTCGAGACCTTTCTTCAGACCGAGAGTCAATGGAACTAGAGATATGAAAAAGGTTCAGAACAAACCAGAGACGGCACCGATGACCAAGGAAAGGTGGAGCCCACAATGGTCTATTGTTGGCTGTGCACGGGGCGATAACGAAGGAATATATGGATGCGAACAGTGGCCTTCTGTGAAATCAGGAGCGGGTACGATCCTTTCTCACACGTGGGCTCTTGCTTGAGGGGAAGCGCACCGTGTTTAGCGTGGAAATAATGCACAGTCAAATGTTACAACGGGAAAAACTAAGGGTATTAAAGCGCGGATTAAGATACTTGCATGAATCGGTCGACCATTTGTTTTCTCAATTTAAAAAAAATCGTTCAGAATATTTTTAAATGCATATGAAAGCAAAAAACTCACCCATTTCTGGAAGATTTTTAACAGCGCTGTGACCAATGCCAACGATAGAACCGGCTGCAGACTGTACTGCTTAGAGACCATGTCCTCCTCTTTCAACCACCATCCCGAACAGTTCAGTTCAGATGGACGGTAAGCATTTAGGTATACTTACTGCGCGTCTTGTGGGAGATTATTTTAACTCTTGCGAGATTTTAAACGATTTATATAACGGCATTCATTCACAACACTTCCGCCTATCTCATAAAAGCCAGTCAGTCACATCGCGAAAGAGTTAAAAGCAGATAGACACAAGATTCTGGAGTAACTCAGCGGGTCAGGCAGCATCACTGGAGCAAAAGAACAGGGTCGAGGCACTTTTTCGGTATGAACCAGCATCTACAGTTCCTTCTTACAGGGTTAAAAGCAGGACGTGGTGAGCGGAATGTGAGAAGTTTTGGTTGTAAATGAAGTGCAAATATTTAAATGCAAACCTGTTCGAATAAAGGTAGCTCAATTTCAGCAGTGGGTTAACAAAAAAACCCCAGCATGTTCACTAAAGAAATGGATATTGAAAACCGACTAACTTCCACTAGTATATAACCCTGCACTCATCAAAAACCTGTGGCCCTTTCGAAATGCTGGGGACACACAGCCCCGCCGGTCAACCTCTGAACTGAATCCGTCGGTGACCAGTTGCGAGGAAGGTTCTTCACACAGGTTCTCAGCGTCTTGGCTTTGCAGAGACTGGCAGAGCCGTTGTATAATGCCCAGCATTCCCACTTGTATTCCGATATTCAACGTCTGCAGTTCCCCCCCCCCCCCCCCCGGTTGCTCAGCCTATCCCACTTCTACCTGAGCTCATGCTGTTCGGAGATAAGAAGCCCATAATCCCCCCTCCCCCGAATCCCCAGAAATCGTGCAGTCAACGAAATGTTGTTCCAATGTCACCGATATAAAACGCAAACTCGTTAGTTCCCTTCAAACACTTGACTTTGATGTTAATGTAACGAAGGTCGTTCGTTCGGTCGGTGCCCAGAAATGCACGCCAGTTGGTACTTGTGTAAGTGGGAGAAGAGAGCCCGCCCGGCCAATGCCCTTTTAGTTACCTGTGTGCACCGTCCTAATTCCACCGGCCAACATAAATAAATGCAAAGAATTCGGATACTTAATTCAACTCCGTTATTGCACTTAGTTTCATTGCCTTTCTCTTCTGAAAAACAACATAAGATTGCCGGCATCTATTGGATGCAATCGGTCGTAAAGTCCACGTTTGTGTAGATCACATGGTACAAATCTTCTGGTTATATTTTAATGACTAACATCTGATCATTTGCATTAATTTGGCATTTGCCTTGTTAAAATTAACAGGAATAAATGTTCATATAAAAGAAGAAAAAAACGCCGGCATTTTAATGTCGGCTGCATAATAAAAGTTTTAAAATGTAGAAGTAAAATTCATAGAGTCATAGAATCATACAGCGTGGAACTTGTTCAACTTGCCCACGCCGAGCCACTCGTCCTACCTGCCTGCGTTTGGCCCATGCCCCTCCAAACCTTTCCCATCCAATTACCTGTTTAAATCCTTCTTACATGTTTAAGTAATGAAATTCAGATTTGCGATTGGCCCTAAAGCTTGATATCGACCTTGCTATTCCAAGCATTCTTTAAAAAAAAGTTAATATCACTTAACAAGAGTATATTCCTCCCAGAAGCAAACACGTTGTCTATCTTCGGTATTTACCAACATTTGCACTTCCTTTCTGCGCTTTTAAGAGTTGCTGTTTACTTAAACGAAAGTATATTGATGCTCTGTAACCTAACCTCTGTTCCCTACATGTCCCTGTTGGGGGGAGGGGGCACAATACTGTATCATGTCGGATGATTCACTCTGAGCAAGTAAAAAAGCTTTATTTTCATTCCGAATTCAAATTTCTCCATTATATTTCATGTAAAATATGCCGAATAAATCCCTGTTGCAATTGACGTGGTCTTTACAAAAGGATGTTTTATTTGTACCATTTTGCTCGTTCAGTAAACTTTCAATTTCCACTGCTTGACCAAAACATTGTTTTTTTTAATGTTTACCGTATTTGCGCTAAGTATTTATGAGCAGTATCGAAGATGTAACGCCATTAGATGTTGTAAAATAAAAAATATATAATCTGAGACATTTCGAATGATGCTGCAGTGATTGGGTCACTAAATAAAGGGACATTGGAACTGGGCCTGAATCGATGACATTTATTTTTTGTAGCGTTAGATTAATATTTTGTTTGAATTATTAAAATGAATAAGTGACTTGCAATATTATATCAACCTGAGGACTTCTGTTTTAAATCGTTTCATCCAACGATTCATTCATTTTCCTGACTTGGCCCCAAGAGCGAGATGTCCGACTCTGGTTTGAGGCAGCGTGTTTATGAAGTGACCGGGTGCGCGCATCCTGGATCGTCGAAGTCATTTTACAAGCGAATGCCTTGGGCTTTTCCCGGGGAAGGCATCGAAAAAAAAATTAAACGATGTTTTGCTGTTGTATTTGGAGATCATTGGTTAGGTCTACACTGATAAACCACAGTTTGCTTTCTGCCACAACGCTGTTAGCTCGGATTGCGAGGGTCAGGAGATGCGGTGACAATGAGATGGAGGCTTCTAATGTGTTAAAGTGCAGTCCCCGAGGAGGTCTCTCTCTCTTTCTCTCCCACTCTCTGCCTCCGACCAATCGCCGGGACGGGGAGAATCCGCGGCCCTCCTGCTCTCCACTCTCTAGCCATCTGCCCTTAGCTGACCACACGCACAGCAGAAGCTTTCTGTAAACAGCAAGAGTCAAAATACTACACCCGTCCCCATCATCAAACCGCTACAATAAAGGAACTCGTGCGGAATCTCGCCTTTCGCGTTTGCACCCAAGTCCTGAAGGATCAGACGACCTTACGGCAAAGTAGGTAAGCTGCCCATTTTCAACGCTGGTTTAGTGACCTCGGTAAAGAGACTGTTATGCCATAAAATGCAATCATTAAAAAATGTGGGGTTGAGTTCTTGCATCCGTTTACAGCAACGAGGATATTAAAAAGTAATTGATCAAACTGACGTTTTGTTTACTCAATACTTAACCAAGGCGTTAGATGTGTTCATTATCTAGTTCCCCCTGACCCTCTGCGATTGACCCGATGTTCTTTAATTTAAATGTCACGACCCTGTTTTGTCTCAATTGTTGGCGAATATTGATCCAATGGATAATATCGAATTCATTGCACTTCGAACTGATAGTCAGATTGCCAACTTTGTGCTCTGCAAAAGATTCTCCGTGGTTTCAGCGGTAATTATCGGCCAAGCGGTCGAGACGGGGATGTAACATGTTTATTTAAATCAAATGGCGTTTATAATAATGGTCCAATAAACAGTGTTTATGTGTGCTGAAAGATGCATATGTTACCACACATGGATAGAATCGTACTTCGTGATCTACTACGTTGATGCAATTCACGCGAGTTAACATACACGGGACCCTTAACTGTTATCAACGTGAGATGTGGATTTTTGGAGGCTGACGAAATTTAACGAGCATTGAATTGAATCAAACGAACTCCTCATCCGTGCTGAGTAGATTTCCTGCAATTCCAGGGAACGGTAAAGACTGGTCCAGTATTTTCTAACCGCGATTTCTAGGATCCAGAAAAAAACAAAACCTCGTCGCAATACTTAATTACAGCAGGTTCTTGGCAAAACATAAGCATTTGGAGATGCAGTTGAGGTGGGGGTAGGGATGGGACGTGTGGTCCTTACGGCAAATTGATACTGCTTTGGGGACACTAATTTATCAGAATACCTGATGAATGATTTTCGCAATTCTGGAAAGAATCCGAATTACGCGTTTCAGATCGGATCTTACTTCTGGTAAAAAAAAACTTTGCCCTAACGATGGTGTTTTATTTTTCTCCCCCTGGCCAACCTTGCTTTTCTTTCTGTCCTTGACTGGTTCATCGCTGCGGGCGCCATTCATTTAGAAACTAGCCTGTAGTCCTGTTAATTACCCATCTTTAGAGTCGCGCCTGATTTGGATCCTTTCTGGGCTTTCGTTTTAACATAAACGTTTCTCATATTGTTTCTTCATTCACACGTCGAATACGTGCGTCTTTTTCACCTCATTTGCAGAGGAATTTCGTTCCATATGGAATCAAGTTTGTATTAACCGTTTGTATATAATATACCGATCTCCATTGAATGTAATTTTAAATTGTTCGTTGTATATTTCGTTATGTTGCTTTTCTATGTATTCTTATTCTAAAGTGAAATTCGGATGTACCCAACATATTTTTACCTCTTCTATTTCCTATCTGCCTTTCTGTAATCTTTTTCCAGAGATTTATTTAATGAATTGAGTAATTCGGAGATTAGTTGTATGCGTGTGTATACTGTACTTTCAAAACGATTATCAAATTTCAAAGATACATCTTACTGTGGGACATTAACATGTAAAATAGCCAATGTACCCAACAGGTTTTTACCTCTTCATTTCTTATCTGCCTTTCTGTAATCTTTTTCCTGAGATTTATTTAATGAATGGAGTAATTGTTAAACGTCCTAACTGCTGGTTTGGGGAGTCTTTGCTTAGAAACGCACTGGACATGTGATACCGACTTGGACCGTGCAACCCACTACATAGGAGTTACAACATGTTTCCGAATCAGGTAGCTCCCCACTCCCTCTCCCTCCCACCCCCACCCGGCCACTTTGCTCAGTAGGAATGGATGGTGCAGAAGGCAAATGCTGTCAATTAACCGAGATCTGCTAAACTGTACATGGAAGATAGTCACAAAATGCTGAGTAACTCAGAGAGACAGGCGGCATCTCTGGAGAGAAGGAATGGGTGACGTTTCGGGTCGAGACCCTTCTTCAGACTGATCAGACTTCACATGGATCGCCTTTCAAATTCCAATTCCAGAAATACTCAGTCTGAAGAAGGATCTCGACCCGAACCATCAGCCATTCATTTATCTCCAGAGATGCTGCCTGTCCCGCTGAGTTACTCCAGCATTTTGTGTCTTACTTTGAATAAGTTCTCCTCCTCTCACCGACAAGAGTTCTGTAACACCCTCTCTCGCTGCTCCCCCCCTGTGATTCCTCCTGCTTTCCAGCTATCTATCGTTTCACACCTTACCCTTCCATATCTCTAGACTCCCTCTCCCCTGACTCTCAGTCTGAAGAAGGGTCACGACCTGAAACGTCACCCATTCCTTCTCTCCAGAGATGTTGCCTGCCCCGCCGAGTTACTCCAACATTTTGTGTCTAACTTCGGCGTAAACCAGACCTCTGCAAGTCTCTTCCTACACAATGTACACTCCGTGTCGCTCGATGGACGAGCCCGGTTTGACCTTTGGGGTGGTGGAAAGGGGCGACCATTGACCCATGATTGCAGGATTTGGGCGACGGAAGCTGCTATGTTTATGCAAACATGTATTCACACTGGTTACGGTTCTCTCTGCTCATTCACAGGCGATCGGGTTGCCGCATAGTTCCAACTGGGATGTCCTTGTCGATTGAAGAACAAGTTTACGCGAGTGAAACCATCAGGACGGAGCCCCCTCCAAGGATCCCGGGCTACTACCCCCTCCATCCAGCCCATCCCCACTACCTGGATGTGCTGCGCTCCTCCTCACAAGAAGCGCTCCAGCCTCTCAAGTCTCTGGGCAGGCTGGTCAACGACTCCAGCCCGCTCATGCCCTTCTCCGTCGGCAACTTCTCCTTTCTCAACGAGTCTACTCCGCCGCCGAACGGATCTGCAGCAGCATCCTGCCCTCCGCTCCGCTCACCCTCTTCACTAAGATGCCGGACATCCTCAACCCAGTTTACCCCCGAAGCCGCGACAAGCCGGCCATTCTGCCGCCCCCGACCTACTCCCCTGTGCAGTCCCGGCCAGAGGCAGGGTCGTCGCCACCGCCTCCAGCCCAACAACAGCGCCCAGCACACGGGCTCCCTGCGCTCCACCGGGCAGGCGACAGCGGCCGCCCTCCACCTCCAGTCCGGACACTTCACCGAGCACGACCTCAACACTGTCCTATACGGCCGCATGGACTCTGCCAACCACGACGGGCCGGTCAGCCATGCCATCTCAGGGCTGCGAATATCCGGAAACACAGGTACACAGCTCAGAGAGGAGGGAGGGAGGGAGGGAGGGGAGAGAGAGGGGGGGGGAGGGAGGGAGGGAGGGAGGGAGAGAGGGAGGGAGGGAGGGAGGGGGAGAGAGAGAGGGAGGGAGAGAGAGAGAGGGAGGGAGAGAGAGGGGGGAGAGAGAGAGGGAGGGAGGGAGGGGAGAGGGAGGCTCATCTCACTTCATTCACCTGTTTCTCAGGAACATGGACCGAACGAAATATCTCAGTGATACCTCTGTTCCTCTGCTTTGCAGGTGGTCACGAGTCCCAGCTTCAACACCTGGACAGAGACCCTATCCAAATCCCAGCGGGTGAGTGGAGGGGGCGACTGGGGAAGGAGTGGGAGATGGTGGGGAACAGGGGGGGGTGGAGGGGGGAAGAATTTGGGGGAAGCAGTGGTAGGGGAGAGGGTGTGGGAGCCGGGGAGAGGATTGAAGGAAGGAGTGGGAGAGCGAGGATGAAAGGATTGGGGAACTGAAGGATGAAGGGTGGGGGGGGGGGGGTACGTGAGCGGAGTGGGGGTGAATGGGCCGTGGAGTGAGTGTGAGAGAGCGGCGTTGTGTTGGTGAGTCGGGGATGGGAGGATGGTAGAGTGTGCGGGTGAAGGAGCGTGAAGATGGAATGAGAGGCCCAGGGAGGAATAAATGGGCGAATAGTGATGAAGGGGTGAGTGGGGAAGGGGGAGCTGGAGTGAGAAGGTGGAATAAGGAAGCGGAGAGAGGGAGTGGGATAGGAAACGATAGGGTGAGGGAAGGTGGTGGTAAATAAGGAAACGGGGCTGTTATGTGGAGAGAACGGGTATGGAGCGGAGGTGTGTGTGTGTGGGTGTGTGTGGGTGTGTGTGGGTGTGTGTGGGTGTGTGGGTGTGTGTGCGGTGCGAGTGACCGCTGCCTCTACTCTCCCTCCTCTCCCCTTCTCCCTCCCCGCAGGGCTCGCTGTCTCTCACACCTACTACGGCGGGGTTCCTCTCCACGGAGTCTTCTGCTCCCAAAACCTGATCCCCAAGGGCGTCCGGTTCGGACCTTTCACGGGAAAAGTGGTGAATATGAGCGAAATTAAAACGTACGACGACAACTCGTACATGTGGGAGGTGAGGATTACTCTGAGAGTTGAAATATATATATATATGTGTGTGTGTGTGTGAGAGTGAGTGAGTGAGAGAGTGAGAGAGTGAGAGAGTGAGAGAGTGAGAGAGTGAGAGAGTGAGAGAGTGAGAGAGTGAGAGAGTGAGAGAGTGAGAGAGTGAGAGAGTGAGAGAGTGAGAGAGTGAGAGAGTGAGAGATGTCAACTGTTTAAGAGAGGAGATACAAGGAACCGCAGATGCTGGTTTAACAAGAGAAATAACAACAGACAAAGTGCTGGAGTAACTCAGCGGGTCAGGCACCATCTCTGGACAAGTGTCTGACCTCCCGAGTTACTGCAGATGCTGCCTGACCCGCTGGGTAACTCCAGCACCTGTCAGCGGGTCAGGCAGCATCTCGAGTAGTTTGTGTGTCAAGTGTTTACGAATAGCTGGGTTTAACGCCGGCATCCCGTTGTGGGACGGTTAGACCTCGGTGCCGCGGTTGGGAGGTGATTACCCTGAGCTGTTGTGAGTTCTCTCAACTCGTCTTTACAGATTTTCGAAGCCGGTCGCTTGAGCCACTTTATCGACGGGAAAGGGGCTGCGAGTAACTGGATGGCGTTGGTGAACTGCGCCAGGTCGCCGCAGGAACAGAACCTGACGGCCGTGCAGAGCGAGGGCAAGATCTTCTACGAGACCTGCAAGGATGTGCGGGACAAGCAGGAGCTGCTGGTGTGGTATGGAGACTGCTACTTGCAGTTTATGGGAATACCGGTCACTTTAAAGGAAATGACTGAAAGCCAATTCTCAGAGCAAGCCGAAGGTTAAAACACTTAAACGATTTTCTGCCCTTTTTGCGGTTTACTGTCATTAGCTGCTATCTCTTGACTGAAACGCGACTTCCATTCCCTTGGCAGAGTCCGCAGAGGGCTTTAAATGCGACAGGTGCGGCAAGGTGTTCGCCTACAAATACTACAGAGACAAGCATCTGAAGTACACCCGCTGCGTGGACCAGGGCGATCGCAAGTACCCCTGCCACCTCTGCAGCCGCTCGTTCGAGAAGAGGGACCGACTGAGGATCCACATACTGCACGTCCATGAGAAACACCGGCCGCACAAAGTGAGCGCAGTCCTGTCCCGACCCGACCTCCCCTGTACCCCGCCTGCTCACCTGATCCCAGCTTTTACTCTTCATTGTCTTTACACTTTAGTTATTTATCGTGTTTAGACCTTCATTCTTCATTGTATTTAGACTATTATTCTTTATTCTGTTTAGACTTATTCCAGTGTAAGGTCAGAGCCCGTGATCAAGTACATAAGATCCAGTGTGATTCTCCATGATGCTCATTCTTATCCACTGACTCTGTCCCAAATGCACAACCTAGTGGAGCAGAATAGAAATATTCTAAGTGATTTATCCTTGGGAGAATTCCTGCTTAGCTGCAAAATATTGAAATATCCCGCTCTCTGACCTTTGGTTAACCACATCATGAACCACTTCTGTATCCACAGTAATTCATTGGACATGAAGCCTTCTGAACATCATGAGACATAGAAGCAGCATTAGGCCATTCGGCCCATTGAGTCTGCTGCACCATTCAATTGTGGCTGATGTATTTTTTCCTCTCAACCCCATTCTCCTTCCTTCTGCCCATATCCTCTGATGCCCTTACTAATCAAGAAGCTATCACTCTGGTTTAAAAATACCCATCCCTGGTAACTGATAAAATATAACATGATCGTTCATACAAATATTACCAGCCTCCATAGTTTTCACCAACATCCCCCACCACCGTCACATCAGTCTGAAGAAGGGTTTCGACCCGAAACGTTGCCCATTTCCTTCGCTCCATAGATGCTGCCTCACTCGCTGAGTTTCTCCAGCATTTTTGTCTACCTTCCATATTTTTTTCAGTCGGTTCAGCTCTTATGGAAGAACTTTTCCAATTTGCATCTTTTCCTCAAGAGTACTATTCCAGACATGAAGTATCGCCTATCCTCTCCACAGATGCTGCCTGGCTTGCTGAGTTACTCCAGAACTTTGTATTTTGCTGTTGGTTTTACTGTTTTTCACAATGTTTGAAGAAGCATCACACCATCAGTCTATCACCTAGAGCTTAGACACATGAGAAATACTAATACAAAATATTGCTTTATCGTGAATTAATTCAATAGTTACATACATGGTATTCCACACCCATTTCCATCAAAATGCAAGTGTCACCTTTCCACAATTCAAATACTCTATTCTTATACACAGCTCCTCGCTCCACACAGTTCCATTTAATTTGGGTGACACTTTACTACATGTGAAATGTATAAGCTTGAATCATTGTGAGGTAATTCCTGGGACAGTTAGCGTTACCGACCGTGTCCAAGTTGTGACTCTCTCTGTTGGACAGTGCTCCGTATGTGGGAAGAGCTTCTCGCAATCCTCCAGCCTCAACAAGCACATGAGGGTTCATTCGGGAGAACGGCCGTACAAGTGCGTCTACTGCAACAAGGTGAGTGGGACATTTCCGCACCAATTATTCAACCATAAGGCCATGAACAATGTGAGTGTCCTGGAAATATAGTACATTAAAGTGCATGGAACATGAATGTATTCTGTAATTAGCTGTATATATATATATATATATACACACACACACACATACACACACACACACACACACACACATATGTATAGTGTTAAAGAAGGAACTGCAGATGCTGGAAAATCGAAGGTACACAAAAATGCTGGAGAAACTCAACGGGTGCAGCAGCATCTATGGAGCGAAGGAAATAGGTCCATCGGTCTTTTGCTCCATAGATGCTGCTGCACCCGCTGAGTTTCTCCAGCATTTTTGTGTACCATATATATGTATTTATATATACACACATATATATATATATATATATATATATATATATATATATATATACACACACACACATATATATATATATATATATATATATACACACACACACACACACACACACACACACACACACACACACATATATATATATACACACACATATATATATACACAAACACATATGTGCACACACACACACACACATACACTTACATGCTCACATATTATTATAGCAAATCTAAGAACATATTTAATCAGGATTTCTCTTTATGTCAAATTAAGGTTGTATTGGTTCTATCAAACAGTGATAGCAGGATCGAACACAGTAGACATCAAGTTCACACTAAACCTGTAAAAATTATTAAATTTGGCAAGAAAGATCCATATTTTATCAGCTCTCCTTGGTGTTTGGCTTTGTTCAATTTTACAGATTAATTTTGGCGTTGCTGTTAGCTGAGTAAAAATACCCGTGTTGTGGGAGTTAACGGCACGTCATGTGTGTGACGGTACTACTTGGTGGGTGGAACTGTGACAATAAATTAAGAGTTGTTTAAAGTTCAACTCGGTGTTGCATCTTGAGAGTTTGAATTTTAGGGAAGTGAGATTCGATCACTTGGTTTGAGAGCTCTGAGCATCACTAATGTTTTTCTACTGTTTCTCTTGTCCCACTCTAGGCTTTCACCGCCTCGAGCATCTTACGGACCCACATTCGGCAGCACTCTGGAGAAAAGCCCTTTAAATGCCGTCACTGTGGCAAAGCGTTTGCTTCTCATGCAGCTCACGACAGCCATGTGAGGCGCACGCATTCCAAAGACAAAATGTTCTCTTGTGATCTTTGCAAAAAAACCTTTATGGAAGCACACGAGCTCAGTTATCATCAGGTGCAGCTCCACGCAGGTTAGTACCAGGCCGTGTGGGTACCATGTGTCTGGTTGTGACCGTCCTTTATGTTCTTCACTACCTTACCAGTTAAGGTGTAAGGAACATGTGTTTTCTCATTGGGAAACGGTTAATATTCACTAGCATCTCTCTGCTGTTTTCACTTGGCCTGTTCTGTATTATTGACGTCTGCAACGGGTTTATCTTTGGACATGTGGAAAAATACTGCAGCATTATTCATTCTGTATGAAGGCACAGATGCCAATGCTAAAGGGGCGACACAGTGGTAGAGCTGCTGCCTTACAGCGCCAGACATCCGGGTTCAATCCTGACCTTGACTGCTGTTGGTGTGGAGTTTGTAGGATCTCCTCGTGATTGCATAGATTCCCTCCAGTTTTCTCGCACATCCCAAAGGTGTGTGGGTTTGTAGGTAAATTGGCCTCTGTAAATTGTCCCCAGTATGTAGAGAGTGGATATGAAAGTGGGATTACAGAGAACTGGTGTGAATGGGTAATTGATGGTCAGTGTGAACCTGGTGGACCTAATGGCCTTTTTCATGCTGGATCTTTCAATCAATTAATTCCCCTTTAATTTGCTGAATCTACTTGATGCCACCTGTTATTTTACAATTGTTGCTGTCAGGCCTGTTTTCTGCTGCGTGGTTTTCCATCTGTTCTCTCATCTTTCCTGCAAGCAGTGTTTCAAACTGCACCAGGAATGCACTGAAATGATCGGGCACACAATTTTGATCTAGACGGCTAGTTCATGAAATAGAAGGAAACCTGGGCAGAGAAAGTTTAATTTTTGATTTATTCCTTTGAAGGAAGAGATTTGACATTCTGGTACAACTGTTTTGCTGATCTAATTGACATGGTTTGTCAATTAAATATAGCTATTTTGCTTTAAATATCCCACTCATTTAGATTTAGATTAAACCAAAGAGTTTGGTGTATCAGTATTATGAGTTCAGAGTAAGTATTTGGTAGAGTTGCTGCCTCACAGCACCAGAGACCCAGGTACGATACTTCTTCTCTTTTTTGTGTCCATCTTGTTACAAATGTTGGCCTCTCTGTCATCGTCCATCCTGAAAAGGACGCAAGCTTCCGGCGACAGTCAGTGGAAGCCATCACTTGTCGCAATAGATGATGGTGGTAGCAGAATTAGCTCAGGATACTTCCGGTTTCCAGCCCCGCGACGTGGACGCTTCTGCTATGGGGCCAGGCTTAATACCTTGGGTGATGTTTGTATGGAGTTTGCAAGTTTGCACATTCTCCCTGTGGCCACATGGGTTTCCTCTGGGGTGCTCCACTTTCCTCCCACATCCTAAAATAAGTGCTGACTTTTAGGTTAATTGACCTCTGTAAATTGCCCCGAGTGTGTCGGGAGTGGATGTTATTGTTACTGAGATAATAATAATAATAATAATAATAGATTTTATTTATATAGCGCTTTTCAGGACTCAAAGTCGCTTTACATTGAGAGTCAGGAATAAACAAAACAAAATAGAGCAGTAAGACAGAGGGGAGGGGAACATGGGACTAAGGGTATGCAGAGGTGACGAGATGGGTCTTGAGGCGAGAGTGGAAGATGGTGAGGGACTCAGAATTTCAGACCGGTTGTGGGAGGGAATTCCAGAGCCTGGGAGCTGCCCTGGAGAAGGCTCTGCCTCCAAAAGTGCAGAGGTTTGCTTTCGGAGTGGAGAGGAGACCAGCTGATGTGGATCTGAGGGACCGTGAGGGTTGGTAGGGGGAGAGGAGGTCAATGAGATAAGGGGGGGCCAGGTTGTTGAGGGCTTTGTAGGTGAGGACCAGGATTTTGTAGGTGATCCGGTGGGAAATGGGAAGCCAGTGAAGTTCTTTGAGAACTGGGGTGATGTGGTGCCAGGATTTGGTGTGGGTAATGAGTCGAGCAGCTGCATTTTGAACCAGTTGGAGTCGGTTGATGCTGCTGGAATTGATTCCAAAAAGAAGAGAGTTACAGTAGTCCAGTCGGGAGGAGATGAAGGCATGGATGAGTCTTTCAGCAGCGGGGGGTGTGAGAGAGGATCTGATTTTTGCAATGTTGCGGAGGTGAAAAAATGATGTTTTGACAACATGGCGGATGTGAGGCTCAAGGGAGAGGGTTGAATCAAAGATCACGCCAAGGTTGCGGGCCTGAGGAGATGGGGAGACAGTGGTGCCGTCAATAGTGAGAGTGGGGTTGTTAATTTTAGTGAGTGTTGATTTGGAGCCAATGAGGAGAAATTCTGTTTTGCTACTGTTTAATTTAAGGAAGTTGAGTTGCATCCAAGATTTGATGGCTGATAGGCAGGAGTTGATATGGGAGAGAGGGGGGTGGTGGGGGGACTTGGTGCTGAGATAGATCTGGGTGTCATCAGCATAGCAGTGGAAGTCCAGGTTGAAGTGACGGAGCATATGACCAAGGGGGAGGATGTAGATGATGAAGAGGAGGGGACCAAGAACGGAGCCTTGGGGAAAGCCTTGAGTGACAGTGGCTGTGGCAGAGGTGTGGTTATGGAGAGAGATGAAGTGGGATCGGTTGGAAAGGTAGGAACAGAACCAGCTGAGTGCAGAACCTTCAATGCCAAGGTCCCTAAGTCTGGTGAGCAGGATGTTGTGGTTGACGGTATCGAAGGCTGCACTCAGGTCGAGGAGGATGAGGATATTGAGGGAGCCAGTGTCAGCAGAGGTAAGGAGGTCATTGAGGACTTTGAGGAGAGCAGTTTCTGTGCTATGGAGGGGGCGAAAGCCAGATTGGAGGGGTTCGAATAGGTTATATGCGAGGAGGTGGGAATGAAGTTTTGACGCGACGATACGCGTAGATATGGGAGATGGTACATATAACAATAAACTGAAACCACATAAAGGCTGAGAAGCAACAGAGTATTCCAAGAAATATATCCTTACCTTCCCATATGTTATTGTGTGTTATTCCAATTAGTGTACTCATCCACTGCAGCTTGAGAAATCTGTTTAACTGTACCAGTAAGCAGAAGATCTATGATCAACACAAAGTGACTGTAATCATTACCTATCATCTCAGATAACCTTGCTTAAATCCAGAGTAAATATTGACTTGTATTTACCATCAATACATTATGAGTTATCAAACTCATAAAGGCTAAATGTTATTCTCTTTATCATGTATCCGTACACTGCGAATGACTCGATTGTAATCATGTATGGTCTTTCCGCTGACTGGTTAGCACGCAACAAAAGCTTTTCATTGTACCTGAACTAGAACTAGACTGCCGTGCATACATTCTCAGACCAATGTGTGGAGAGCATGTAAATCAAAACTTGTCACTGTACTTCGTTACTCATGACAATAATAAACATAAACTTAGAGGTTCCAAATATTACCTGGTGAAAACAAAATGCAGAATATCCAACCAGCATCTACATTTCCTTCCTAAACATATCCAGTCCTTTGTTAGTTTGCTAGTTCTTACATTGTTCTTCTCTAAGCAAGCTTTTCTGTCAATTAACATATGTTTAACATTGCTGAGTTCTGCTCAACAGGTTTAGAATTTAAATGTTAGCATTAGCAAAGGGCTGATGCTTCTGTCGGATTCCCACAAACGTGAAGAATAGCCCAGGGCAATTTTTAAAATCTATCAACAAAAATTGTTTGCCAAGGAACTTTTAAAATTCGTGTAGCTCATACTAAACACAAGTCATTTGAAGCATAGAAACATAGAAAAATAGGTGCAGGAGTAGGCCCTTCGAGCCCATTCTATGATCAACAAAAAATGACTGCAATCATTACCTCTCATCTCAGATAACCTTGCTTAAATCCAGAGTAAATATTAACGTATTTACCATCAATACATTCGGCCATTCAATATGATCGTGGCTGATCATCTAAAATCAGTACCCCGTTCCTGCTTTTTCCCCATATCCCTTGATTCCTTTAGCCCTAAGAGCCAAGTCTAACTCTCTCTTGAAAACATCCAGTGAATAGTCCTCCACTGACTTCTGTGGCAGAGAATTCCACAGATTCACAACTCTCTGGGTGAAACTTTTTTCCTCATCTCAGTCCTAAATGGTCTACCCCTTATTCTTAAACTGTGACCCCTGGTTTTGCTCCCCCAAAATCAGGAACATTTTTCCTGCATCTAACCTGTCCAATCCCTTAAGAATTCTATATGTTTCTATAAGATCCCCTCTTATCATTGTAAATTCTATCTTTTGATTTTAGATTTGCTGATTTACCTACAATTTGTGAGTTTGTCAGTAAAGCCAGTGTATACATCATCACATTGAAAATCAAACCAGAAGGTCAGCCAGTCCCTTGCACTGATGCTGCTATAATATATCATGGCTGTACTTCTACCTCAGTGCCATTTTCGAGTACAAAGACCATAACCCCGATTTCCTTAATATCTAAAAAGAGATGTCTAATATACTCAACTGAGAAACCACAGCCCTAGAATCTAGGAGTCCAGGTACATAGTTCCTTGAAAGTGGCATCACAGGGAGATAGGCTTGGTCAGAAAGGCTTTCAGCAGTCAGTATTGAATATAGAAATTGGGAGGTCATGTTGCAGTTATATATGACATTGGTGAAACCGTATTGTGTTCAGTTTTGGGCACCATGTTATAGGAAAGATGGAAGAGTACAGAGAAGATTTACAAGCATATTGCCAGGCTCAAGGGCCTGAGCTATAGGGTGGTTGAGCAGGCTAGGACTCTATTCCCTGGAATGCAGGAGGATGAGGGTTGATCTTATAGAGGTGTACAAAATCATGAGAGGAATAGATCGGGTAAACGCACAGAGTCTCTTGCCCATAGTGGGGGAATTGAGAACCAGAGGTTTAGGATGAGGGGGAAAGATTAAATACGAACCTGAGGGGTACCTTTTTTCACACAAAGGGTGGTGGGCGTTTGGAAATGATCTGCCGGAGGAGGTAGTTGAGTCGGGGACTATCGCAACAATTAGGAAACATTTAGACAGCTACATGGATAGGACAGGTTTCAAGGAATATGGGCTAAATGCGGGCAGGTGGGACTAGTGCAGATGGGACATGTTGGTTGGTGTGGGCAAGTTGGGCCTGCTTCCACGCTGTATGACTATGACCAGATAAATACATTTCTTCTGAATGATTACCACCTTTCTTTGTGAGTTTTTCTTTCTAGACACGCTAGTGTGGGGAAATAATATCCCTGCATCTACTCTGTCAACACAGCAAGAATGGTTTATGTTGTATTTCAATGAGATCACTTCTCATTCCTCTAAACTCAGGAGTGTATAGGCCAAGACAGACTTAATCTCTCCACCGTCACCCAATCCCAAGAATCAACCAGATGAATCTTGTGTAGGAAGGAACTGCAGATGCTGGTTTAAACCGAAGATAGACACAAAAAGCTGGAGTAACTCAGCGGGTCTGACAGCTTCTCTGGAGAAAAGGAATAGGTGACGTTTCGGGTCAAGACCCTTTGTTGCACTCCCTATCTTGTACGTATATTCCACCATAGGTCGGGAGGAGAACAGACCTGCAGCAAGCCAGGTGTAGTCTCACGAGGACCCTATATCGTTGCAATAAGAGATCATTACTCACGTACACTAATCACCTTACAATAAAGGCCAATGTAGAGTTTGCTGCATGTTAACATTGAATAGTGTACAAGGTTCTTTGTATCACCAATCCCATTTAATTAATCACCATTTAAAAATTAACCTGCCTTTCTATTTTTTTTCTACCAAAATGGATGATTTCATATATTTTCCATTATATTCCATTTACCATATACTTGCAGATTTGTTTAAAGTAAAGTAAATGTATTTATATAGCACTTTTCAATCAATTTCAATCAAAGAAGCCAAAGTGCTTTACAGAGAAAATTATCCATATAAATAATAAAAAGAGGTAGAAAAAAAATGACACAACACACTATAAGAGATTCAACACGAACATCTCCCCACAGCAGAATCTACACTCTCCACTGTGAGGGAAGGCACTAAAATGTCCAGTCCTCCTCCTCCTCCTCCTAGTCCACCCGAGGTGGGGCCAGTTTGAGGCCACCGCAGCCAGTCGCCGCAACGGCAGCCCGATGATTATAGGCCCACCCGCCGGGAAGCTGGAACACCGGCATCGGGTGGAAAAGTCCTCAGCGGCCTTGAAGTGTCTGGAGAGGCCGCTCCTTCCCCGGAGACCGCGACGCCCGTGGACTTCAGGCCACGCCGGTTGGAGCTTCGACTCCGCTGTGTTTTTGATCCCGCGGCAGGATGCCCTCAAACCGCAGACCGACGTTTAACCAGTCCACATCCCATTTTAACCTCCCTGCATCCTCCACAACTCATACAAGCAGCCGGATTTGTTTCACTATTTACTAGCTAAAAAAGGAAATAAATAAATCTATGAGGATTATGGTTCCCATACTTTAATTAATGCTAGTAATAAGCATCCATTAACATTACAAATAATGCACTATTTTATTAACAATAAAAAACAATTGATATGAGCAAAACCAGTCATGTTGACACTTTGCTATCAAGGATCTAAGCAGTTAGCAATTCAATCCCCAATTTACATTAATTGGTCTCATCTGGCCAATTCTTTAAATTCTCTGTCATTCAGCTGGTTTGAGAGAGAGTTAAATTAAAATAGAATAGAATAGAACAGCACCCTGCAGTTTACATTACTGAATGATAGCCAGTAGTACTGGTGTCAGTATGCTTATTGAACGAGGACTGAATGGAGTGATTGCCGATTGGGTTCACCTGGTGTCCTTCCTGCCAATGCTGAACACTATCTTTCTGCTTGATGAGCAGATAGCAGGCATGTGGTTGATTCTCAGAAACAAAACTCGAGAAGGGTTGGGTTCTTTGCAAGGAGTCAGGTATTCCCTTTTAAGTTATGCTTCCTTCACTTCTTTCTCAGGCCTTTGCTTATGATTTACTCAGTTATGTCTAGAGCTTAAATAATGCTTGGTAGCCAAATGGAATGGGGGTTTGGGGAGTATAGAAACATAACCTAACCCATCCACACCAATTCTGCATATGTCCATTTAAAGAGCTTTTATATAGATGCTGATTGGAAATGTAACTGAATGACTTCCTCTTCCAAAAACCTCCCTTGGCCTTACAGCTGACTATGGTGTCAGTATAGCCGTCCTGGCTGAAGTAGGCTAACAAGCCACCTCCTGAGAATTGCATCTGTGATTTTACTGTTGTGTATGATTCAACCACTCAATGCCCTAATGAGTTGAGCCACCAGAGAGCTGTATAACTGTTTGAAGGCTTCCTGTCCTCATGATACTAAAGGGATTGTGTCAATTCTATTTTGTCACCAGCAAAACTTGTCCTTTAATGGTGAGCTGAGGTCTCTTTAAGATGTTGCATCAGGCTTATTAACCCAAATTCTGAACTGTTGCTACATGGTAACTCTGCATTGTGGACCTGATCTGTATAGTTCTAGTGATTTTCATAAATCTGGACAAGAAGATGAAGTGTTAATAGATGGAAAATTTGTTGTTTGATTCTAATGGTTGAAGGGCATGATACCAAGCGAAGATCAGTGCTTTAAAAACCAGCTCTTTGTTCCACTTCCTCGAAAACCAATCACAAGGTGCTGCCATTTCTCAAAACATTAAATCTTTTGTGCAATTGGAAGCATTTCTATAGTTACTACTCTATAGTAGTTTCCAGGTCAAATATTACCTCTTGGGGAAATTACATCTGACACTTCCTGACATATGGGACCAGCACATAATAACTGCTCCGTTCAATGTTTCTCTTGGATTTTGCCAGGAGATATTAGTACGTGTTGTTCTAAAGTGCTCTTGTTGTGTCCCAGTCCAGAGCAGGAAACTTGACTCGGGCACGTTTGCTTGTTTATCTGACCCAACCCTTGCCCTAGCAGTACCTCACCATCCCCTGTCAACCCATGGTATTTGCATAATCTCACCTCTTCTACTGACCTCCTGAATAATAAGCGCCAGGCACTCAAATTCTAGGCACTGCTCTCATGATCTGAACCTTGAGTGCAGGCACCTGTCGGTGAATGTCCTCTTCACCACCACCCCTCTCCCTCACCACACATCTAATTTAAATCCGTACAGCATGGAAACAGGCCCAACTTGTACATGCTGACCAACGTGCTTGACTGAGCTAGACCCACATGCCTGTGCCTGGCCCTTATCCTTTCAAGCCTTTTCTATCCATGCACCTGTCTAAGTAACTTTTGTTGTTGTAATTGTAGCAACCTCTACCATTTTCTCTTGGCAACGAGTTGCATGAATTCACAACCCTCTGTGTGGAAAATGTTTCCCTTTAAAATCTTTCTCCTCTTAACTTAAACCTATGCTCTGCAGTTTTAGACTCGCCTACCCTGGTAAAAAGACTAGACGTTCACCTTATCTATGCCCCTCATGATTTTATAAACCTCTATGGTCACCTCTCAGCCGTCCTTTACACCAGGGGGAAAAGATCCAGCCTCTACTTGTATCTCAAGTAGACCTGGTAAAATCCATGTAAATCTTTTTGCAGCCTTTCCAGGTGAATGCATTTGTTGTATAACAAGGTGAACAGAACTACAGATGGACACAAAATG
Source organism: Malacoraja senta (assembly GCA_038087875.1). NCBI lineage: Eukaryota > Metazoa > Chordata > Chondrichthyes > Rajiformes > Rajidae > Malacoraja > Malacoraja senta. Next base: position 84,792,100 of record CM075977.1, on the reverse strand, counting down.
CTGGTGAAACTCAGTAGGACAGGCCACATCTCTGGAGAGGAGGAATTGGTTTCGGTCGAAACCTCACCCATTTCCTTTCTCCAGAGATGCTCCCTGTCCCACTCAGTTACTCCAGCATTTGAGTCTATCTTCGGTTTAAACCAGCATCTGCAGTTCCTTCCTGAACAGATCTACACACAGTTATCCAAATGTTGCCTTGCCAATGTCTTGTAACTTGACGTCTCAACTTATCTACTCTATACCTTGACTGATGAAGACGTGATGAAATATCTTCTTCAGCAGACTGTTTAGCTGTGTTTTACTAATCTCCCACCAGCCCTCCACAAAACAATCTGTCCAGTTAACAATCATGCACAATTCAACCAAAGATAGATACAAAAAGCTGGAGTAACTCAGCGGGACAGGCAGCATCTCCAGAGAGAAGGAATGGGTGAAGTTTTGGGTCAAGACCCTTTAGTCAGTCAGTCAGTCTGAAGAAGAGTCTCGACCCGAAACTTCACCCATTCCTTCTCACCAGTGATGCTGCCTGTCTCGCTGAGTTACTCCAGCTTTTGGTGTCTATCTTCGGTTTAAACCAGCATCTACAGTTTCTTCCTACCCATTTCAACAACCTCCATATCTAACAAATGTGCAGTGTTGGGTCCCAATACCACCTATTGGTGGTATCTGATCCTTGCTTGAAACATCTTTCTAATTCTTCATTTGCCACACATGCCCTTTTCCCTGGTAATCCCCCAAATCCAGAGTTAAAGGTTTCAAAGGTCTTTTATTGTCACGTGTACCAATTAAGGTACAGTGATATGTGAATTACCAGACATTCATACTAAATAAAAGCAACAAGACACACAACTACATAAAAACTAACATAAACATCCACCACAGTGGATTCCCCACATTCCTGACTGTGATGGAAGGCAATAAAGTTCACTCTTCTTCCTCTTTATTCTCCCGCGGTCGGGGCAGTCGAGCGATCCGTCGGGACGATCGAAGCTCCCGCATTGGGGCGGTCGAAGCTCCTGCAGGGTTGGAGCTCCCGGTCGGTCTCTAACCAGCAACCGCGTGCTCCACGGTGTTAAAGTCCGCAGGCTCCCGTGTTTGGAGTTCTCAAAGTCGGTCTCCAGCAAAGGCCGCCAACTCCTCGATGTTAGGCCACATTGTGGATGGAGATACGATACGGGAAAAAATCGCATCTCCGTCGAGGTAAGAGATAAAAAAGTTTCCCCCGCCCCCCACATAAAACAAGCTAAAGAACACTAAAAACATACATTTAACACATACTATTAAAACAACAAAGAAGGAAGGGACAGACAGACTGTTGGCGAGGCAGCCATTGCTAGCACCACCTGGTAGTTTTAGGGAGAGAATCCCTTATGGAGTTAGGGAGTGTTACCCCCTCTGCCTTGAGGCAATGCGTCTGAAAAAGGGTCTTGACCCAAAATGTCATCCATTCCTTCTATCCAGAGATGCTGCCTGTTCTGTTGAGTTACACCAGCATTTTGTGTCTATTTTCTGTGGAGGGCAAGTTGAGTTTCATTGACATGTGCACAAGTACAATGAGGTATAGGTACGATGAAAATTTTGCTTGGAGCAGCATCACAGGCGCATTGACTCAAAACTCACACATAGGCTGCTCGGAATAAGTAATGGACTGCTGAAACAGGAACTACAGCTAAAGCTCGGAAACATGCCTTTCGCTCGCCGAGTCCACGCCAAACAGTGATCACCCCATACACTAACATTATTCTACACTAGGGACAATTTACAATTTACAAATCTGCACATCTTTGGAGTGTGGGAGAAACCAGAGCACCTGGAGAAAATCCACACGGTCACAGGGAGAACGTATAAACTCTGTACAGACATCACCCGTAGTCGGGATCAAACCCAGGTCTCTGGTGCTGTAAGACAGCAACTCTACCACTGCCACCACTGTGCTCCCCTCCTGAATTCCACAGATGTTGGAAGCTTGTGTAAAACACAAAGTGCTGGAGTGACTCAGGCAGTATTTATGGATGGAATGGGTAGGTGACATTTCCAAAGAAGGATCTCAATGTGAAATTTTGCCTACCCTTTCCACCAACGACGTTGCCTGGCCTGCTGAGTTACTCTAGCACTCTGTGTTTTGTTTTTATGCAAGGGTGATCAGTAGCATCCCATGACTTGGCCTCAGGCACTACTGAATGAATATTCAAGCAGCAGATCCATGGCCAAAACCATCGCTGCTGCCTGACCCCCTGAGTTACTCCAGCATTTTGTGTTCTACACAAGATTCCAATATCTGCAGTTCCTTTGTGTCACCAAAGCCATTGTTATTGGTCTGGCGTGAGAGGTTTGCACCTCTACAGGTGTTGATTACTTTCTAGGCTTAAAGATGTTTCATTGTTATTTCCGTTGTGGCCAAGTGGTTATGACTCTTCCATTTAATGTTCTGCCTCTAATCCCGCACACTAATTTGATGCTTTTAAGCTAAAATGTATAAATGCTCTGGAAAGTGGAAACTTCCCTGAAATGGCAATTTTAAAATATGGCTTGATATCCAAAGAACAAAACTGAATACGCAGCGGAATGATTGTTGATAAAAGTAGATTTAAGGACATGTTTGTTTGCATCAAAATTATGAATATAATTTATTTTAATTTTGAAATTCGTCCTGTTTTAAAGCAATTGAATGGACAGCCCATATCCTTTACTTACTCAAGGTGTTCATGATATTTTGTCACTGCAAATCTCCGCATATCCACACCTATCTCTGCACTTGATACTCTTATCTCCTCCCTCTTCATATTGCCATTCATTTTGAGCTCTTGGCCTGGGAACCTGGCCTGCCGGCTCTAATTAGGACCATTGCTGCTTTCGAAACACAATAGATGGAACAAGGTGGAGGCACAGGAATGACATAGCCAAGGACAAACGTGCTTAGTCATGTTATTCTTAAGTACTCATTGGGAAAATTGGTATCTAATTTGAAAAGCACTGCTGGTTTTAATTAGAACTCACCTCACAGAAGCTGCACTCTTGTTTGGGGCCGCCATCTTCAACATGTCTCCGAGCCTGAGATTGAAAACACAACATGCTTTTGTTCCACCTTCAATGATACTTTATTGTCACGTCTACAGTGAAATGCTATAATCCTATAGCATACCTCACCTAGACAGTACACAAGTGTCGCCACGTTCCTTCTGCTGACAATGTTACACCGCACCTCACAATGCTGTTCTTTGCTTTTGTTTTATTGATTTAATTCCTCCTAGCTGTTGCACCAGATGATATTGCATTGAATTGGATGCATGCAAATACACAGAAGAGGCTCACAATATTGGGTGGTCAGAAAACGAGACACTTGTTTTGATTGCAGGTCACAGGTCTATTAGAAAACTGTTTTTCTGTTCCATTTGTCCAAAGAAGGTTATGTTGTTAATGTTTTGCTGCAAGCACTTGTCTACAGTAACACTTAATCTGAAGAAAAACACTTTTGCTGGAATAATGGAACAACACTGCTGTTATGATGGTGAACAAAGAACTGCAGATGCTGGTTTACACCAAAGACAGACACAAAATGCTGGGGTAACTCAGCGGCACAGGCAGCATCTCTGGAGAGAAGGAATGAGTGATGTTTCGGGTTGAGACCCAACTTGATGTTTTGGAGAGGAATTAAAAGAAAAGTGAATAATTCTTCCAGCCCATTTACAATTTCTTAACAAAGGCAATTAACCTACAGACCTGTATGTCTTTGGAGTGTGGGAGGAAACCGGAGAAAACCCACGTGGTTACAGGGAGAATGTGCAAACTCCGTTCACATAGCACCCGCGGTCAGGATCGAACCTGGCTCTCTGATATTGTAAGTAAGCAGCTCTACCGCTGCACCACTGTACCGCCCCATGATGGATATGGACTACCTGGTTATTTACGCATGTAGTTGCAAAGGAAAAACGCTGCGTGAAGTGTCTAGCTGAAATTTAGTCTCTCTTTAGACAACATCAGGTGTAGTCACTTTGATTAAAATTACCCATTCACTTCCTCTGGGAAGTTTGTTCTTTTTTTTTGTTTCCAGCTCTAATGTTATATTCATTTGCTAATCAGGTGAGGGGCGTCAGGTAGGTGCTGTTGCCACCCAAGAATTGCACAGCATGCCGACCGATCAGACAGACTCAATGACTGGAGATTACCTTTACAATTCAAGTGAGGAGCCATTGCCAACACCCCAGAATGCAGACAAAGGGGAGAGCAACCCCTACCGTGCAACCACAGGAGTCACCATACTGCACAACGATGGCTACAGACCCTGGAATTAGCAAACCATCGACAAACTAACCGCAGACTGTCAGCAGAGCATTTGCTAAACTACTGCTCAAATGTAGATGGTTCCTTTTCTGCTCTCAGGGTTGGCAAATTACAGGATTGATGCAGTATGAGAATTAAGGATTTTGCACACCTCCTATTATAGTCCTTTTAAGTTCTTTTGCAATACTGATTTGCCACAATGCACACCATAGTTTTGCACTGATTTAATCTACTGTACATTGGAAACTGCACACGGAATTACACTAGAAAAGTGAGATTTTTTGTGAACATATCGGAACTTTTTGATTATGAAATGAAGTAAATTAATATACTATTATTGAATATAACATCCATGAGCTGCTGCTTGTATCTTTTTCTTACATCTAGTGCAACACGTTGAAGTGAAACATTGAAGTAAAGATTGTCACAAACTGCTGGAGTAACTCAGCGGAACAGGCAGCACCTCTGGATAGAAGGATTGGGTGACGTTTCGGGTCGAGACCCTTCTTTGGAGTGAGGTTGTTTTAGTCCTGCTAATAGTCATTAAGTTCTGCTTGTAGACCAAGTTCCTGAATTGATCCCCCTGTTTAAGTTAGCTGATCTTGGACCAAGCACCAGTGAATGGAGCACAATTACTTTAAGCATACCGGATTCTGGAAGCAAAGTCATTCAAGGCTATAAGAAATGATTTTTATGCTCATCAGGTACATAGTTTAGTAATGAGTCCATGATTCAGTAGCTCACAAACACTATCAATGCTCAACCCAAATTGCCAGTCGAGAGAGGTGCCGACTAATAGCAGGACATGTACATAAAGCAAGGTACTGAGAAAGTCGGTAGATATATACAATAAGAGCAATTATAACTGGTGGGCCAATAAATGTGGTGATTAGATTAGTATTTCTGAATGAACGACAAAGGGGAAGAATGGTTTGAAATTGTATGTTTTACCATATTACAATTAGCACTCTGGCTGCTCTTCATCCACACATTCTGGGATGCTCTGCAATTTAGGCTATATCTCAATTTTTTAGGCTATATGGCAAATCATTTTGGTGTTCATGTATTTTACTGTGAAAATGTCTTCAGGCTTCATAAATTACACTAAATCCTTGTATAATTTGTGACTTTTCGGGGTCATTTTATGGAATCTTGTATGAACTCTTCTTTGGCTCCAGCAAACATGAATGTTTACATCTGACTGAAAATTCTATTCTGTTGTATTAATTTGTGAAGAGAGGAATTCTCAACTGAATTTCATAAGTGATAGGAGCAGAATTAGGCCATTCAGCCCATCAAGTCCACTCCACCATTCAATCGTGGCTGATCTATCACTTACTCTTAACCCCATTCTCCTGCTTTCACCCCATAGCCCCTGACATTCCTTCTTAGATGGGAATCGCAGGAAGACATTTGGGTAATTAAGCCTGAGCCATCATCTTCCCAAAATGCCTTGTTGATCTCCCAGTCTTTGCCCAGAATGCTACAAACATTTCCTTTTCAAATATAATTCAATTTTAAAGTTGCACTGATCCTTGTTATTCAACACTTTTCAGTGATATGCATTCTAGCTCAGATAACATACAAGCTTCCTGAGTAAAACATTGAATGCACAGCGCCATTCAACATTCAAGATAGACACAAAATGCTGGAGTAACTCAGTGGGACAGTCAGCATCTCTGGAGATAAGGAATGGGTGATGTTTCTGCTCGAGACCCTTCTTCAGACTCGACACGAAACGTCACCCACTCCTTCTCTCTAGAGATGCTGCCTGTCCCGCTGAGTTACTCCAGCGTTTTGCATCTACCTTCGGTGTAACCCAGCATCTGCAGTTCCTTCCTCCACGAGATTCAACACTCTGCAGTTATCATTATCCAGTGAGTAGCTGCATGCTACAAATGGCTAGATAGTTTTGCAATATCTCGATAACTATCAGTATCTGGAGAACTTTGTCATATTTGGTAAACACTTGGTCACAAAATAAGCAAGATATTTTGAAACTGGTTTAGAAGTGTTTCTTCAGTGTTGTCTCCCCCTAAAATATCTACTGACATCAGAACTAGAAAAGTGAAAAGTTAAAATAATAAACTAGAATGATTCTCAGCGGGATTATTGTACCCTCTTGTATTGTCATGGGACTCTTTATAACAATCATCTTTCTCCTTTAAATACTTAAGGATCAATGTTATTTGATTTTATTATTTATATCAGTGAGCAAGTAGTGTAAATGGAAGTAATTCATCTTTCTCAGTGAATTACTTTTCTCAGGAGCATAATATGTTTATAATAGTATGGTATTAATAAATAAATTGTACCAATGGCTTTAATCCCCAACCAAAATGACCTCCCTTTCACTTTATTTGTCAATCACTGAGTAGTTTTGTAGCAGGTCACAAAGCAATGTCTTGAAATGACACCGATATTAAAGTTGTCCTAGTTGACCAAGCATTGGATAAACTGTGCACTATTGAAATCTTATTGGCAGCACCAGCATTTTTAAAGTGCTATTGTTGAATTGGCTCCCTAGTTATCTTGTGATCTCAGTTACAGGCTAATGTAAACCAGAGCTGAGTCCAGATTAGAGGAAACTAAAGTGTGTCGTCATTAGTGTGACACTCTATTACACCACATAATTGAACTAATGATGTGTGAAGGCACAAAGATCATTTATCCCTAAATAATATTCACTGTGTAGTAGAGCATGGTAATCACAGAAATATTGGGGAAACTGCAGAGCTGAGGATTTTTATCTATATATTTCCACCAGCTGTCTAGTTTAGCAAAATAGAATTTGGTGTGATTCGCTGAGAGTAATACAACCAAAATACTACCTCAAGTCTTTATGTGGCTGTAATGGGTCTAATAATTAAATCTGCTTTACAATTCAATCAAGTTTGTAAGTAAGTGTTTTGGTGTTGTCTTCATTATATATTTCCACAATGTGTGCTTCACTATTTGTAGCATTGGGAGTTGTATGTGGTTTGTGGTATTTTATATGGATGTAGATTTATTCTTCATTTTATAAAGATTCCTTTGCATCATTCCAAAATTGCACAAAGACAAGTGCAGAATTTTAGTAGTATCAAGAAAACAAAATTAAAATACTCCCATATTTCCTACAAGTTTACTATTTGTATTTCTATATGTTCTGGCAAAATATTGTACACTTGTCCTAAAATCAATGCAATATGTTACTCTTAATGTAGTGTCTACTTTAATCTAATGCAAAGCAAATTAAATTGTAATGCTGCTAATTTAAAATGCTACTTGTTTCAAAGATCTTTTAATGCTATATCAGGTTATATGCAGTCACACTTGTTTAAAGGTTGCTTTAAGCTATTGTGTGGGTGAAATTGAAAAAGTGGAATAAAATATATCCGTATGTTGAAGTCTTGACTGTTTTTCTCTGTATGTTTGTTACGACCCCAAGAGGAGATGGATCACTAAAAAACCTCTCACAAATTAAAGCCAAACAAACCTGTTTGTTAAGTAAAACACGAATATTCATGAAATGCAAATGGCCAAGTTGGAGACCATCATCACAAAATCTCAGAGCTGTTGGCTTCATTCCGTCATGTACAACAAACGTCATGTACAACAAGTAGATTATATTCAATTCCTGAAAATAAAATTTGTTTTGAAGATAAGTGTTCTTTATCAATTAGCATGGTAGCCACTATTGGTGCAGTTGATTGTCTGATTAGAGATCATATATGTATTGCTAAATGTTGAATCATGAAAGAAAGGAACAAAAATAAAAAAATAACCATGAGATGCTGAAATTTCATGACAATAGTGGAACCGAGTGGCGTGTTTGCTCTTGTCCGGCATTAGTCCGGTGATATCTGCTGCCTTTGAGAATTACCAAATGTTGAGAATTTTTTGAGACCTCTCCAGCAGTTTCTCACAGATCCCCAGAAAGAAGTAAAGCTTGCTCAGTAACACATAATGCTGCTAAAAGATATTGATTAGAGTTCATCTGCTCAATAAACAAGGTAAAGCATTTTCAGCTGTGAGGTCTGCACTGTTAGTGTTGTTTGCTAATGAAACCAGTAAAGCAAGATTATTGCATTAAACCTTCAGGTTTTTGTTTCCCCCACCCCCAGTCCCCACATGTCTGGCCAAGATTGAGTATCTTCTTTCTTTTTTGTTCGTGTTTTTGTTGGGAATGTTATAGAGGGAGTGCAGAGAAGGTTCACCAGACTGATTCCTGGGATGTCAGGACTGTCTTATGAAGAAAGACTGGATAAACTTGGTTTATACTCTTTAGAATTTAGAAGATTGAGAGGGGATCTTATAGAAACTTACAAAATTCTTAAGGGGTTGGACAGGCTAGATGCAGGAAGATTGCTCCCGATGTTGGGGAAGTCCAGGACAAGGGGTCAGAGCTTAAGGATAAGGGGGAAATCCTTTAAAACCGAGATGAGAAGAACTTTTTTCACACAGAGAGTGGTGAATCTCTGGAACTCTCTGCCACAGAGGGTAGTCGAGGCCAGTTCATTGGCTATATTTAAGAGGGTTAGATGTGGCCCTTGTGGCTAAAGGGATCAGAGGGTATGGAGAGAAGGCAGGTACGGGATACTGAGTTGGATGATCAGCCATGATCATATTGAATGGCGGTGCAGGCTCAAAGGGCCGAATGGCCTACTCCTGCACCTAACTTCTATATGTCTATGTTATCATTGTTATCATTGTTTTAATTCCAGGCAGTCTAGTATCTCACTCAAACAACTCTGGGATTGGGAAGAAAAGGAGACAAAAGTTAATTAAATTACAAAATGCTGGAAATACAGAATGGTCTCAGTATCAATTGGAAGTGGGAAAAGCACAAAAGTAACTCAGTGGGTCAGGCAGTATCTCTGGAGGACATGTTTTGGGTCAGGGCACTTCTTGAAGATGGGTCCCAACCTGAAATGTTGCCCGTCTATGTCCACCAGAGATGCTGCCTGACCCGCCGAGTTACTCCAGCACTTTGTATTTGCTTAAGATTCCAGCAGCTGCATTTCCTGGTTTCTGGAAAATGGGAAAAGACAAGTCAATCATGCAGGTGTAAATCCTTCACCAGAAAAGGTTTGCTCCTAAAACACTGTAGTTTTCCACTTTCCAGGTGTCTGCCAAACTACTGCACACTTCCAGCAGTTTCTGCATAATGTTCACATTATCCACATATTTGATTTCCATTTTTCTAAAACAGTTAATCAGAAAACGAACTGGCTAAATACAGATGTGATGTTGCAGTAGAGGGTGATTGGCTATATTCTGCTGTGTAACTGGGTCATTGGTGCTACTGTGTGGGAAGATGATAGTTTAGTTTAGAGATACAGTGCGGAAACAGACCATTCGGCCCACCGAGTCCGCACCGACCAGCGATCCCCGCATACCAACACTATTCTACAAACACTAGGGACAATTTACATTTATACCAAGCCTACAAACCTGTACGTCTTTGGAGTGTGGGAGAAACCACAGACCTTGGAGAAAACCCACACAGGTCACGGGGCGAACATACAAACTCCAGACAGACAGCACCCGTAGTCAGGATCGAACCCGGGTCTCTGGCGGTTTAAGGAAGTGGCCACCGAGCCGCCCCTATTTATACTTTTATCTTTTTTTAGCTTGAGAACACTGGTAGTATTTCCTTGAACATTTTATTTTTCCAATGTGTTTGACCCACAGACCTTGTTCAAATGACTACCTGTCAGTTCCTGTTCCAATGCTCCTTATTTGATGGGAATGCTGTACAGACACTGATAGATTGCCCACATTGATTCTCGAATAGTGGTCTGGGTGGAGTACAAGTATTCTGGGTTTTATGAGCTAACTCACAGAGTCATGTGCGTTCATAACTCCTCATTTAAATGTTATATTCTGATTTTTTTTTATCCAATTGTGCTAGAAATTAGATGAATTATAAAACTGGATCATGTGACTTCTGTCGGAGAACATAGCCAACAAAATGACCAGCAAAAATAAGACAGATGCTAGAGTAAGTCATCCTAGAGACTGCCATAGCTGGGTTCCATGCAAGGACCCCGATACCATTCCCTGGCTCTTTCTCACTTGTGCAGAACTCGTTGATTTTATCAACTTTACTACTAACTTCCACTCTACTATCAAATTCACTTGGACTACCTCTGAAAGCTCTCTCCCCTGTCTCCATCATAGGGAGCAAACTATCTACTGACGTCTGCTACAAACCCACAGACTCCCACAATTAACTCATCTTTACTTCCCATCTTACTTCTTGCAAGGATGCCATTTCTCCACCACATATGCTCCCAAGACGAGGCCTTCCACTCTAGGACTCTAGTTCTTCAGTAAACATAGGTTTCCCCCTGCTATTATGGATGAAGCCCTTGCCTGTGTCGCCTCTGTGTCTGACCTGCTGAGATGTAACAGTTGTTCCTGTGCCTTCTCTCTAGCATCCATTCATCCAAGGACCCCAGCAGCCCTTCCAGGTGAGACAGAGGTACACGTGCACCACTTCTAACATTATCTACTGCATTCAGTGCTCCTGATGTTGCCTCCATTACTCGGTGACAATTTTAATGAACACTTGCGCTCCTGGTTGCTAATTATTTTAACTTCCCTTCCTATATCAACCTTTCTGTCCTGGGCCTCATACAAACTGGAGGAACAGCACCTTGTATTCCATTTGGGTAGCTTACAAGCTGATGTTACGAACATTGAATTCTCCAATTATAGGTAACATCCTCCCCACCCTTTTTTTGTCCTCTCTGTTCCCTATGCCCCAACTTGGTGTGCACACATTTCGCCCACTATTTTGACCTATGTCCCTTTCCACCTACATCCCTTCTCCTAGCTTCAGATTTCACTCCGTTTCATTGCTCATCTTGTCTTCTTGTGTATCCACCAATCACTTGCCAGGCTTGGTCCCACCCCACATCTTGTTTCCAGCTTTCTCACCCCTACTACAATCAGTCTGAAGAAGGGTCCCAATCTGAAATGTCTCTTATCAATGCCTTCCAGAAACGTTGTCTGACCTGTTGAGTTACTCCAGCACTTTTGTGTTTCTTTGTTGTAAACCAGCATCTGCAGGTCCTTGCATCTACATAATAATAACAAGTCTGTTTAGCTTTAGTTACCCAGTCTTGAAAAGCAGCTATGTCTTTATTGTCACTGTCAATTACTGCTCACTGTGATTGAGAATTGCAAAGATTCACAAACCTCTGAGAACCTCTGGATGACACGTTGGTGCCGCAGCAGAGTTGCTGCTTTGCAGCGCTAGAGACCCAGGTTCGATTCAAACTACGGGTGCCGTCTGTACAGAGTTTGTACGTTCTCCCTGGGACATGCATGGGTTTTCTCCGGGTGCTCCAGTTTCCTCCCACACTCCAAAGACATACAGGTTTGTAGGTTAATTGATTTTGGTAAAATTGTAAATAGAATAGTGTTAATGTGCGGGGATCGATGATTGGCGCAGACCTGGTGGGCCGAAGGGCCTGTTTCTGAGCTTATCTCTAAACTAAAAAAAAAGGAAATTTCTCATCATCCCTTTTTCCTGAAATAAGTGACCCCACATTTCTAAAATTATGGCTCAGAATTCCCCTCAGAATCTTTAGTGTTTTAGTCTCTTTTTTCTAATCACCAGTAGAGATGCAAACTGCTTCGTTGTTCCTCATAAGACAGTCTCTTTATCTCTGGAATCAACCTTCTGAAGCTCCTCGGACCTGCTGTAGTGCAAGCAAAACCTTCCTTAGATAAGGAAGCCAGAACTGTACTCAGTATTTCTGGTGCGACTTCAAAAACACACTGTACCATTGCAACAAGACTTTCCAACATTTTACTCAGCTCTGCTTGCAATAAAAGTCAACATTACCTTTTCCTTCATGGTCACTGCATCTTCATTCTAACTCTGTGTTTCATGACTGAGATCACCCAGATTCCCATGCACAACACTATTCCATCATCTTGCTCCATTTAACAATGTTCTACTTTTCTATCTTTCCTAAAGTGGGGGTAATAATCTTGGATTTCCCTACACTCAAATTAATTTCCCAAATGTTGCCCCTCTCATTTAACTAGCCTATATTATCAATGTCCTATTCATGCTCTCTGTATCTTCCATGGGCAGCACAGTGGTGCAGCTGGTGGAGATGCTGCCTCACGGCACCGGAGATCACAGATTTTATCCTGACCTCGGGTGCTGTCTGTGTGGAGTTTGCATGATCTCCCTGCGATTGCTTAGGTTTGCTCCAGCTTCCTCCACATCCCAAAGACATGCAAATTTGTAGGTTAACTGGCTTCTCTAAGTTGCCCCTAGTGTGTAGGGAATGGATATGAAGGTGGGATAACATGGAACTAGTGTGAACAGGTGATCGATGGTCGGCATTGACCCGGTGGGAGGAAGGGCCTCTTTCCATGCTGCGTTTCCATCTATCTTTGCATGGCCAGAAAATCTGGTTATGGTGGAAACATCCGATTCAAAAAACAAAGTGCTGGAGGAACTTACTGGGCCTCGAACTAGTAATTTAAAACTTGGTGTGTCAGTTAGCAATGTGCATCCAATGTGATGCACGCCAGTGTGATTGGAAAGAGGAATGATCACTGCCACCAGTGCAAGCCCAAAGGAAAAGACCCAGACTTGGTGCTGTAGGATAGAGGGATGAACTGATTCTCTGAATGTGTTCACCACTGTGGGTCTGAGCTCCAGCTTACAATTCATTAAATTTAATCCATTGCATAAAACACCCCAGAGAGCTTTGTTTATGAATGTACATATCAATAAACAGAAGAGCTTATCCCAAAGAGCTTGACCCAATGCTCTAAATGCTTTCTATTTTCATGTGAATTTTACCGTTGTTCAATCATTCACCTCGACACGGAGCAAGACATGGGAGCAGATAAATCACTGTTGTGAGAGTGTGTGCATGAAACACAGCAGCCCATCAGGAGGTTAGCAGAAAATGCTTCTGGCCTTTGACACTTTGCCCTGAGATTCCCCTCAGGCACATCTACTTCACAACTTGTGCCTTGGTCTGAAATTTGGCCTCGTTCAATTAACTTTCATCCTATTCAAATTGTAATTAGGCATAGTGTAGAAGGAGTCCATTCTGCTTTACGTTTCTATGCTGGCTATTCAATGAGCTGTACCAGAAGTACCATGCTTCTGCTCCTTCCCTTCGGCCCTGCCAGTTAATCCTGTTTGAAACGAGAACAAAATTGATGTAAATCGGAAACCAAGGATGAACCGCAAGGTACATTCCCAGGTGAAGCCAGGTCTGCTGCGTACAAGTCAAACGATCCCGAGCGGTACAGGAAAACTCGCTATGATCTTTGCAAAGCCATCAAGAATGCCAAGAGACAATACCGGACAAACTTGAGTCCCAGTATAATCATTCAGACACCCGCAGAAAGTGGCAAGGTCTGAATACTATGACTGGCTGCAAAGCAAAGGCAGGCAACATCACTGGTGATAGTGCATCTCTACCTGGTGATATTAATGTATTCTATGCTCGCTTTGAGCAGAAGGCCAATTGGGGGGGGGGGGGATACATCCGCCCCATCAGACTCAAGTGTGCCTCTTCCCAAGGTCACTGTTGCAGAGGTTAGATCAGCATTCCTGAGGGTGAATCCATGGAAAGCAAGTTCAGTTCAGTTTACTTTATTGTCACGTGTACCAAGGTACAGTGAAAACCTTTTTGTTGTGTGCTAACCAGTCAGCAGAAAGACAATCCATGATTACAATGGATCACTTTACAGTGAAAGTAAGAAATGTTGCTGTAGGAATAGAGATTTAAGAGTGTGGAACGATTGTAATACGAGTTTTTAGATCTGCTTCCGTGGCTAACACACAAATGGTCGCCTGTGGTGGGAGCCATCTTGGATTGCAATTGGGTCAGACGGAGTCCCTGTCTGCGTCCTTAGGAACTGCACGGCCAAATTGCGCAAATATTCACTGATATCTTTAACCCCTTCCTACTCCATTCTGAGGTACTCTCCTGCTTCAAGAGGACCACTATCATCCCAGTGCCGAAGAAAAGCAAGATTCATGTCTTAACGATAACCATCCTGTGTCCTGTGGCCTTGACATTTCCCATCATGAAGTGCTTCAAGAAGCTTGTTATGGAACACATTCAATCCAGTGTAACAAGCAACCTTGACCCACTGCAGTTCGCCTACCGCCACAACAGGATCTATGGCTGATGCCATCTCCATGGCCCTACACTCGTCCCTGAAACACCCAAAGAAGAGAGACACCTACATTCAAACTACAGGTCTGTTTTCAATGCCATCATCCCATCCAAGCTCATCTCCAAACTCAAAAACAGGGGTCAGCCCACTTCTTTACTCCTTATACTCCCACGACTATGTGGCCAAGTACAAATCCAACTAAATTTACAAATTGTGTAGGAAAGAACTCCACGGGTGCTGCCTGTCCGCTGAGTTACTCCAGCATTTTGTGTCTACCTTCAATTCACAAATTCGCAGACAGCACCGCTGTAGTGGGCCGGATATCAAAGTTAAAGTGGTTAGCAACTAGGAGCTCCAGCAGGCTTTGTCAGAGGAGCAGAAGTGTTTGGTGAAATGGTACGCATGGTCTATGCTTGATGTAAGGGAGGCCACATCGGGAGCACTGAATGCACTGGATGAGGTTGGCAGAGTGCTGCTCACATGCTGAGTAGTTCCAGTGTTATCTTGGATTTCCAGGTACATGTCCAATCCCTTTGGAATCTGCTGCTGCCTCCCTTTGAGGCACGACATTGCAGATTGAAACATCTCATTGCACTAAATATACATCTTTCAGAATTTTTTTTCAAACTATCTAAAATCCCAATCTTATGGCTACCAAGTTAGTGGAGGTCGTTTTTCTTGATTTCTATCATCCACTGCCTCTCCAGATTTAGGTTTAGGTCTATTATTGCCACGAACCAAGTTTCTATGAAAAGCTTTGTTTTGTATGCTGCCCAATCAGATCAGATAAAACTGTACATAAATACAATCATGTCAAACTCAAGTAAAATAGGGAGAACAAAGCGGAAGATACAGTCCAGAAGATAGTTCTCAGCATTGTAGCTGTGTGCACACCAGTTCCATGGATAGAGTCCGATGTCTGCAATACAGTAGAAGTGAATCGGACTGTACTCTAGTGTATGGAAGGGCCGTTCAGAAGCCTGATAACAGAGGAGAAGAAGCTGTTCCCCACTGGTGGTGCGCGCTTTCAAGCTTCTTCTGCCTGACGGGAGCAGGGAGAAGAAGGAATGACTGGAGTGGACAAATCTATGGACTTAAATCTTACGTGATTCGACGATGCAATCTTTCAAGGTGGCGTGTCAGCACCATTGCATGCAGTGATCGCCCCTGTATCACTGAGGTACTGGGGAAGACTGCTGCACAGAGTAGTATTAAGCTATCCTTGAGTTAGAACCTCCAGAGCCTCTCTGAAACTGTTCTTACAACTGTGCTAGAACGTGCAATCTGTCTTCCAATAATTCCCAATGTTTGGCTTCGTTTCTCCCTCATGTTTATTTTATTTTATTTTGTTTTAGAGATACAGGGCAGAAACAGACACTTTGGCCCACCGAGTCCATGCCGACCAATGATCCCCGTACACTATCCTAAACACACTAGGGACAACTTACAATGTTACCAAGCCAATTAACCTACAAACCTGTACATCTTTGGAGTGTGGGAGAAAACTGGATCTCCCGGAGAAAACCAACGCAGGTCACGGGGAGAATGTACAAACTCTGTACAGACTGCACCCGTAGTTAGGATCGAACCCGGGTCCCTGACACTGTAAGGCAGCAGCTCTACGATTACGCATTGTGCCACCCTTTATGTTCTTCATGTCCAGTCATTCAATGGGTGGAGCGTGCAGCTCAGAGGACAATCCATTGTTGATTGGCTGCAGATGCTGCAGGCTGACTTTGCATCAGTGTCCTTGGCCCAATGCTAGCTAACAATTGGCACGTGGCAGGCAAATGGAAAGGAAGTAATTATTCTCGTAAAGCATTAGCGCAAGTAATATATAGTGCCTTGTTAAATTCTTTAAGCTTTGGACTCTTTCTCGAAGGTGCAATTTAGACTGTATACAGCTGGCCTTCCCACAGCAACATAGTGTTTATTATATACTGCACTTATCTAAAACCAGCACCTACTGTGAACACAGTGCTTACAGCACTTATATACACTACCAGAGCATCGCTATAGCAGTTAGTCCTAGAATCCTTTTAAGGGCCTGTCCCACTTACGCGATATTTTTCGGCGACTTGCCGGCACCCGTCATAGTCGTAGCAGGTCGCCGGAAATTTAAAACATGTTGAAAATCCAGCGGAGACCAGAAAAAGGTACGACTCTTTGGGCAACTACTCACGTCCACAGAGGCGTCACCCCACGACATGTCTGGTTGCCGCTGGGTTTTCAACATGTTGAAAAGTTTTCGGCGATCTGCTACGACTATGACGGGTGCCGGCAAGTCGCCAAAAAAGTTGCATAAGTGGGACAGGCCCTTAAATGGAAAATATTAGATACGTTCTCCTATCTGATCAATATACAATAACCCTGCTAGATAAATAAACAGGTGAGTTTTGTTGGTGCCCCATTGGACAACTTGCTATGGATAATGGCCCCATTAACCAAAACCTAATATCAGTTATCTGGTAGTGGAATGCAAATTAAATAATATAATTTGAAAATATAAAATCTACCAATTTTGGCGTGTTTTAGACTTTACCAAATTCTTTGAAAATCTGCAACAAATATTGAACCCTGGGTTCTCAATTTGCACATCATTGGTGGATGGAGTGAGTAACTGACAAAGACTAGAGGTGAAAAGGATGTCAAATAAGGAAAGAAGAGGAGCAGTGGAAGATTAGTCTCCTTTCTATATCGAGACTTTGTCACTCACTCCACCCATCTGCTAATCACCCCCACCCCCCCACACATTCTTGTATCCCACTACCACTCACTAGGCTTTATCCCACCCCCATTCTTCTATTCCAGCTTTCTCTCCCCAACTCCGATCAGTCTGAAGAAGAGTCTCGATCCCAAACAACTTCTGTAAATTTCCTGTCAGAAATGCTGCCTGATCCGCTCAGTTCCTCCAGTTCTGAAGAAGGGTCTCGACCGAAACGTCACCCATTCCTTCTCTCCAGAGATGCTGCCTGTCCCGCTGAGTTACTCCAGCATTCTGTGTCCATCTTCGGTTGAAACCAGCACCTGGTTCCGGCACATTTCGTCTCCTGCAGTGTGCTGTGTCTCAACCTAGACCTGGTACAGTTTAGTTTAGAGATACAGCCAATTAATCGATAAACCCATACCTCTTTGGGGTGTGGAAGGAATCCAGAGCACTCGGAGGAACTCCACATTAGAGAACGTGCAAACTCCGCATGGACAGCACCCAGGATAGGATGGAACCCAGGTCTCTGGTGCTGTGAGACAGCAGCTCTTCCAGCTGTGCCACTGTGCCGCCACTATTCCACCCTGGTGGATAGGTGGAAAGCATAAGGTAGAGGAAACAGTGAGCAGAGGTCAATATAACAGCACCAAAGATGAGAGAGTAGGTGTGTAGCTGCAGGTCAAAGAGTGCAGTGCAGGTTGTAGGGGTGGGAAGATGGGGGCTGAGTGGGTTCTTTGCAGAGCTGGAGGGGGAAGGTAGATCTTTACAGGTAGTTGTTATCACCTTGCATGTTTTAACACCATCTAGTCCTGAAGTGTCTAGTGACAGGCGTCCCTCAGACCCTATGAAGGAAGGGCCCTTGCGATGGTCTGGAAAGACAATTACATAGGGAATAATGTCACTTCCTGAGGCTCGGATGCTATTGAGGTGGACTTGGGCTGGGGTTGCAACTTTATTGACAATAAAGCAGCACAACGTCAAGCAATTGAATTTCCGGGCAAAGCAATCTGCATTTGGAAAGCAGAACGATAGTGTCCCAGCAGATGTTACAATTCTTCTTGGTTCTAGGTTCTTGGTCCTCCAAAATATTCCAAATGGAATTTAATCTGGATGTGTGTAAACTGGACTGTGCAAACAAATGAGAGATCTCCATGAACCTTACCTTTGAAGCAGGAGTGCTCAGGAATCCATCCCAAGTCACGCAGTCTCCCAGTAAAGGAAAAAGCACAAGAGAAAGAACCTATTAATTGGAGATAAATCTCGTGAACCCCGAAAGGTAAAGGAGTAAATTCCTGGAGGGGGTTATCACTGATAACACAGTGCTCTGCTGGACCCAGCAACATTCTGTAACTCATGAAGTCCTCTACTTTAGCAGCTTATCCTGCCGGGAGTGAACATCAAGATGGAGACTTGGCCCCAGATTGCTTTTTCTGACATAACTCTATTAAAAGCAAAACAAAAATGTACATTAAAACCTTGTCCTTTGTGTCCAGGAAGTGCTCCACTCCTCGTCGCTTGCAGTGTCCAAAGTAGCAGAAAGCCCCAAGAGGACCAGTTGATGTATGTGCTTCCTCTCCAGAGATATCTGGTCACCAACATAACCTTGGAAGGTGTGCAGGTTGTTGGGATGGACTGAACCCTTGACCTCTTGCTACCTGGGTCTGTGAAAGAGCAGAACCACAAGAATGTCCCTCAGCCAACTCAGCTTCTCTGCACCTGGGTGGTATTGGGATACTGGCAATTGGTTCTTGGACATCACCAAAATACTTGGCATGAGTTATTGCTTTTGTTTCCCTTCCCCTCTGTAAGCAGATCGCGTGAGCAAAGAGGCCAAAGCCACTCCTCTTTCCTTCTCTGCAATGCCACTCGTGTAAGGACCAGGAGCGAACGTGATCAGAGCAGATTGGGAGGGCGAACATTATGAGTCCTAAGGTTGGCACAAGTGGAGCTCTGCCTCACAGCTCCAGTGGCTCAGGTTCGAATTTGTCTGCAATTTGAAAGTTCCCTCTGTGGCTGTGTGTGTGTGTGTGTGTGTTTCTCCATGTACTCTGGTTTCCTCCCATGTTCCAAAGATGTTTGGGTTGGTTGGTTAATTGGCCACAGCAGGTTATCTCGAGTATATAGGTGAGTGTTACAATATAAGAAAAATTAATGGGAATGGAGAGAAAATATGTAAGGCTGCTTGATGTTAAACAGAGACTCGGTGGACCAAATGCCTGTTTCACATGACTTTGACTCTTTGACCAGTCCTTTGGAATTGAAGGAACACCGAGTTCTTATCTGAACATTAGTCTCAGAGCCACTAAAACATCCTGTAATCTGAATTCCACCCCCTATTTCTCCCCAAATGAACCTTAAAAAGAGTTTTTAAAACTGCTCACATATTCTTAATTTACATATCTTAAAGATGCACAACTGTTTTAACCGTGCATCAGGAAACAGAAAAAATGGAGAAAAAGATACAAAGTGCTGGAGTAACTCAGCGGGTCAGGCAACATCCCTGAAGCACATGGATAGGTGATGTTTGAGTTGGAAATCTTCTTCCCACAGGCTTATGTTGGGGGTTGTTGCTGAGGCTCCGACAAGATCACGTGATCCTCGCCTCTCTCTCAGTCACCAGCACGCTGGAGCCATCGACCCACCAGGGCTCCAGGCCCAGTATCAGGCCCAGAACCTCCATGCTGCTGGCCCAACAACATCACCTGACAGTGAGAAGGATGGGTCCCCACCCAAAACACCACTGATCAATGTTTTCTTCAGGGATGCTACTTGACCCGCTGAGTTACTCCAGCACTTTGTGTCTTTTTTTTGTAAACCAGCATCTGCAGTTCTTTGTTTCTCCAGAAAAAAATGGATCCCAGGAAGTTAACAGTGGGATCTAGGTCTACACATGCTGAAGGCAGACGATCCAATAGCTGGATGAGTGGCCATTGCCTTCTGAAAAAACAGTCTGATTTGTCCCTCCTGTGTTTCCGTGGTGGCGAAAGGCTCGATATCCTGATGCTGTTGTTCAGCTAACTAAAAAGGCAGCAATTTAGTATAATTCTGGTAGCCACACCCCCACCCGCACCCCCCACCCCTTCTCTCCCCGCCCCCTCCCCTCAACGCCTTATTCCTCTCCAATTGTGGGATTTCCCCAGGGTTTCAATACCCTTGCTTATGCAAGGGAATTAAAACTGGGCTGAGTGGTCAGACAATATGTTCTATAACCTAATGCAGAGAAGACCAGAAATCCCCCAGATGCCTAGACTGAAGGCCATTCTTCAACTAAGAATACAAAAAGCATATTTTCCACATTGATTTCACAAATGTGGCAGTTTTTGCTTTGCATAAATTGGCTCCCATATATTTATTTTATAACAATCGTGCATCCTATTCAAAAACACTTCATTGGATATGAAGGATTTTGGCACATTCTGATATCACAATATGCATTATATAAATCCACGTTCTGCCTTTTTTCTTTCCTTCCACACAGAGGGTCCTGTTTCAGGCAGGATAGGGTGAGTGTTGGTTTCTCGTCCTGTATGATGTTATCCAGGCTAGATATCCTTATCATCTCCACACTCATGATGTTCATTAATGATCTTTGGCATTTCATAAACAGTCAGCTTCATTAATAAAACATATTTTTAGATTCTAACTTAAGCAGTCTTACCTCATTTCTGCAGCTTTGATTATCAATAAGAAATTACTTGGACCTTATGAGAGTTATCATCTTAAGCCCGGAGGTCAAACAATTTGATTGCTGCAGTTTATTTGTGACCCACCACACCACACCACAGGCATTTATTTATATACTTGATTAAACATTTAGATTTCTTGGCCTAAGGTTTGAGGCAATTAGACTGGATCAGTACGAAAGGGTGGTTGAAAGGAAGGTTGCCAATGATGGCCTTAGTGCAGCAGCAGAAGTCCAATAATCAAGTCCCTGGTGCACAATATGCTGATAAGAGCATGTATATGGCAAGGTATTACTGCACTACTGATCACAAATGCACTGGCCTCGCAGTTGTCCTTTTGATGGATGGAAGGGGTGGTGAACTTAATGCATCAATAAATGTCACTTGGAATTAACAAAGCAGGTAGAAAAACAGTCAAAGAGGGGTAAGTTTACCTATTAACCAGTCCACTCCCCCTTCCTACTAATGACGGCATTCACTGCTCCAAACTGATATATATATATATATACACACACACACACACACACACATATATATATATGTGTGTGTGTGTATATATATATATATATATATATATATATGTGTGTGTGTGAGTGTGTATATATATATATATATATACACACACATATATTTCCTGTAGAATTAGAAACAGGGGTATAGCAGACTTGCAGGTAATCGTGACAATGACTGTGATAATGGTAATCACCATAATGGTAGGCCCAGAGCAAAACAGATAGGCCCCAGGGCTAAACAGCTTGCATGTGGAGGTAGCCCACCCACAGATCAGACTGTTCAATGGGCTGCATCTAGTGTTATTTCTCTTAATGAGCCACGGGGATCATAGAGGCTATTTCGCTATTCATTGTAACAAACAAAATTACATATGTGCTGAAATTATATAGGTCATCCTTCTAAATAAAACATTTGCTAATGAAATGAGGCAGATTGTTATAATCTCATGGCAAACTGCTCTATGGCATAGACCATATTTGGAATAAAACTAATTATTGGTAGTGATTATTAAATGATAGTTTAACTGAGGGAGTTCAACAATCGTATAAGTGAGTTACTTTGCAGGATTTATAATTATATCAAAGGTTATAAAGATGTCAGATTGGGGTTGAGAGGGGGAAATAGATCAACCATTGAGTACATTCGATGGGCCAAAGGGGCCTAATTGTGCTCCTATGTCTTATAACAATCATCACAATCACACAACAATATCACAAGAATGAACAGTCAGGCCTAAATGCTTAATTTAACTGAATTAATGGTTCCGTTTTTGGGGCAGTGACTTTGTGATAAGTTTACTGACTTTGTTCCTTCAAATTTAATGGGAAGGAATGCCTTAGTTTCCCGACCAAAAACTTCACCTATCGATTCCCTTCACAGATGCTGCATGACCTACTGAATTGTTCCAGCACTTTGTGTTTTGCTCAAGATACCAGCATCTGTTGCCAGATCAGCTTTCTAAGGAAATGCACAGAGACAGGCCCAACTCCACTAAAACCACCATTGTACAAGTAAATGACTGTATAGGTTGCCATCAGGAAATATATTTCAGCAAAAGGCTTTCCAAAGGATCAGAGTTTCCCTGATGTATTACCTATTTTGTACAAGTGAAAGAAAAATCTTAAGATGTAAGAAACTGAAGAAGCACATTCACCAAATTATAGATCAAAATTATGAGCTCAACTGAGAGGCTGGCAGAGTGACGCAGTTAGTAGTTTAGGTTATTGTCGCATGTACTGAGGTACAATGAAAAGCTTTTGTTGTGTGCTAACCAGTCAGCGGAAAGACAATACATGATTACAATCGAGCCATTCACAGTGTACAGATACATGATAAGGGAATAATGTTTAGTGCAAGATAAAACAGGTAAAGTCCGATCAAAGATAGTCCAAGGGTCTCCAAATGAGTTAGATTGTAGTTCAGGACTGCTCTCCAGTTATTATAGGATGGTAAAGTTGTCTGATAACAGCTGGGAAAAAACTGTGCCTGAATCTGGAGGTGTGCATTTTCTCAAAGCGGCAGCCTTGCAGCGTCAGAGACCCGAGTTAAATCCTGACTTTGAATGCTGTCTGTGTGGATTTTGTGAACATGTGGGTTTCCTCTGGCTGCTCTGATTTCCTAAGATATACACAAAGTACTGGAGTAACTCAGCGGGTCAGGCAGCATCTGTGGAGAAAAGGAGCAGGTGATGTTTCAGGGCAGAACGCTTCTTCAGACATTGTTTTTGGTCAAAATTCCAGCATCCGTAGATTCTTTTGTCTTTGGGGACAAATATAAATTCTTTTATTTCCAAAGATTAGTATGACTCACAAGTAGACAAAAAATGCTGGAGAAACTCAGTGGGTGAGGCAGCATCTATGGAGAAAAGGAATAGGTGACGCTTCGGGTCAAGACCCTTCTTCAGACCTGATATTAATTGAGGAATTAATTATCTTTACCCTTTCTGAATATCATTCGCCCCAGTGCAGTGATGTAGCTAGTCGAGCCGTATCTCACAATGCCAGAAAACCGGGTTCAATCTTGACTTTGGGTCCTGTCTTTGTGGAGTTTGCATGTTCTACTGGGGTTTCCTCTGGGTGCTCCACTTTCCTTTCACATACCCAAGATGCATACATTGGCAGGTTAATTGGCCATTGCTCCTAGTGTGCAGGTGAGTAGTAGAATCTTAGGGGAAGTTAATGAGAATGTGAAGAGAATTTTTTTTAAAAATTAGGATTAATATAAGATTTGTATAAATGAATAGTTGAAGGTCTGCAAAGACGGTCAGCCAAAGGACCTGTTTCCATCCTGCATTTCTTGATCCTCTATGACGTTTGTGTGAACGACTTTTGAGTAGCGTGTATGAGGTACATTATAAAATGGATGGGTGATTTAGATAATGTCATCAAAGAGAAGTTGACTGTCTGGTAGAGAATATATTCTACAGAAACAAACAAGTAGCAAATGTGAAAGTATGCCTTTTCCTTAATTAAGATAAATGCATAAAATTAAAATGTTGGACTGGGCACGCCCCTCTGCAATCTTCATTAGTGTGATTGACCCAATCCTGGCATCAGGTGTGCTCCTAATGGAGCTGGAGGCTGCAGGATTGTAGTTCACAGTTCAAGCCTAGTAACCATCTCCACCATCCACCAATGTAGAGCATCAATACCTGGGCACAGGTGAGGCAGAAACATCTCTCACAATGTTTGATCACCGTTTTCTTCAATTGCACTGAGCATAATGCACCAATGAATGAATCTCTACTCTAATTACTTTAATAGTTTTCTATAACATCTGTGTATTTCCTCATGAGTGGCAGCTCACTTAAACTCTGCATAGGTTTGCATAAAATAAATATTTCATTGTACAGATGCCATTTTGCACTAGAGTTTGGCTAACTTTTCCATTTCGTTTTGTGGGGGATGTGGAGATACGAGTTGCAGTATTAGCGCAACAAAAATAAGTGTAATCCAATTTAGTCATTGAATTATACTGCATAGAAGCAGGCCATTATGCCCACAACCTCAGTCTAGGGCTACCTTTTTGCCCATCTGCATTTATTCAATTTACCTGCATTAGGTTCATATCCTTCTAAGTCTGGCCAATTTAATTGTTTATCTAAATACCTTCTAAATATAATGATTGTATCTACCACCTACCTCAGACAGTGTGTTTCTACCAGTGACTCTACCACCTCCTCAGTGTGTTTCAGATATCAACCTCTCTGTGAATGTCTTCTCGGAAAATGTTGTTTTTATTAATCATTAAAATCAAACTAGGAACATTAGTTTTCAGTTGGGAATTAAAATATTCAAACCTTGATGTGGACTTATACTCTAAGGAAATCCCTATGATCCGCAAAACTTTCCCTAGCTGTATTTACTTGTATAAAATAACCATCATTACTCTGCCCTTGTAATGTTCAGCATCACTGCTCCATTGATTAGAATTAGGAAGTTAATAAGGTCTGGGATAATGAATCAGATGGGTAAGAACTGGAACTGCAGGCAAGGCTTAATCAAGTCATCAAGGCTCTTAAACCAGGAAAAAGATAATTAAAGGAATAGACTGCATGTAAGTTGGTTGAGGGATCTAGGAGAAGGTGGAAGGAAGATAGAGAACCTACATTTCCTCCTGCCCACAATCAAGAAATAAATCAGGATAAAGTGAAACTAAGTTAATATATAAATTATACAAATAAAAATACTTATTTTTGTTTTAAAGTGTTAGATATAATCAATACAACAAGCACAACAGTCCTCATATATCTTGCAGGTAATAATTACTGCTTGAATAGCAAAATGTCTTTAGGCTTGTGATACATTGGCTTTGGTGCAGAGCTGACATGTCTCATTAATGATGAATTTATCGGGGAGATTGCAAGTAATTACTCTGGTCATCTTTTCCGATATGTTGTGGTGATTGTAACAATGTTTGAGGAACTTCAAAATAAATGAAAGGTTTTAGGGAGTGTCTTAAAGATGAACAAATGTCAGAACAAAGAAGCTTCGGCAAGGTAACTCCACAGCTTAGTGGTTGGTGGGAGAGTTAAAGGCAGGACGGCCTCTGGCTTGGTGATTGGGATACACAAATTCAGATGGCTCAA
This sequence comes from Malacoraja senta, assembly GCA_038087875.1. Lineage (NCBI taxonomy): Eukaryota > Metazoa > Chordata > Chondrichthyes > Rajiformes > Rajidae > Malacoraja > Malacoraja senta. The sequence continues at coordinate 84,766,674 of CM075977.1, read as the reverse complement.
TGCAGAGTACAGAGGATTATGGGACTAGTGGAGAACACAGAATAAAGAGGACATATAAGGCTCCAAATCAAGAATGAGGAAATTAAATCGCGAGAGCCCTGAAGTGAGTGCCAACGTGAACCAACTTGGAATACGTGAGCAATGATAATCGCTGCAGATAGGATACAAGTAACAGACTTATAAATTAGCTCCAAATTTATCGACGCGAAACATCACCATTCCGCATCCGACCTTTCTGTCCTGGGCCTTCTCCATGGTCAGAGTGAGTCCCACCGTAAATTGGAGGAGCAGCACCTCATATTTCGCTTGGGTAGTCTACACCCCAGTGGTATGAACATTGACCTCCTATTTCAGGTCCTTACTTTCTCTCGCTTTCCCCTCCCCTTCCCACCTTTCCCACAGCCCACCGTCTCCACCTCTTCCTTTCTTCCCCCCCACCCCCACATCAGTCTGAAGAAGGGTCTCGACCCGAAACGTCACCTATTCCTTCGCTCCATAGATGCTGCCTCAACCGCTGAGTTTCGCCAGCATTTTTGTCTACCTTCCAAATTTATGTAGGTTGGAAGATGGGAAGTTGTCCAAGGCTTCTGGAGGTAATAAATGCATGAATGAGTTTCTGAGCACAGATGGGCTGACGGAAAGGTGGTGATGAATGTAGAATGGGAAGCTGTCGATCTTGCTGATTGTGAGCACATGGGTTCATCTGATTCAACTTCAAACAATGACCTTGGAAGTATAGAGTAGAAAGGACTACAGATGCTGGTTTACACCGAAGATAGACAAAAAATGTTGGAGTAACTCAGCGGGAGAGGCAGCATCACTGGAGAGATGGAATGGGTAACATTTTGAGTTTCCCATCCGAAGAAGGGTTTCGACCCGAAACATCACCTATTCCTTTTCTCTAAAGATGCTGCCCGACCATCGAGTTACTCCAGCATTTCGTGTTTATCTTCGGTGTAAACCTGCATCCGCAGTTCCATCCTACATATTAAGGCTTTCTATAATGATAGTTTTAAGCTAGTGACCCACTCCTGGAATGTGCTCACTGGACAGAAAACCTGCCTCTGATCAAAGTCATGAACATTCGTCAGAGTTTTTAAATCTCCCTAAATATGTCCATGCCCTTAAATGTAAGGCCATTGAAAAACCATTATGAGTGTTATGACGTTAGAAGAATATATGAAATGTGGGAAAGAAAATCAATGAAATTGATTTAAAACACTTTAAAACATTAGGAAATAATTAGAGATGTTTTGCATCTTTCCACCCAATCTCCAGGTTAGGATCTTGAGTCTGCTGACGGGACACAAAGCTGAGGAGTCCTGATGCACTCAGCTTCCATTGTTGGACACCACATGTGGTCCAGTGCGGACAGCTGTTATTCAGCTCCGAGCTACAAGCCTCAACACAATTAAGCCCGTTAAAAATTAGCAAGGTGAATCCTCGGGATGGATGGTCCTATTCCTCTCCCATAATTGGCTTGTCCTTACACTTACTGGTGGGTGGGATGGGGGAGTGGTAGTTCAATATAACCTTGCATTATGAAAAGGACAAAAAGCATTGCATCTTAAATTCATCTTGTCCGGTGGGAATGGAATGGAGAAACAAGGGACTGCAGATGCTTGCTTACAAAAAAAAGACACAAAGTACTGGAGTACATCAGTAGGTCAGGCAGCATCCCTGGAGAACATGGATAGGTGATTTTTCAAGCCTGGGCACTGCCTCAGACAGAATAGGGTCAGGCAGCATCCCTGGAGAACATGAATTGGTGACATTTTGGGTTGGGACCAATTTCCTCCTGAAGAATGGTCCCGACCCAAAACATCATCTATCCATTTGCTCCAGGGATGCAGCCTTACCTGCTGGCAATGGAATGGATTTGGGTCAAACTATTTTGTGCAATGTACAATTGAATGTTTCACCAAAGCCATGGGAGCTTGCTTGAAAGGCAGGGTTTTTTTTCCCAATTCCTCTACATTTGGTGCTTTGCTTGGGTCTGTTAGATAATTCTTAAACTCTCATTGTAACACTTCTCACCTCCAATTGCCCTGCCCATGTGTTCCAGTCATTGGCTTCCCAGTAAGTCAGTACACCTGGCATTCTGCCTGCAGATGCCCATACACACCTATCCCCATGGCAATTAAAAACCAGGTAGATTCTTTACTAACCATGGTACAATTCATGCTCATCGATCAATAAGCCATTTTCTTAGATCTGGTGTTTAAATTATGAACAAAAGTAATTTAAGAAGACATCTGAAGATTACAGTTTTGTTATTGCTCTTATACGTCCTGTTGAGTTGATGGTACCAACATCCTAAAATTTACTCTTTAAATTCTGGATACTCCAGGACAATCTGCGGCTTTCATAATCTAGGTGCTGCAGCAAATAATGGATTCATAGAGTCATACAGCAGGGAAACAGGCCCTTCAGTCGAACTTGTCCATGCTGACCAAAATGCTTCATCTAACCTAGTCCTATTTTGCATTGTTTGGCCCATATCCCTCTGAACCTTTCATATCCATGTACTCGTCCATGTGTTTTTCTAAATGCTGTTATAGTACCTGCCTTAACAGGTTATTTTCCCATGTTTGATATTTGAATTAACAAAAGTAACACTGTTCAAATGATCCATGTTCTCCAGGGATGCTGCCTGACCTGTTGAGGTCAGGTGTTGAGATGTTGGGAACAATGTCCGAGGATTTACACTTTACATTCTGGAGACTTCAGAACAATCTGAAGCTTTTGAAATCCAGATGTTTGAGAAATAATGGCTAAACCATTTAAAGGAAAGTACAAGCTGTTATCAGGCAACTGAACCACCCTCTCATCAGCTAGAGTATGGTCCTAACCTCCCTTGTACCTCAATGGAGACCTTTGAACTATCTTTAATCTGACTATCGGACTTCAATCTTATATCTTGCACTAAATGTTGTACCCTTTATTCTTTATCTGTGCAATGTGGATGGCTTGATTGTATTAATTTAGAGTGTTTTCTCTAACTGGATAGCACGCAAACAAAAGCTTTTCACTGTACCTTGGTACACGTGACAATAATATACTAAATAAGCTGATGAGACTATAATGTGGGCAAGGCATAGCTTTACAAGTTTTTAATGCATTTTAATTCAAATAAATATAGCCTTTTTAAAAAACTTTTTGCAATGAGTTTACATTTTAAAATTGCATTGCACCCATGAAATATAACCTCCGCCTAAATTCTGCTTAACTTTTTAAAATAATGAATTATGGTGTGATTTCACTAGACCTAGAGTGCCAGAGAAGATAAATGCATACATCAACATTTAGAAGAAAGATTTTAGACAAGGCCACAACCTGATGGAGCTCAGCAGATCAATCCCGTGTATAAAAGGCAAAGCTATTCATGCAGCTAATTTTCTTCTGCTAACTCTTGTTTTTCAGTGGAGATGAGTAAATTACTGTTATTGAGTATTGATTATTAAAGTTGTTGCAGGCATTCTTAACCCCTTGTGGTACATTCCCAAAATACAAATGTAAAGTGTAGTTCATGAGCGGAGCCACATGAATCGGAAGATTTAAGTACCCTGCTATGCTGAAGAAGTGTATCTCACCCAGGATCCCAAAACATTACAAATAAAGACACGAAGTGCTGGAGTAACTCAACGGGCCAGGCAGCATCTCTGGAGAACATGAATAGGTGACGTTTAGGGTCAGGATCCTTCTTCAGAACATTTCAATTGGTGTCATTGCTCCCTGAGTTAGGCAGGTAGAATTTTAACAGTCTAATAACTCTATAGTTAAGTGGGTATTAAATGACTGATGACTCATTCAAGGTCCCCATTTGCACGATCCCATAAGGCTCCGTTGAGCAGCGATCAAAAGGCATACAAGATACTTTTTCATTTGCTAATTTTATCCAGTTGAACGACAAATACAAATACTCCAACTCCAACTGTGTAGGCTAATGGGGCTTGGGTAGACTAATGGGTCTTGGGTAGGCTAATGGGACTGAAGGATGATAAATCCCCTGGGCCTGATGGTCTGCATCCCAGGGTCCTCAGGGAGGTGGCTCTAGAAATAGTGGATGCATTGGTGATTATTTTCCAATGTTCGATCGATTCAGGATCAGTTCTTGTGGATTGGAGGATAGCTAACGTAATCCCACTTTTCAAGAAAGGAGCGAGAGAGAAAACGGGGAATTACAGACCAGTTGGCCTGACTACGGTGGTGGGAAAGATGCTGGAGTCAATTATTAAAGAGGTAATAATGGGGCATTTGGATAGCAGTAAAAGGATTAGTCCAAGTCAACATGGATTTATGAAAGGGAAATCATGCATGACTAATCTTCTGGAATTTTTTGAGGATGTGACAAGTAAAATGGATGAAGAGGTGCCAGTGGATGTAGTGTATCTAGACTTTCAGAAATCCTTTGATAAGGTCCCGCACGAGAGACTGGTGACTAAAATTAGAGCACATGGTATTGGGGGTAGGGTGTTGACATGTATAGAAAATTGGTTGGCAGACAGGAAGTAAAGAGTAGGAGTGAACGGGTCCTTTTCAGAATGGCAGGCAGTGGCGAGTGGAGTGCCGCAAAGCTCGGTGTTGGGGCCGCAACTGTTTACCATATATATTAATGATTTGGAAGAGGGAATTAGGAGCAACACTAGCAAGTTTGCAGATGACACAAAGCTGGGTGGCAGTGTGAACTGTGAAGAGGATGTTAGGAGGTTGCAGGGTGACCTGGACAGGTTGAGTGAGTGGGCAGATGCGTGGCAGATGCAGTATAATATAGATAAATGTGAGGTTATCCACTTTGGCGGCAAAAACAAGGGGGCAGATTATTATCTCAATGGGGTTAGGTTATGCAAGGGGGAGGTGCAGCGAGACCTGGGTGTCCTTGTACACCAGTCACTGAAAGTTGGCGTGCAGGTACAGCAGGCAGTGAAGAAAGCTAATGGAATGTTGGCCTTCATAACAAGAGGATTTCAGTATAGGAGTAAAGAGGTTCTTCTGCAGCTGTATACGGCTCTGGTGAGACCACATCTGGAGTATTGTGTCCAGTTTTGGTCTCCTAATTTGAGGAAGGATATCCTTGTGATTGAGGCAGTGCAGCGCAGGTTCACGAGATTGATCACTGGGATGGCGGGACTGTCATATGAGGAAAGATTGAAAAGACTAGGCTCGTATTCACTGGAGTTTAGAAGGATGAGGGGGGATCTTATAGAAACATATAAAATTATAAAAGGACTGGACAAGCTAGATGCAGGAAAAATGTTCCCAATGTTGGGCGAGTCCAGAACCAGGGGCCACAGTCTTAGAATAAAGGGGAGGCCATTTAAGACTGAGGTGAGAAAAAACGTTTTCACCCAGAGAGTTGTGAATTTGTGGAATTCCCTGCCACAGAGGGCAGTGGAGGCCAAGTCACTGGATGGATTTAAGAGAGAGTTAGATAGAGCTCTAGGGGAGAGTGGAATCAAGGGATATGGGGAGAAGGCAGGCACGGGTCATTGATTGGGGACGATCAGCCATGATCACAATGAATGGTGGTGCTGGCTCAAAGGGCCGAATGGCCTCCTCCTGCACCTATTTTCCATGTTTCTATGTTTAACTGAAGGTGGGGAAAGTCAGCGTGGACCTGGGATTGACTCTGAATGTGTAGGAAGAATCTGAAACCTTTCATGTTTACACTGTCAATGGCAGACAATATTATATAGGTAATTAGCAGGTCAATCCCATCAAGGGTTCTAAAACAGAATAACTTCTGAGCCATCACTGTATTATAGGGTCACCAGGTATGTATGGATTGAACCAGGAGGGAGGTTGACTGAGTCAAGGACTGAGGCACATGGATGCTGGTAGGAGCTGCAGAAGATGCTGTTGGGTTTACAAGTCCTTGGCTGATTTTGCTAGATGGGTGAAGGAAGATTCAATGGACTTTGAAGCTCTGCAGAAAGTAATATTGGGTGTAATTTGCAAGCACATAGGAGATAACCACATGCCTCTGGATAATATTATTCACATGACATAATGGGTGATGCTGTTCCATTCTACACCGAAAGTGAACATGTGTGATGAGAGCATGACCAGGGTGGTGCGAGGTTTTTATGATATTAGCTGCCTTTTTGAGGCGGCATGTCCTGTAGATCCCATCGATGGTTGGGAAGTCAGTACCCATAATGATCTGGGAAATATCTACCACTTTCTGCAGCTTCCTTCAGTGCTGGGCGTTCGAGTTTATCGAACCAAGCCATGATGCAACCAGTCATTATAGTTGACGGAGTTTGATAAAGCATTTGGTGACATACCGAATCTCCTCTATCCTATAAGGAAGTAGAGGCATTGATGGGCTTCTTCTGTGATTGCATCAATATGTTGGGCCCAGGATAGATCTTCAGAGATATGTTCTCCCAGGAACTTGAAGTTGTTGACTCTCTTCACTGCCAACTCGTCAATGAAGACAGTTTCATGGATCTCTGTCTTTCCCATCCTGAAGTGAACAATCAGTTTCTTGGTCTCATTAATGTTGAGGGGAAAATTGTTCTTCTGCCCCATTCAATCAGATGATCAATCTCTCTTCTGTACTGTGATTTATCATTGCCTGTTATTCATTCAACAATGGTGGTATCGTCTGTGAATTTAAAGATGGCATTCGAGCTGTGTCTGGCTACACGGTCATGGGTGTAGAGAGAGTAGAGCCAGGGACTAAGCACAAAGGTGCTCCTGTGTTGATGGTTATCAAGGAGGAGGTGTTGTCACCAGTTCATACTGACCGTCATCTGGCAATGAGGATGGCGTTGAGCCAATTCGTAGGGATGAGCAGAGACCCAATTCTCTGTGTTTGTTGATGTTAAGAGAGGATAGTGGTGTTAAATATTGAGCTGTGGTCAATGAACAATAGCCTGACAAATATGTTCTTATTGTCCAAGTGGTTGAGTGAAGAGCAAGCGAGATCTCATCCTCTGTTGTGGTAGGTAAATTATAGTGGGCCTAGGTCCTTCCATTGCTACACAGATGATACACAACTCTATCTCCCCCTGAAGCCCAAAAACCAATCAAATCTGTTTAACCTTACCCACTGCCTCAAGGATATAAAGTGTTGGATGGCCCAGAACTTCCTCCAACTAAACGAGAGTAAGTCTGAGGTCATCCTTCTCGGCCCCTCGGACTCAATCAAAATGATAGCAGGCAGCCTTGGAAGCCTTACCCCACAACTCAAACCTCACGTCAAAAACCTTGGCGTGATATTTGACTCAGCACTGAAATTTGACAAACAAGTCAATGCCGTGGTAAAAGCTAGCTTCTTTCAGCTTCGGACGATAGCTAAAATAAAACAATTCCTCCAGTTTGATGACCTGGAAAAGATCATCCACACATTCATCTCCTCCCGCCTAGATTACTGCAACTCCCTTTACACTGGCATCAGCCAATCTTCCCTGTCCCACCTGCAACTGGTCCAAAACGCCGCAGCGAGACTCCTGACGGGCACCCGAAAAAGGGACCACATCACCCCGATCCTGGCCTCTCTCCACTGGCTCCCTGTGCGGTTCCGTATAAACTTCAAGATCCCCCTCCATGTCTACAAAGCCCTCAATGGGCTTGTCCCCACCTACATAAAAAGTCTTCTCACCCACCACTCCACCTCCAGGCCCCTCAGATCGGCCGACTTGGGGTTGCTGAATATCCCACGGTCTAGGCATAAGCTCAGGGGCGACCGTGCCTTTGCGGTTGCAGCCCCTAGACTGTGGAACAGCATCCCCTTTCCCATCAGAACTGGCCCCTCCATCGACTCTTTTAAGTCAAGACTAAAGACATCTATTCTCCCAAGCCTTTCCTGATGTCCTCTGAGTGAGGGCTACATGTATATATGTATGTAGTTTGTTTTGTTTGTGCTATTCTTATAACAAATGTAAAGCACTTTGGCCAACGAGAGTTGTTTTTTAAATGTGCTATATAAATAAATGTGACTTGACTTGACTTGACTTACTAATGCAGATTTGATATGCATCATAACCAGCCTCTTAAAGCACTTCATCACCACGGACGTTAGTGCCACCAGTTGGTAGTCATTGAGGCATGTCACCTTACTCTTCATGGGCACTGGTATTATGGATGTCCTTTTCAATTGGGTGAGAACCTTGAACCTCAGTAGAAAGAGATTGAAGATGTCTGCAAAAAACAGCCAGTTGTTCCGTGCAGGTTTTAAGAACGCGGCTAGGTACACCAGCAGGGCAGAAAGCTTTTTGAGGGTGATTGCAGGAGTTCAGTTCAGTTCCATTCCGTTTAGTTTATTGTCACATGTACCGAGGTACACTGAAAAGCTTTTGTTGTGTGCTAGCCAGTCAGCGGATAAACAATACATTACAATCGAGCCATTTACAGTGTGTAGACACATGATAAGGGAATAATGTTTAGTGCAAGGTAACGCCAGTAAAGTCTGATCAACGATAGTCCGAGGGTCGTCAAGGAGGTAGATAGAAGTTCAGGACTGCTCCCTCATTGTGGTAGGGTGGTTCAGTTGCCTGATAACAGCTGGTTTGTTAGAATTGGAAAAGTTCATTAGAGATCATTTAGAATGCAGAAAACACATTCTCCAGCGCAATATCCAATTGCATCTTGAAAAATTGCAATGTTTTTTTATCGTGAATATCCTTCTGTTATTCCATACACGGGGTGCACTTTTTGTGAATGGGAACATTTCAATTAAAACTGTGATGGGAAAACTGGTACAAACAAGAGAGGAGCAAATTACATTCCCGATTTATGTGCATTATGCTCAGAGCTGGAAGAACGTAAATGTTTTATTATGTCCATTTAAACAGCTCCAAGCATTAAATATAAATGCTCTTCAGTAAAATAACAGATAATATGTAGAGTCCTAGAAATACCGGTCATGAAATAGACAGCTGAATAATAGATAACTTTCCATTAATACACATCCTTTAAACCATTTTTGAATTTCTACTGTGCAAAATCCAATGACTGTTTATGTATATTAAATATTTTATTTTAATATTTAGAGCATAAACACTTGTCACTTTATAATTTGATTTCCCCATTTAATGTGACAGTAATATGTCAGTGTGAAGGGTTCTTCCTCAGGCATTTATCTGAGGGTTAAATGTTATCTTACATAGTCCATGTGTAGATCATTTGTTTCTATAAAATATAACAAACATGTTACACAGGCAGGCTTTCCCAGGATAAAAGCGTAATTATCTCATCAGTTCTCAGAGGCAAAGTCAACCTTAATTTGTCTTTTTTTCCACATGTTGAAGCATAATATGAGATACTCAACTAACTAATAAGCCACTGAGGGCATTACCTGTTCCTCAGCTTATGTTATTGATTTGGAATTTAAATCCAGTGAGCCATAAAAAACTAATGATGAAATTGCTCAGAGATTGCTTAATTTCCCATGGATGGGGAACTGTGAAATATCCCAATATTCCACCCAGCAATAAGAACTCTCTCCCTAATGATCTGGAGGGTAAATGCCATATGTTGTGTATGCTAAACTAACTGGATCAGGGCTTCACTGATTAAGAAAGAAACACTAATCTGTTAATTTAGCAGACAACATGCAGCAAGTGTACACATTCCCAATTATTATGTTAGACGTCATTGGAAAGGGAATGGAGAATCTAAAACGAAGGGCATAGGTTTAAACATAGAAAAATAGGTGCAGGAGGAGGCCATTTGGCCCTTTGAGCCAGCACCTATGTGAGAGGGGATAGATTTAAAGGGGACCTGAGGGACAGGTTCTTCACACAGGTTGTGGGTACATTAAATACAAATAAAAATAAACTTTATGCAAAGTAAAAAATATATACAAAAATTCTTCTGGCATTCTCGGAGGCTATATATATACATTCAATGCGTCATAATGTAGTGTTTACACAATATTATCCGACATCCTTGCTGCTTATGTGGTCCCCTGGGGTGAAATACCACAGGTTGGTGGGTACAGGGTACTCTCCCTAGCACTCCACCCACAGCTGCATTCAGACAAGTATTTGTAACAGTTGATTTGATTTCAACAACTCCTTTCACCTATGCTGACCTTCTTTGCAAGTCAGTTCCCAAGTGCGGTCGAGGCTAAAGATTTTACATTACTGCTTTGAGGGAAATTGTTTGCTTCTGACTTGCAGAAAATTCACTTTGTGGACAGTTCTTGGGAACAAACCCTCTGTGCATGGAATAAACTGCCAGAGGAAGTGGTAGAGGCAGGAAATTAACTAACTATGTTTAAAATACCTTTGGACTGTATTGGACAGGTTTCAAGGGATATGGGTCAAACACAGGCAAATGAGACAAGCCCAGGTGAACATTTTAATCAGCATGGTGACATGAGGCAAAGGCTCTGCTTCCGTGCTGTATAGCTCTAAGCAGGCAGATGACATTAGTTCATCTTGCAGGGCTGCCAACATTGGGTGAGAGTTGGGAGTGAGAAATTGCGAGAGACCAAGCCCGAGGGAGCATAGCGGGGGGGGGGGGGGGGTGGGGGGAGGAGGGTGACTCCCATTGGTACGGAACTTTTGCATTTTTCAGCTTGAAATTGTGCAATATGGTGCATACTGTAGCGAGCCTTTTAACTTACACTTGAATGCAATATATATGCTTTAAATTGGATTGGAGCATTTTTGAAAGGGGGGAGGCTGAGCGATCACTGATCACAGGCCTTGGGGGTACCCGGTGAGGGAGTGGAGCGACCGAGTGGGGAGAGGGTGTGGAAGAAGGGTGTCCCCCCTCCCAGGGTAGGAACTTTTTGAAATTTGATGTACTAAAATCATGTTTTAGATCATTGTAGAAGTATGATTTCAATGTTTTTTGTATGAAGTATTTTTAAGAGGTAACTTTATCCACACAAAGGGTGATGGGTGTATGGAACAAGCTGCCAGAGGAGGTAGTTGAGGCAGGGACCATCCCAACATTTAAGAAAAAGTTAGACTGATACATGCACAGGACAGGTTTGGAGGTATGGACCAAAAGCAGTTAGTGTAGCTGGGACATGTTGGCGGGTGTGGGCAAGTTGCGCAGAAGGGCCAGTTTTCACATTGTATCACTCTATGACTACATTATACCTCCACCATGCATGAATGCTTCAAAATCAAGTGATCGAGTTTTATTGCCATATACTCAAGCATAGAAACATAGAAAATAGGTGCAGGAATAGGCCATCGGCCCTTCGAGCCAGCACTGCCATTCAATATGATCATGGCTATTCATCTAAAATCAGTACCTCTTTCCTGTTTTTTCCCCATATCCCTTGATGTTGTTAGCCCCAAGAACTAAATGTAACTCTCTCTTGAAAACATCCAGTGAATTGGCCTGCACTGCCTTCTGTGGCAGAGAATTCCACAGATTCACAACTCTCTGCGTGAAGAGAGTTTGTCCTCATCTCAGTCCTAACTGGCCCCCCGTTTATTCTTAAACTGTGACCCCTGGTTCTGAACTCCCCCAACATCGGGAACATTTTTCCTGCAGTTACAGTAAGTGAAAATCTAGCAGGCAAGCAGGATGATTTCTCCAACCACCCCCATTTGAAGTCCACTATCTTCCACCGTTTCTACCCAGTGCTTGGTACTTACTTCCACCAGCCACTGGTTGTCCTCCTGGATGCACCGAGCCTCAGTCTGATCCATGCCGGTCACCTGGGCGAATTTGGCACAGAGACTCTCACGGCAGCGGCGCAACGCTTCGACGCCTTGCACTGAGGCTGCTCCATGGCCGGACCTGCAGTGAGCGACTCGCATGTCCAGCAAACACTCGCCAGCCCCGCTCCCTGTCCGCATCTGTCCCCGCCGCTGCTTCTGCTTCCAACACCCATGGCCCATGCAGTTGATATGAGTTTTGAAATTTTCGTTGATCACAGAATTTCTCACAACAGAGCGAGAGAAATTTGTGATCAGCATGAGAATTTGGTGAAATGCGTGATTCTCACGCTCAATGCATGGGTGTTGGCAGCCCTGCCTCTCTATCCCCCTCTCTCCCCCCTCTCCCTCTCGCTCTCTCCCCCTCGCTGTCTCCCCCTCGCTCTCTCCCCCTCTCTCTCCCCTCGCTCTCTCCCCCTCGCTCTCTCTCCCTCTCTCTCTCTCCCTCTCTCTCTCCACCTCTCTCTGTCCCCCTCTCTCTCCACCTCTCTTTCTCTCCACTCTCTTTCTCTCCCCTCTCTCTCTCCCTCCCACCTCTCATCCCTCTCTCTCTCCCCCCTTTCTTCCGCTCTCTCTCCTCTCAACCCCCCTCTCTCTCTCTCCTCTCTCTCCCTCTCTCTCCTCTCACCCCTCTCTCTCCCCTTTCCCCCTCTCACTCTCTCCCCTTCCCTCTCTCTTCTCTCTCCCCCCTCTCTCTCTCTACCCCCCTCTCTCTCTCTCTTCCCCCTCTCTCCCTCCCATCTCACTCTCCCCCTCTCTCTCGTCCCCTCTCTCCTCTCTCTCTCCCCCCTCTCCCCCTCTCCCCCCTCTCCCCCCTCTCCCCCCTCTCCCCCTCTCCCCCTCTCCCCCTCTCCCCCTCTCCCCCTCTCCCCCTCTCCCCCTCTCCCCCTCTCCCCCCTCTCCCCCTCTCCCCTCTCTTTACCCTAACTCTCTCTCCCCTCTCTCTCTCCCCCTCTTCGCTCTCTCCCCCTCTCTCTCTCTCCTCTCTCTCCCCCTCGCTTCCCCCTCTCTCTCCCCCTCTCTCTTTCTCCCTCTCTATCTCCCCCTCTCTCTCCCTCTCCACACACTCTCCCCCCTCTCTCTCCTCTCTCTCTTACCCCCCCTCTCTCTCATCTCTCTCTCCTCCTCTCTCCTCCTCTCTCCCCCCTCTCTCCCTCCCACCTCGCTCTCCCCCTTGCTCTCTCTCCCCTCTCTTTCTCCTCTGTCTCTATCTCCTCTTTCTCTTTGCCCCCATCTCTCTCTTTCCCCGTTTCTCTCTTTCCCCCCTCTCTCCCTCTTCCCCCTCTCTCTTTTACCACCCCTCTCTCTTCCCCCTCTCTCTCCCATTCTCTCCTATCCTCTCCTCCCTCTCCACCCCCTCTCTCTCTTCCCTCTTTCTTCCCTCTCACCCCTCTCTCTCCCCCCCTCTCCCACCTCACTCTCCCCCTCTTTGTCCCCTCTTCCCCCCCTCTCCCTCTTCTCTCTCTCCATTCACTCCCCCTCTGTCTCTCCCCTCTGTCTCTCCTCTCATCCCTCTCTCTCTCTCCCTCCTATCTCCCTGTCTCCTTCCCCTCTCTCTCTCTCCACCTCCCTTTGAGAGTCTGTCCCTTCGGCACAGAGACTCTCGCGGCAGCGGCGCAACGCTTCAGACGCCTCTGACGGCCCGGGACTCTTGCACTGCTCCATGGCCGGAACTGCAGCGAGCGACTCGCCAGCGCCGGCAAACACTCGCCAGCCCCGGCTCCCTGCATCTGTACCCGCCCGCTGCTTCCATCCCTCCCTCAGCCCCTGCTCTCCAACACCCGTGGACCATGCAGTTTATCTGAGTTTTTAAATTTTCGTTGATCACAGAATTTCTCACCACAGAGCGTGAGAAATTTCTGATCAGCGTGAGGGCGTGAGAGTTTATTCAAATGCGTGATTCTCACGCTCAAAGCGTGAGAGTTGGCAGCCCTGTCTTGGCATCATGTTTGGCATAGATATTGTAAGCCTAAGGCCCTGTTCCTGCACTGTACTGCTCTATGTTGAATGTTTTATTCCATATTGACTACATACCTGTATGACAGATCATATTGAATTGACTCTTATCTAAGATCACTCACTTGGCAAAGGGTCTTTGTGACAAATGAATAAAAGCAAATGGGTAAAGAACACAATTCAGGTAAAAATAAACAATAGAAATGGATTTACATAGCATTTTTGAGTCTGATGTCTAGTGCATGTGTGTGCAGATTGCTATAAAGACCAAACTCCCTGCAAATGTCTGTATGTGGGCAAGGTTACAGTAACCTTCTCTTCTTAGGCGGTCTCTTGGGATTGCAGAAATGTTGCTTCCTCTCCCATTCAGTAGGACACTGAGAAATTCAAAATGTGCGAGATGATGCAGTTTTGCATGACAGCAGTCTGGCGTGAGATGAGATTAATCTGATGATAGGCACAAAAAGCTGGAGTAACTCAGCGGGTCAGGCAGCATTACTGGAGGAAGGAATAGGTGATGTTTTGGGTCGAGACCCTTCTTCAGACCCTATGACTCTCCGACCAAAACGTCATTTATTCCTTTTCACCAGAGGTGCAGCCTGACCCGCTGAGTTACTCCAGCTTTTTGTGTCTATCTTCGGTTTAAACCAGCTTCTGCAGTTCCTTCCTACACATTTAATCCGATGATACCTAAATGATTAAGACCATTGGGTCAAATCTGTTGCAAAGTGTAATTGATTTTCATTTTTAGGATGCAAAGTGTGAAAATAAAATAGAAACCAGATTTTTTCTTCCTGGTCAAAATCAGTAATCCATCAATATAAAATAATGACTCCAGTAAAAAGATGACACAGTAGGTGCCACAATCTCTGTGTTGGCATTGATACTCCATACAAGGTTTCTCCCTCCTCTGCTCATCTACCCCTATCCATTTCATTGTTTGCTGTTCAGATGAAGGATCACAGAACCAAAATGTTGACTACTTCCTGTCCACAGCTGCTGCCTGTTCTAATGAGATTATCCAGCATTTCCTGCTTTTGCCTCTTTTCCCTTTGTCCTCGCTTTGCTTTTTACTTTCCATGTATGCATTTTTGTGTCATTTCTCGCATCTGCTCGTAGTGGTAGAGTGTTGCATATCCCTATCCTTGTGGAAGAATATCTCTCCTGAGCCCTGGATTGTAGTCATTTTATATTTATATTCTTTACATCTCCCCACATGGAATCTTTTCTCCATCATCCCTCTTAAAGTCATAGCGGCAGCATGGAAACAAGACCTTCAGTCCAACTTGTCCATGCTGAACAAGATGCTCATCCAAGCGAGTCCCATTTGGCCAAGTGGGCCCATAACCTTCAAAACCTTTCCCCCCCCCCCCTCCTGTCCCCCCCCCCCCCTCCAGTGCACCAATCACAATGGGCACTCAAGCTGCCGAGTGCCACACCCCCTGCCCTCTCCCCACCCCCCCCCCCCGGGTTATTCATGATTAAAGTTTTAAAAAGAAGCCAAACGGGTTGGGTTGGGGGAACGGGTGAGTGCTGGAATATTGCGTTGGGGGAGCAGACTCAACGGGTCTGCACTTGGTCTAGTAACTTTTAAAAGTATGAAGAATGGCTCCGACCCAAAATGTTTCCTATCCATGCTCTTCAGAGACGCTGCATGATTAGCTGAGTTACTCCAGCACTTTGTGTCTTTTTTCTTGTAAACCAGCATCTGCAGGTCCTTGTTTCTTCATTTTAAATGTTGTTATTGTACGTGCATCAATCACTTTTTCTGGCAGATCATTCCATATAGACACTACCCTGCAAGCACCATGATTATTTTTAGGATGCCATATGGTACCTCCTCAGCCTTATATCATTCACACCCTCAGGAGTCCTTTCCTGATGGTCAATTCTCAGTTCTGGGACACTTATGAAACATTTTTCGATTATCTCCTATGTTTTATGTCCTGTGTATAGTATGTAGACCATTTCCCTACATTAAACACCATATGTAGTCTCACTAAAGATGGACTCGGGTTTCTATGAATTCTTTATATATGAACTGTTGATCATTGGTTATTCACTTTCTTCTTTGTGACCTTCATACGTTATTTGCTAATTTTATTTTTGTATGTGAACTATCCTTTTGTGTTGTGGCTTAGAGAGTCAGCTGTGGCTCAATATGTTGTGAGATCTCCCCCTGAGTCAAAGGGCTGTTCTCTCAGTGAGCAGAGCATGATGGTCTGAGCTGATAGTCCAGTGCAATACCGAGAAATTGCCGTATTGTCAAAGGAGCTCTCAGTCCATTATGGAATATCAGAATGAATCATGATCTGGAGAAGATGCAGTAGAATTACTCTTTGTGCCTTAGACAATATTTATCCGCCATTGCAGATTATACGGCGATCATCACATTTCTGTTAGAGGAGCTCGATGTATACAGATTGACTGCTACATTTTCCATATTGTAACTGGTTGTTGAGTATTTGGAGTATCTTTTTTCCTTCTGCCCTTCGTTCTTTTGTTCTCCACAATGATGTGGCGTTCAAGTTCTTTCCTCCAAATTGCAGCAACTTACAATTGTTGTGAGTTGTGAGTTGGCATTTCAACTTACAACCTTTAGTTTAGTTGCCATGTTGATCACCAATGTGCAAGTTTATCAGTGTTGTCTTCTTGTATGATTTGACATCTTTTTTATTAACCAGATACCAAATGTGGTGTCATCCACAAATTGGAGAATTATATTTTCTGAATCCTAATTCAGAAAACCTTGTGAACAATTGTGTTCCCAGCGCACTCATATCAAACAGTGTTCCAATGATGCAGATGGCTATGCTGTTGTGTGACAGCCCCTTTGACCCTGATATGATCCTGGCCTCTGATGCTGTCTGTGTAGAGTTTATATATTCTCCCTGTAACAGAGCATGTTTTCTCCCTTGTGCCAGAGACATGCTAATTGGCAGGTTGACTGGCTGTTATATATTATCCATAATGTAGGTGGGAGATAGAAGAATCAGGAGGACTTGATGAGCAAGTGAGAGAGAATAGGTTATAGGGAAATGTGTGAGGGAGTAAGGTTAATGGGGTTGATCTGAAAGCTGATAAAGATGATGGGCTGAATGGCCTATGATTTTGTAAGAAAAGGAAAAATGATGAAAAAAATCTCTGCAGCAAGTCATTTCTTGTTCTGTGCCAAACTGAGGAACTATCCATAACCTGTACCTTAATCTCTTTTCTCTGCAACCAATTTGTTCTTCAAGTTAGATACAAAGTGCTGGAATAACTAAGAGAGGGCAGGCAGCATCTCTGGAGAAAAAGGATGGGTAATGTTTTAGGTAGGAATCCTTCTTCAGACTGGGTTTCTGGCTTGATTCTTGTCCTTTCATCTGAAAACCCATAGGTTTGGGGATTTGGCTTTATTCTGTTTGCTTCCCTTTTTTTCTTAAATAATTAAGGTAGTTAAGTTGTTAAGGTAGCTTCAACTGTGGTACCTCGCATAAATGGCCATTCTTTATGTACAGATGGTGAGCTGATAGCTACTGACCTGATTCCCTCCCTAACGCCCATACACATGTATGTTTTCATGATAGCAATCAGCAATGGAAATCCTGGAAGATGTTTGGCTCTCTAGCCTGGGGCAGTGAGATTAATTATAGTGCTGCAATGGTGGATTTGCTGGAATCTGCTAGTTTAGTCCAGAGTAGGGCAAAAATCAAGCCACTGAAGGAGTCAGAGGGCCAGGCAGCATCTGTGGAGGCAAAGGGATAGTTGATGTTTGGGGTCGGGACCCTACAGCAATACTGAGAGTGTAAATGGGGAAGTGGCCAGTATAGAGCGGTAAGGGGGAGGGATGAGGCTGTAGCTAGGTTAGGAGATGTTGATGGAGGAGGGAGGGGTTGAGATAGCG
This sequence comes from Malacoraja senta, assembly GCA_038087875.1. NCBI lineage: Eukaryota > Metazoa > Chordata > Chondrichthyes > Rajiformes > Rajidae > Malacoraja > Malacoraja senta. The sequence goes on along the minus strand of CM075977.1, from coordinate 84,749,199 downwards.
AGAGGCAGGGAGGTGATTAATGGGGACAACAAAGGTTTGCAAGTTATGGAATCTGATAAGGAAGGAAGATGGTGGTGAGTTTCATCCAGATTCCAGCATTTTCTGGCTCTTGCATCTGTTAGTGGGAACTGTCTCTTCAGTTTTCAGTTTTATTCCATATCTTGGCTTTCAGTGAAACTTCTGAAAAGCCATAGTTTGAACTACTGATTAAGGTGTGATTTGTTCCTTGCAAATATAGATTTTAGACATCTGGATTGGACCTGAACACTGTTCTTCCCCCGTGGTCAACAGCAGGCCAATGGTCCATAAGAAGGTTTACATGAATTGGATAAAGATGGTTACTAGTAGCCAATAAAGCATGCTACAGGCAGAGAGGATTAGAAGAGATTGGGAAAAAAAACAAATTAATGATGGAATAACAGCCACAACATTTCACCTGCGAAATGTCGCAAGTTGTTTCACAAGGTGGCAGTGGAGGGACTGGGGAATTATTTTTAAATATTCATAAGGTCAGAAGGAATAGGAGCAGAATAAGGCCAATCGGCCCATCAAGTCTGCTCCACCATTCAATCATGGCTGATCTATCTCCCCCTCCTAACCCCATTCTCCTGACTTCTCCCCACAACCTCTGACACCTGTACTAATCAGTATAGGAGAGCCAATACCATGGCAGGTGGCAGGCAGGATGGTTGAAAGTTTCGGTGATCACCTTCGCTCAGTTCGCCTGGACCTACCTGTAGAGGATTATGTGAGATAATGGAGATAGTGCCTCAGTGATAAAGTTGAAAATGAATGGATTGGATAATTGTTCCAAAAGAATCTGGAACTTCATAAAGAGCAAGTTCAGAATTATGTATAACATTTGGCCAATACTTGTATTTTTATTATCATGGATTGGAAATGTAACGAGGGGTCTAGTTAAATAATGGACCACTGGGCCCGGTGTGACAAGGCAGGATCAGCTGGATCATGTATTTTATTCCCCTCTGTGTGGGCAGATGGTCAATGGGAGGGTTCTGGACAGGCTACTGCTCCAGCCCTCAGCAAACAGGAGGCACTAGCATTTCAACCCAAGTAGATCGAAAACTTGATAGTCCAAATATTCTCCTAAACAGCAGCCAGTTCCTGTTGGAATATATTATTGGAAACTAAGAAGAACCATATTCGATGAAAGTCAATACTACATAGGAAGAACTTTGTGATATTAACTCTGAGAGATTAATGTTCCTACAGAAAATTGTCCACTATTATTAAAAAATAATTTAATTGATGTAACTTTCATTAAAAGTACGGAAAAAAAAAGTTATATTGGATTCTGAATGTATACCTGATTTTGGAGTTCCACAAGAAATTACATTTACAGATGTCACAACTGGATGTTTTTTTAAACTTGATCATTAAATTTAGTAGATAATCTATGGATTGGATTATTTGTTTATTCAGCTTTCCCTTAAGCTAAATGATTCATTGAATCATCGAATCACTGAATTATTGAATTGAATCCTCTTTTTGTCTAGTTAGTATAGAATAATTAAAAAATAAGGGAACTCAATGTTCTTAAACCAAGGATCCATTGAACCAAAGGCTATGTCAAACCTTGGATCAGAGATGACCTGTTTGTGCTAAATCTGGAAGTACAGTATCTAAAAGCATATGTCTGTAATTAAACACCAGTAGTAACAAAACAGCTCTCTAAGGCCCGTCTTATGGTTGGATTGGCCAGCTGTTATACAAAGCGTGGGGCAATTGATGTAGCTGTACCTGTAAGTCATTGTCACCCACTTTGTGGTGCCAACTGTTAAAAACAATTTAACAATAGTAATTCCATAGAAATAGGAACATCCTAGCCTGATCTTCGTGTTTATGGAATTAAGAACAAGGCAAGAAGGGTCTCGACCTGAAACGTCACCCATTCCTTCTCTCCAGATATGCTGCCTGTCCCGCTGCATTACTCCAGCTTTTTGTGTCTATCCCTAGCCACTGAATCCTGATTGCTGTTTGGTGACCTCTGCTGGATGTGTGATCAAAATATTTTCAATCTGTACCCCATTTCATTTTTTTCTTGAGTTGTATAAACAACCTGCAAACAAATAACTTAAAAGAATGATTTCTTTTAAAATAAAAAAATAACTGAAAAGAATGGTACTTTGAAAGATTTTCCAAGTACATGTTAAATAGGAGATCCTTACATCAAGTGGTTTTGGAATTTAATTGCTATACAATGTTACAGAAAATCTATGAGTCAAAGATTTTGACAGTCTTCACCCAGCTAAATTACTTAACTGGAAAAAGAATAAATTAAACATTTGTTATTTTGGCTTTGGACAGAATAGCTGAAAATATGTAAGATTCCCTTAAGTGAAAAGGAATAAAACAAAATTGCATGAATGCTAAAGAGACATATATAATTTGCAGACATTTCTGCTCCTTTTATTTTCCCAAAGAAAGTTGATTGTAATCATTGAACGTGTTTTTGTTAACAGATTAAAATATGTCTATTATTAAAGAAAGTAAGAATGATTCATATTCTAACAAATTAATATTAACAGTAAATATGAATAGTTTACACTGAATAGATCTTCACAAGACTTTTTAAATGTATCTGCACAACATGAATGGATTATTTTGTTGAAAAATGTTAACTGAAGGTAATTTTTAAAACTCATTCCCTTGATTATAAATTACATCAGATTTGTCCGATTCAGCTCACTGACACTCGAGGCAGGCAATGAAGCCCTGGGATTAGTTAAGAAGAGCCTTGAGAGCTTTCTCCAGCATAGAACATTACTGCTGGAGGACACAGCCATGAAAGGTGACTTTATATATTTCTGATTCCAAGACAGTCATTGAAAAAAACCAACTGGATCATGTCTTCTAATTACTCTGTTGCAGATTGAATTGAGGCATATAATATTGGAAAAGGCACAAAGTTAATGGTTCTTCTGATGAGGCACTGTAAGTGAGAAACATTGTCATTTAGATAATGTGATTGGAGTGATGACAACAGTGGGGAAAGTGGAGGAGGGGTGGTTGTGGGCTGCAGGCTCTTTCTGTACGATTTATCTAAGATGAGCATCTACAAATAAAATGGAGAGAAGAATATTGGAAAAGAAACAGATTGAAGAATGTTTACTATTTAAAAGCAACACCTTTCAGTATCGGTTCATGTTGTGGTTGGATATTACTGTATATAGGGAACAGGAGTCCAGAAGGACAGAAAGAGTAAGTTAAAGAAATACATTTTGACTGCTATATGAAACAATATGTCATTGAACCTTTGAATTTTTGATTAGTTTTATTAATAATAAAAATCTTTAACTTACTTGCATAGATTATTATGTTGATATCAAAGATACAGCTGGAAGGAAGACCAGATTTACTTAGTATTCAACACTAATATTATAAGGAAATGTCATTAAATGAGTGGTACTGATTTTCTTCCCATGCAATAACAACTGGAAATAAACAACAGTTGATATAAAGTAAGTTAACATAATGTCCCCAGCTACAAAGCCGAGTGGCTCCCTGATAATGAGTTTTATTAACTCGCATAATGTCTGCAAAATAACACTGCATCAAAGTATTGAATCTATTGTGCAGTCACTCCCAGAAGAGCCACTTACAGGAGCATGTGGGTCAATGACTAATTGATCAGTGAAAGGTTCCTTGCTTCCAGTCTTAGCAAAATCTGCAAGAAAATAGCAATAAAGAATGCACTATCCTGCCCGTTCCCTCACATTGAAAGGGTATTGTGTTGGTAACATCAGTTGTTAATTGCTTCTTCTTTTTCAGTGAACAGACGGCAAGATTTTCTCAAATAATACTGTTGATGCACAATTAAATTGAAACCTATTGAAACAGTTATTTTTTCTGCCAAGAACCATTGCAGTTTTAGAGGCTGTTCTTGTTAATGAATAAATTGCATTGTTATGGTATGTTGGAGACTATACATGGATAAGGGAATTCTGCAAAACAATATTACATTGACTTAAATGATACTGAAGACCTGAGAATTTAGCAATACCGAAAACAAGACAGTGGCAATTTGAGGTTCTTACAATTTGAAGTTCTTAGTGGTATAATGGGTCCTTAGAATTTTGAAATACCAGGGAATGTGTCTAAATGTGTTCCCGAGATATGTCTCAACATCGGTGATCAATAGGAGAAGATTCCTATATCACAGGACAGAGGTGAGGATTTTTGGTGTCTTGTAGCCGTTTTGTGTTGTGAAAACAACAATGAAATTGCATTGACAGTAGAAGGAAGGATAATGGGAGAATGTCTGAGGGGAGACATATCTGGATCATTAGTTGTTGGAAGGTCATTAGCAGATTTGGTAGCTGTTGGAAACAAGGTGTTATAAGGAAAGTTGGTGGGAATTGAATAACGAAGAGAATGGGACCTCAACTGCCATTAGTCATTGGCCACTAAACTCCCATTTGTTCCACCATCCCATTATCAACCATTCCATATTTTTTTCCACTTACAATTTCACTTTCCAATTTGTCAGGTTCTGAGATGGTGCTGAGGCATCTGAGGTCTGAGATGGTGTTGAACCTACAGACTGTACTACAGTTGAGGCAGAAGGTGCTCAACATAATGGATACTTTGGGAGGTAGTTCACTGCTTTAGTTGTTTATGCCAGACTTCTCTGTACGTTGTGACAAGTGGATACAGAGTTCCAAGTACTGTGGTTGCTCTCCAAGCTCTGGCTACTTCTATGGTTGTTCTATGTACGTGACCTTTTGCACTGTCATGGTCTAGTTTACTTTGGAATAACTGTTAATTTATTGTATATTTACTGTTGATGTGTGTAATGTCCCTGCAAAACCGCAGCAAGTAAGAATGTTATTGTTCTGGTTCACATCCTGTGCGTTTGACAAATAGAAATCCTCACTCACTGCCATCTCAAAAGCTCTTTCCCACTTTGAATGGCTTTGGGCCAGGAGTTCCCATGAGACTGTGGAGATGTTCCAAGGAACTTTTCAGTGTAGACTTGAACTGATTCCTCTGTTTACCCACCTGCTAATCCCTTACCGTGAACAGCTTGGCATAGCCAAATTGTTTTGGGAATCTGATGTCACGTTTGCAAACTTGGGCCTGCCACTGCTTTGTCCTTGCCCACCCATCCTCATCTCTTTTCCTGTTGATCACTCACTGCCAGTCCTCCCTGCCTCTGAAACTCCCTTCCTTCATTGTGCACCCCAACACCTAACTTCATCCCATTCTCACAGCCCTTCCTCTCTCTTCCACTCTTCCCCTCTATCACTTTTATCGCTCCCTACTACAGCCATTCTCCCCACTCTCTTTCCTTTGGCCCTCTGCATTATAGACATATGGGCTGTATTTGTTTCTAGTAGACATAAGGGCAGCACAGTGACGCAGCGCCAGAGACTCGAGTTCGATGCTGACCACGAATGCTGTCCATACGGAATTTGGATGTTCTCCACGTGGGTTTACTCTGAGTGCTCTGGTTTCCTCCCACATTTCAAAGATGTACAGGTTTGTAGGTTTTATTGGCTTCTGTAAATTGCCTCTTTAGTGTAAGGATGCGAACTAAGTACAATAAATAACTAGTGTATGGGCAATCGTAGGTTGGCATGGACCCAGATGGCCGAAGGGCATGTTTCCATGTTGTATCTCTAAACTAAGATAAAACTGCAGATGCCGGTTTGCCAAAAAAGACACAAAATGCTTGAGTAACTCGGCGGGTCAGGTAGCATCTGTGGAGATCATGGATAGCCGTTCTTTTGGGTTGGGACCTTTATTCAGACTGACCCGCTGAGTTTCTCCATTTTGTGTCTTTTTTATATTTGTTTTCAGCATGGTGGTCACTATTAGTTAGCACAAATACTACTCAGCTCTTGTCTATAGTCGTGGCGGTGATCTTGATGGCGATACAATACAATGCCATGTGTAAACAAACAGCACACATTCCGAAGTTGTGGACTTGAGCAGATTTAAATGGGCCTTTAGAGTATTAGTTAAGCTTAATGACTTTAGCTGCAGGGCAATCTTTAACAATAGCAGTAGCAGAATTTCCCTTTTGTTTTGGAAGCTTAATACAGAACATTTGCAAGTGTGGCAAGCTAATTTTCTTTCTCAATGGCCGCAGATCTTTCTAAACATTTTTTTATTCTAGCCTTAGTAGGGTGCCAGTGCCATTGGCTTTTGACCCCATGTCTCCCACTGTCAGTATAGACCCCTAAAGGTCAACTGGCCAGAGTCGTATGAAAAGCAGACTAGGAAAATCTGCTTTAATAACTAGACAGGTTTGATCCAGCAACTTGATTGAAGAAATCTGTTAAATTTATTTTGGTGAACTGTTGTCAGCACTATGTTTAAGAAGGAACTGCAGATGCTGGAAAATTGAAGGTAGACAAAAATGGTGGAGAAACTCAGCGGGTGAGACAGCATCTATGGAGCGAAGGAAATAGGCAACGTTTCGGGTCAAACCCTTCTTCAGACTTCTTCTTTACCTTTTCTTGCTTCCAGTTCTGTTTAGGCCCTGATTTTTTTGCTTCCAGTTCCTTCCCCCTACAATTAGTTAGCAGAAAAGGTCCCAACCTGAAACGTCACCTATCTATTTTCTACAGAGATGCTGTCGGACCCGCTGAGTTACTTCAGTACTTTGTGTCTATCTTTATTATTGAAACTTATTTTGGTGTTGCATGCTACCAGTTTTTTGAGAGCTGAGAGTGAACTAAAAAGGAATCGTAGAGGCAGCGTTAGAATAATGCTGCTAGTAAATGCAGCCTGTCCCACTTACACAACTTTTTCAGCGACTGCCGGCACCTGTCATAGGTCGTTGCAGGTCGGCGAAAATGTTCAACATGTTGAAAATTCAGCGGCGACCAGAAAGACGCTGCGACTCTTGAGCGACCGAGGAGACTACTCACGACCATACAGGCGACGCCATGGCGACATGTCGCGGGGTGAAGTCTGTATGGTGTTAAGTAGTCTCCCAAAGAATCGTACCTTGTTCTGGTCGCCGCTGGATTTTCAACATGTTGAACATTTTTGGTGACTTGTGACGACCTATGACGGGTGCCGGCAGTCACCGAAAAAGTCACGTAAGTGGGTCAGGCCCTTTACAGACACAACCCTCAGTGTGTTGCAATTCTACATGAAAGCAACTGCAGCAGAGACCAATTAGATATTTGATGAAAAGGAGCCATTATAAATCACTTTTTGAATCAAATGGCTCATTATGCACAAACTAAAAAAGGAGGCAGCCATACTAATAACGGTCTGTAGCAACTATTCCCACCTGTTGGAGAGCAGAGCTAATCTTACCTACAAGCTACTAATCATATTATGCTGTTTTCTTGATATATTACAATCATTGTACATCACAGAAAAGGTATCTTAGCAACTTTAAAGTGAACTCACCTCATGAGGTAGGAAGAAAGCTACCTTATACTTTGCTTTAAGCAAGTGATCTTCAGTAAATGCAGCAAGGGTATTTATGGAGAGAGGAAGAGAAATAGGTGAATATATCTTTCAGAGAGGCAGTGTGTGTGTGTGTGTGTGATCATGTAAAGTTTCTATTTCTTAATAGATTTATTCCTGGAGTATTTAATCATACTTACCAGTTCCAAGTATCCCGCTCAAACAGCCTTTTACTTACTTGCTGTATATCCGAAAGGTATAACAAGAGGAGTTGAGTATAGGAGCAAAGAGGTCCTTCTGCAGTTGTACAGGGCCCTGGTGATACCGCACCTGGAGTATTGTGTGCAGTTTTCGTCTCCAAATTTGAGGAAGGACATTCTTGCTATTGAGGGAGTGCAGCGTAGGTTCACCAGGTTCATTCCCAGGTGGCGGGACTGTCATATGTTGAGAGAACATATATTTGCAGATCACAGAGCGGAAATAGGCCCTTTGGCCCTCTGAGTCCGGGCCGACCAGCGATCACTAGCCTACACACACTAGCGACAATTCACAATTATACTAAACCAATTAACCTACAAATCTGTATGTCGTTGGGTTGACCCTACACTTGCCCGAATGAGTGCAGTGTCTACAATTCCCAAGAAATTCAACACCATCCTGAACAAAACAGTCTGCCTGATTGGCACACTTTCAACCACCGTGAACATTCATGTTCTCCGGTACCAGAGCACAAAGGCTGACTGTGCATTTACCCACCCACGCTACTTCAGCAATCTCTCCCATACCCACGGCCGCTGGCCCTTCATCTTTGTAGTCTGTCATTATTTCATAAGTCATAGGAGCAGAATTAGGCCATTCGGCCCATCAAGTCTACTCCACCATTCAATCATGGCTGATCTATCTTTCCCTCTCTTTCCCTCTCAACTCCATTTTCCGGCCTTCGCCCCATAATCCCAGATTCGTATCTATCAAGCCTTTCTAAATAGCAGTACATTCAGCAGAAGCTGAATAATGGTTCAAGTAGCTTGCTCACCATAATCTTCTCGAAGGCATTCAGGAATGAATAATAAATTGTACAGGACCCTGGTGAGACCACACCTGGAGTATTGTGTGCAGTTTTGATCTCCAAATTTGAGGAAGGACATTCTTGCTATTGAGGGAGTGCAGCGTAGATTCACAAGGTTAATTCCCGGGATGGCGGGACTGTCATATGTTGATAGAATGGAGCGACTGGGCTTGTATACCCTGGAATATAGAAGGATGAGAGGGGATCATATTGAAACATATAAGATGATTAAGGGTTTGGACAAGTAGAGGCAGGAAACATGTTCCCAATGATGGGGGAGTCCAGAACCATGGGCCGCTGTTTAAGAATAAGGGGTAAGCCATTTAGAATGGAGATGATGAAATACCTTTTCTCACAGAGAGTTGTGAGTTAGTGGAATTCTCTGCCTCGAGGGCAGTGGAGGCCGGTTCTCTGGATACGTTCAAGAGAGAGTTAAGTAGAGCTCTTAAAGTTAGCGGAGTCAAGGGATATGGGGAGAAGGCAGCAATGGGGTACTGATTGTGGATGATCAGCCATGATCACAGTGAATGGTGGTGCTGGCTCGAAGGGCCAAATCGCCTACTCCTGCACCTATTGTCTTTTGAGGATGGAGCGACTGGGCTTGTATACACTGGAATTTAGAAGGATGAGAGGGCATCTTATTGAAACATATAAGATTATTAAGGGATTAGACACACAAGAGGCAGGAAACATGTTCCCAATGATGGGGGAGTCCAGAACCAGGGGCCGCAGTTTAAGAATAAGGGGTAGGCCATTTAGAATGGAGATGAGGAAAAACTTTTTCACCCAGAGGGTTGTGAATCTGTGGAATTCTCTGCCTGAAGGCAGTGGAGGACAATTCTCTGGATGCTTTCAAGAGCTCTTAAAGATATGGGGAGAAGGCAGGAACGGGGTACTGATTGTGGATGATCAGCCATGATCACAGTGAATGGCGATGCTGGCTCAAAGTGCCGAATGGCCTACTCCTGCACCTATTGTCTATTAAAGGGAACTTTGCTTTGAATTTTTATTGATTTGCTCACAACTGTCTTCAGAAAAGTAATCTTTATTCTGCAGTGATGGACAGAAAATTCCATCATCCTGTCCTTTTCTTTCTCCCCTTCTTTTCTTTGCTGGGGACTGATTTAACAAGATGCCTCATAAATATTGTGGAACTTTATTATTTTGGCTCTGATGGATTGCTAGTTTAGTTTAGAGATACAATGCAGAAACAGGCCCTTCAGCCCACCGAGTCCGCATCATCCAGCGATTCCTGCACACTAACACTATCCTACACTAGGGAGAAATTTTACATTAATACCAAGCCAGTTAACCTTCAAACCTGTACGTCTTTGGAGTGCGGAGGAAACCGAAGTTCTCGGCGAAAATCGATGCAGGTCACGGGGAGACCATACAGTCTCCGTACAGACAGCACCCGTAGTCAGGATCGAACCCGTGTCTCTGACGCTGTAAACGCCGTAAGGCAGCAACTCTACCGCTGCGCCATCATGCTGTGTTTTGGTAATTTATTTTGATTACATGTATTGAAAGTTGATAAGTGATGTTTTTATATTTTGTATCAGTCCACTCTAATCTGACATCATTTACAACTGCAAGCGCTCATATTGATCTCTGAGACCATTGCTTGATGACAGGAACGCTACACATAACAAATGAGGTAAATGAAAGAAAGGAATGGAGAAATAACAACAACTATGACAATAACAACATGTTTATACCATTAATGTACTGAAATATTGCTAGGCACTTCACAGAAGCATAACTAAATACATTTTACACCAAGCCTTTGGGAAATATTAGGGCATATGAACTAACGTTTGTTCAAAGAGATGGATTATTAATGGTATCATAAATAACAGGGAGTTTTAAAGTGGTAGAGGTGTTTAAGGAGCAAAAACTAGGGTTTAGGGATACCAACAGCCATGCCTGGCCAGCCAACTCCACAACATCGCCAGGACAACAGGCCTTCATGGTCAGGTTAAGAACTCTACTCCTATAACGACTGGGACTTGAAAACAGCACCAATCTGGTAACACTATCTACTGTCTCAGTGTACTACTATTATACACTTGTATTGTCTAAGGAATGCTTATCTAAGGAATCTATGCTTATGCATAGTGATACTTGTACTGACCTGTATATAAAAAATGATTTTACTGTACCTCAGTACATGTGACAAATAAAGAACCATAGACCAATGATAGCTGAAAGCACAGCTGCGAGGTGCATAGCAATAAAATCTGAATGTAATCAAACGGCCAGAATTGTAGAGGCATAGATATCTCTTCTGGATTAAAATGCTGAAGAATTCAATAAAGGAGTGGCAAGACTTTGGAAGCATTTGAAAGTAAGAATGAAAATACCAGTGACAAGATTTTGTCAAGAACGTGTCAGAATTAGCACCACTTTGCAAACATTATATTTAAAGTAGACTTGGCTACATATATTTTGGAAGAAAATCCAAATTATTAAATGAAAATTCCTGAGAATGACTTGCATTTGCTTAAGATTAGGGTTCTTAGACTGTGACTTAGTGGGGGCAGGGGGTGGTCTTTATTCTAGAAAATAGCAGAAGCACTTAGCACAGCTTTTATACAAAGCACAGTGGTTGTGGTGTAATGCATTCACCCTGCTGGGCCATTAACTCCTCTGTCTTCAAGTGCATTCCTTATCTAATGTCACCCATAGCTATCTCTTGATGAAGGTACACAAAAATGCTGGAGAAACTCAGCGGGTGCAGCAGCATCTATGGAGCGAAGGAAATAGGCAACGTTTCGGGCCGAAACCCTTCTTCAGACTCTGGCAACGTTTCGGGCCGAAACCCTTCTTCAGACTGCTACGGTATCTCTTGATGAGTTTGGATAGAGCTCATATAAAATGATGAAAACAAGAGCATTAATGCACCCTTCAAAAAGTCAAATTTGTCTCTCACTGGCAACAATACAATATGAAAAAGCAATGTTGGTGCTGAGCATTTGTTATAAACCAGTTTTATTGATTTATATATTGAAATGCAGTTTTCAGTAATTTAGACTGAAATATGTTTTTTCACTAATGTTTTATTTCCTTTAACTCTCCTGTGTATTGGTTGAAACTATTCTGCTGACTTCAAGGTTAGAAACTGATTTTTTTGTATATTGCATTAATTGCAACTGTTATATTTTAACAAGAAAGAAACTGCACATGCTAAACCCTTGATAGACAGAAAATAGTAAGCATACACATTATTCCATGCAGAATGTACAGCGAGAGATGAAGTGTTTCAAGTGTAAATTTAATCAGAAGGTGGTTAAGTCTAAAATGTTAGCTTGCAGTTCTGACTCGCCAAATGTTTTCTGTATATCATGTTTATATTTGTTACTTTCAATATTTAATTTTTAACCACCTTTCACTTTGTGTAAATAAATGATCATTATTTTGTGATGTTTAAGAAGGAACTGCAGATGCTGGAAAATCGAAGGTAGACAAAAATACTGGAGAAACTCAGCAAGTGAGGCGGCATCTATGGAGCGAAATTTTGTGATGAATATTTTGGGGGTAATGTGTTTGAGATAAGTACAGATATCAATAATTGTAATGGCAATGCTCAACAGAATTCTTGCATATTAGAGTAAAGGAAATTGGTGGAAGGATTGACGTCTGTTTACGAGAAACTGAACTTCCATCCAATTAGATTCAGATTCAGATTCAGATTCAGATTCAACTTTATTGTCATTGTGCAGTGTACAGTACAGAGACAACGAAATGCAGTTAGCATCTCCCTAGAAGAGCGACATAAATATGAGCAGTAAATAAATAAATCTAATAAATCCTGGTGGGAGGAGTGTCCGGGGGGGGGGGTGTGATTGGCAGTCACCGAGGTACAGTGTTGAGTAGTGTAACCGCCGCAGGGAAGAAGCTGTTCCTGGACCTGCTGGTCCGGCAACGGAGAGACCTGTAGCGCCTCCCGGATGGTAGGAGGGTAAACAGTCTGTGGTTGGGGTGAGAGCAGTCCTTGGCGATGCTGAGCGCCCTTCGCAGACAACGCTTGCTTTGGACAGACTCAATGGTGGGGAGTGAGGAACCGGTGATGCGTTGGGCAGTTTTCACCACCCTCTGCAGTGCTTTCCGGTCGGAGACAGAGCAGTTGCCATACCATACTGTGATGCAGTTGGTAAGGATGCTCTCGATGGTGCAGCGGTAGAAGTTCACCAGAATCCGAGGAGACAGATGGACCTTCTTTAGTCTCCTCAGGAAGAAGAGACGCTGGTGAGCCTTCTTGACCAGAGTTGAGGTATTGTTGGTCCAAGAGAGGTCATCGGAGATGTTGACCCCCAGGAACCTGAAGCTGGAAACACGTTCCACCTCCCTCCCGTTAATGTGGATGGGGGTGTGCATGCCGCCCCTAGACTTCCTGAAGTCTACAATGAGCTCCTTGGTCTTCTTGGAGTTAAGGGCCAGGTTGTTGTCAGCGCACCATGCTGCTAGGAGCTGGACCTCCTCCCTATAGGCCGACTCATCGTTGTTGCTGATGAGGCCAATCACCGTTGTATCATCTGCGTACTTGATGATGGTGTTAGTACCATGTACAGGTGTGCAGTCGTAGGTGAAGAGGGAGTAGAGGAGGGGGCTCAGCACACAGCCCTGTGGAACGCCGGTGTTCAGGGTGAGGGTTGAAGAGGTGTGCTTGTCTAACCTAACAGACTGGGGTCTGTTGGTTAGAAAGTCCAGTATCCAGTTGCAGAGGGAGGGGTCGATGCCCAGGTCACCGAGTTTGGTGATCAGTTTAGAGGGTATGATGGTGTTGAATGCTGAGCTGTAATCGATGAACAGCATTCTTACGTAAGTGTCTCTGTTGTCGAGGTGGGAGAGGGCGGAGTGAAGTGCCGTTGAGATGGCATCCTCCGTACTCCTGTTCTTGCGTAGGTAAAAGCTAGCAGTTCCTGCCTTAGAATTGCTGTTTATAAAGCAGAAAATCTACCCACTCTGTGTCCACAATATTATTTACTAGAATAGAATAGACGTTAGTCCTGATCAGAGCAGAACATCTGAAACATACAAGGAAATGAACACATCAGGATAACTGGAAATTCAATTCTCTCTCCTGTATATAAAACAGCAGCTTCTGCCAAAAAACAATTGTCTGATCCAATGACCAATGGCTCCCTTACTGCAAATGTCCAGAATGGAAATAATAAATCATCAATGAGTTCTCAAGGGCTGTCTATTGATATTTTCAATTATATGCTGCATCAGGTACTTGCTATTTCTGTGAAAAATTATTAATTGTAAGCAGCAGATAGACACAAAATGCTGGAGCAATTCAACGGGACCGGCAGCATCTCTGGAATGAAGGAATGGGTGACGTTTCAGGTCGAGATCCTTCTTCAGTCTGATGAAAGGTCTTGACCCGAAACGTTCCCCATTCCTTCTATCCAGAGATGCTGCCTGTCCCTCTGAGTTACTCTAGCAATTTGTGTCTATCTTCGGTTTAAAGCAGCACCTGCCGTTCCTTCCTACACGTAATTGTAAGCAGCAGTCTAGAGGAACAAATAGTTCAAATATTGTATTGGCTGGAATATCATTATTTGAAATGCCTTGATATCACTTTTTAAAATCAACTTTTCTCCCTTTCCTTCCCAACTCCTCCATTGAATATACTGTACCATCCCATGTTATGCTGGTCATTCTCTACTACATGAGATTTGCAATGGCATTTGTTCAATGTACCTCACCCAGGCCCTGACCTGATAAGAACAGTTGCTATACTGGGTCAGGTGCCCTGAAGGTAACTGCAGTTACCTTCCTTCTGCTACAGGTGAGATCAGTTAACAGCACTCAAAGTGATTAAACTTGTGGTTTCCTGGTCCGTGCAACTCAGTTACTGTCCTTTGACCAAGTGAATTAAGGAGAGACACTCATTTTCTTTTGTATCAAAATGCTCTTGGTGATGCATGGACAGGGATTCCTCAAGGGCCGTTTGTATTCACGATGTCCCTTCTCCAGGAGTGCGATGAAAGTCCCACTTGAGTAACCGGAACTTCTGCTGCCCCACAAGTGGGACTTCCTCCAAGACACTTCCACTTGTAACCTGTTAAGGGAATGTTCTAAGGGAAATTTTAATTTGCAGATGCAGGAGATTTATCTGAAACAAAGCAACTCGTCACCCACAATAAAAGATAAACAATAATTTATGTATGAATTGGTCATCTTGTCATCTATGTGGGATGATAAATATGAAGCCTGCAAACTGCTATGAAGTCACTTCACACACTGGACTGAAACCTCAGCTGATTCTTAGACTTTACTTCAGAGATACAGCGCAGAGACAGGCCCTTCGGCCCACCATGTCCGTGCCTAGCACTAGCATTATCATACACAGTAGTGATGATTTACAATTATACTGAAGTCAATTAACCTATAAACCTGTATGTCTTTGGAGTGTAGGGGGAAACCAGAGCACCCAGAGAAAACCCATGCGGTCACAGGGAGAAGGTACAAACTATGTACAGACAGCACCCGTAGTCAGGATCGTACCTGGGTCTCTGGCGCAGTGGGGCAGCAACTCCACCGTGCTGCCTTTGAATATGTGAAGGCAGAACCAGCTTTAAGTGCCACAAGCCCATCGGCTGATGACATTGGGTGACCTAGAGGTCCATGGCTATGCCTACAATGCTGGTGTCTACTGTGGAATTATTGAAACCACTGATCATTATGCTGCACTACCCTACTCACAGTCAATGTTGCCTTTGGGTTCTGTCATCAGCTACAGTTTCCCATCTGTCACAGTCAATGTTGAAGGCTTTAATATCCTTTTACTAATACTATGGCCTGTGCATCACCTCTTTGGAATGAGGCCACCTTTCACCGTGAAGTCACTTCAGTCACCCCTTATCCTCAATGGGAAGACCTCTCCGAGAGCCATTTTAAAGAGGCTTGTGTCTAGAACACAATGAGAATTTAGATCATGAAGATCGGTGGTGGATGTAATGTTTTCCCTACATCAGCTGCAAGAGTAGAGGGAGCAGCAAACACCAACTGTGCTTTGCTTTTCCAAGTGCCAGTTTAGTGTAGACAGTTGGCAGGGACAAAATTATCAATCCACTAAAGCTTCTGTTTTATTTGACCTGCATGGCACTGTACTATTTGATTGCTTTCTTACAGATAGCTTGATGAAAATTGGGGTGAAACAGGATTACGCTGTTCTCACTTTCAGTACCTTCTTCTGTGCTCCTAACTTATATACCGACCATACTCACAAGGAGCATGTATGGTTCATGTTTAAGAAGGAACTGCAGATGCTGGAAAATCGAAGGTAGACAAAAATGCTGGAGAAACTCTGCGGGTGAGGCAGCATCTAAGGAGCGAAGGAAATAGGCAACGTTTCGGGCCGAAACCCTTCTTCAGAGCATGTATGGTTCATGGTCAGACAGAGATGCAGAAAACTACTTTTTGAAGCACTTTTCCACACCCACTTATTTTAAATAAAAACAATGACCCCACAGTGGTTCGAATTTATCTTCACAATAGGCTGACATTATTCAGCCACTTTTAATGGGAAGCAAAACAAGATATGCTGGCCAGGCAAGCTATGTATTCAAACTGTTTTGGAGAATTAATTGAAAAGACTAATCTACAGACATTTCCTAAATGGAATGAATAAGAGTACTGATTTGTTGATTTGATGCCTGGTTGTTACCAGAGAATGAGTCGGCAACGGCAGCAGCTAGCAGGTGGGTGATTAAAGTAGTCATTAAAGTGAGTCAAGGTAATTGGTGATTACACAAATGCCTCATCTTGGTACAGCGTTCAAAAGGTGAAGGGGTAACTTATATATTAATGATCAGTGCATTGGTACAATTTGAAATTATGAAGTAAATATATATGAACATGTAATTACACTTGTTTTTGTGATTTTAAGTCACCTGGTGAATCTTCTGTGTTCCGCCACTGTAACTTGTATGTTGTATTGCTCAGCACACAGCACATTGGATGCGTAAAACATACTTGAATAGTAGATTCTCCATGTTTTTTTTAGGGGAAGGAAGAGTACTGAGCATTGATGCTGAGAAATATTCATAAACATTGTCCACTAGATAAGTTTGAGCTGGTTTTTGAAGGAAGGGGAGAGAAGTAACAAGATTTGGACTTCAGACTTTAGAGATAGAGTGTGGAAACAGGCCCTTCGGCCCACTGTGTCTGCACCGACCAGCAACCACCCCCGTACATTCATTTCATTCAAATTAATTTCACTGCACCTACGGGTGTATGTGACGAATAAAATTGACTATTGACTATTGACTATTAGCATTATGCTACACATTTGGGACAATTTATTATTTTTACTGAAGCCAATTAACTTACAAACCTACTCAGTTTTCAAGAGAGTTAGATTTAGCTCTTAGGGCTAAAGGAATCAAGGGACATGGGGAAAAAGCAGGGACGGGGTAGTGATTTTAGATGATCAGCCGTGATCATATTGAATGGCGGTGCTGGCTCGAAGGGCAGAATGGCCTACTCCTGCACCTATTTTTCCTATGTTTCTACACATCTTTGGAGTATGGGAGGAAACCAGAGCACCCGGAGAAAACCCACAGGGTCACGAGGAAAACATACAAACTCTGTACAGACAGCCCCAGTAGTCAGGATCGAACCCGGGTCCCTGGCACTCTACTCTACCTCTGCGCTACCGTGCTGCCCCTTGGAGGAGTTTGTTGAGAGAGTTTGAGAGAAAGGGGATGAATCTATTGATGGTTTTGCTGATGAGTGCGGACCATTAAAATAATAAGCAAATAGACAATATAGGCAATAGACAATAGGTGCTGGAGTAGGTCAGTCGGCCCTTCGAGCCAGCACCGCCAGTCAATGAGATCATGGCTGATCATCCGCAATCAGTACTCTGTTCCTGCCTTCTCCCCATATCCCCTGACTCCGCTATCTTTAAGAGCCCTATCTAGCTCTCTCTTGAAAGTATCCAGAGAACCGGCCTCCACCGCCCTCTGAGGCGGAGGATGCATTAAACAATTTACACTGGAATCACAAATGGTGCTTTCAAGGCGTTCAGTTGTTTTACCAGTCAAGTATTAAATATACCAACAGAGCCCTCAAGTGGTGACAGATTGCATAAGAAATATCCTATCTGAGCAAGAAGAAATTTGATGGGAAGCTGCGGAAAACTATATGCATATCAAAATGAATCCATGTCACTGTAAAGGTTCTTGGCATTAAATCATTGAAAGATACAGCATGGAAACAGGCCCTTCACCTATCAAGTCTATGCTGACCATTGATCATCCATTCACATTAGCTCTGTGTTATCCCACTTTCTCACGAACCCCCTGCACGCTGAAGCCAGTTAACCTACAAACCTGCATGTCTTTGGGATGTGGGAGAAAACACACATGGTCATTGGAAGAATGTGCAAACTGCACCTAAGGTTACAATTGAACTTTGGTCTCTGGTGCCGTGAGGCAGCAGGTTTGCATCACGCATTGTAGTGCCCTTAAGTTTTCTCGCAAGACATAGAAGGATACGGACCTGATGCAGTCAAATGTAATTAGTGCATGTCAACACAAAGATAGGCATGGAATATGGGCATGAGAGTTGTTTCTGTGCTGTATGATTCAATGACTAAATTAGATAGAGGTGAGCGTAATTGGAGTGACTGCTCACTAACTAAGTCTTTTCTGAGAGATGGCTTATCTGGAACATCTGAACTAACATCTGAAAAGGCTTGTTACAGGCACAGCAAAATAACATGGGGTTAATAGGTGACCAGAAGTCTAGTCAAAAGAATGAGGCCTTGGGATGGCTTGGGTTGGAAGGGCTGTTTAGAACACGCGCGCTGGAAAGCCAATGATGCGAGTGCCAGCGGCAGGGAAAAGGAAGAATGGACGCAAACAAAATCCAGAACAGTTTTCAGGACCGAAGGAGGTTCCAGACCTAAATGAGGTGGTGCAAAAAGAATTCAAGCACCAGATAGAAATTTTTGAATTTGAAGTTTTGGGTGAGAGAGATACATTCTGGGCCGTAGGGTTCTTGGGTTTAGATGCTGACTACATTTATGGGCCTTTCCCACTTATGCGACTTTTTCGGTGACTTGCCGGCACCCGTCATAGTTGCAGCAAGTTGCTGAAAATTTTCAACATGTTGAATATCCAGCGGTGACCAGAACAATGTACGACGCTTTGGGCGACCACTCACGACCATACAGGCTTCACCCCGCGACATGTCGCCAGGGTTTCGCCTGTATGGTCGTGAGTAGTCTCCTCACTCGCCCAAAGAGTCGTAGCATCTTTCTGGTCGCCGCTGAATTTTCAACATGATGAAAATATTCGCCGACCTGCAACGACCTATGACGGGTGCTGGCAGTCGCCGAAAAAGTCACGTAAATGGGACAGGCCCATAAGTGATACTGCCAGCTAGAAGTGAGCTGATCGGATAATTCCCCTATTGATCAAATTCCACCATTGATCCAATTTGGTGATAATTTTGTTTCAAATGACAGTTTAATATCATGCACATAATTTATGTGCAACTATTCCTCCATTCACTCTATTTTTTTGATTATCCTCATTGAATTGGAGTTAGTTGCAGTGGTTTCATTACTTAGGTTGTTATGAATTTGAGAAGTAAATTGGCTGGTTAAACATGAGGCGATATTTTATGGGACAGAGTATGAAGTGAGTACTTTCAGGATAGAAGCAGTAATGAGTTTGAAAAGAAAAGGACTGCACCTGAGAGGGAATCATTTATAACACTAGCTATCACTCGGTCAGGAATGGATAATGGGTAGCTGGTAGTTCAATGGAGACATAAGTAGCTGCAGATGTTGGAATCCACCTATATCCCTCCCACTGGCCTTACATTTCACAGCTCGTCTCTCCTTATCTGACATCCTTTTGTCTCCTTTTCATTTCTTCCATTTGTCCACCCACCTGCCAATTAAACTCCCATCACCTGTACCCACCTATCACTTGCAGGCAGAGACAAAATACTGGAGTAGCTCAGTAGGTCAGGCAGCATCTGTGGAGAAAAGGGATTGGTGACCTTTTGGTTCGGAACCCTTCTTCAAAGCCGACCCGATCAGGTTCCGACCCGAAATGTTTTCTCCAGAGATGCTGCCTGACCTGCTGAGTTACTCCAGCACTTTATGTCTATCTTCAGCATAAACCAGTATCTGCAGTTCTTTTCTATCACTTACAGGCTTTGTCCTGCCCCTCCTCTTTTCCAGATCTCCATCCCTTCTACATTCAGTCTGAAGAAAGATACTGACCAGAAACGCCGTCTAACCATTCCCTCCAGAGAAGCTGCCTGATACGTTGAGTTACCTCAGCACTTTGTAATTTAATGTGATTGGGGGTTAAGGGAACTAGAAATTGATTTTCTGGAGGACATAAGCAAGCAATTTTGAGAAAGGCACAGTGTAGGACCTAATACAAGGAAAAAGGTGCAGAGGAAGAACCCCAAAAGATGTGAATACTTACGAAGTCCACGATTCTTATACTTGATGGAGATATGGTGGAGAGGGTGTAAGAGATGGCGATATGGGATTAATTAGTGGTCGAGCAAAGAAGCTGGAGTTGGTTACCTTAACACCCCAAGCTGATCCTGACACGGTGGCCACTTTTAGAAAAAGAAAGTGATGATTGATCATGTTTGCTTGGTTCTAGCCAGGTGAGTGTATCAGAAACATGCAATTCTGCATCCTCTGGATTCCGGGAGAGAAGATGGATCTACACTGAGGGTGAGCAGAAATGGAGACTATCCACGTTTAGGAACAATAGTTATTAAACAAACCAAGCTGCACATGTTTTGTGAATATACAGTTGAGAATTTAAGGATCCTAGAATTTGCATTCTTTATTTAATTGCTAGAATGGAAATTGGCCTTAAGAAAATTCCATCATTAAGCCAATATTTGTAATGTTTCTATTATTTACCCAATGGAAGAGATTACAAAAACCATGTCATAAATTCAGTGAAAGGTACTAAGGGTAAAAATGAAAATTATTTAAAATTACAAGACAAAAAATGCTCTTAAGGATTCCATGGTATTTATTTCCTGAGCTATTTAGCTGGGAAAAAAATCATTACATATTAATCAATATGTATCCAGGGGAATAACCCATCGTAAAATTTTAAATTACTTAAAGATATGAAAAGACTCTCAACATTATTGTGTATAGTGACATTTGCTTGTAACCACAGATACATAAAATTGAAACAAATCCATAAACTGACATCAGTATCTGCACTCACGTCATCTTTTAATAGGCTTTATCTGCTGCTGCTGCTGCTGCTGCTGCTGCTGCTACTCTCCATTTGGAAGCATTTGTACAATACAAACAAATTTCCAACATTTACACTTTTATATATATTAACATTTCTCTCGTATATAAGCTAGGACAGGTTACAACTTTAATACTCTCTTTTATTCCTTTAAGCATCATTATACAGTGGTCACACTCTATCTATAAACTAAACTAAACTATCAGCGTTAATTAACAAGAACATTATTATAGGTTGATACCTACTTGTAAATCCTAGGTTGTGCTTTGAATCGAGAGCGATGATTGTGGAAAAAGAGCAAGTTAAGAATTAAAAAATATATTTTTGTCACTTTGGCGAATGATATCCAGCATGAAATATTCAGCAGGTGAGGCAGCAGCTGTGGACACATAATGTTTTCTTGAAAGGTCATTTACCTGAACAATGGAACAAAGTGTTCTCTTCTTTGCCATGGTTTGGAAGGGGCTTATCATAGGTTAGTTGACTCATGCCTTAGCACTGCAATTTGGACAAACCAGCATCTGCAGCTCCTTGCGTCTGCAAGTAAAAATTAAATTATTGTAAAGCTTATGATGAATAAATACTCATAACAAATGTGCTAAATTAGGTTGAGGTTTGGATTTTGGTTTAGGTTTATTATTGTCACATGTACCAAGGTAGAGTGAAAACCTTTGTTTTGCGTGCTAACCAAACATGCATGTTATACCGCATATAGATACAATATTCAGAATCAAATACAATAGATGGAGCAAAGGGGAAGATACAGAGTGCAGAATATAGTTCTTGGCATTGTAGCACATCAGTTCCTTAGACAATATCCAATATCCTCAATGGGATAGTGGTGAATTGAACAGCACACTAGCTTATGGAAGGACCATTCAGAAGCCTGATAACGAAAGGAAAGAAGCTGTTCCTCAATCTGGTGTTGCAAGATTTCAAGCTTCCGTAGCTTCTGCTGACTGTGATCAGTGAGAAGAAGGAATAACCATGATGGGACAAGTCTTTGATTATGTTTGCTGCTTTGCCAAGGTAGCGGGAAGTGTAAATGGAGTCAATGATAGAAAGTCTGGTATGTGTGATGAACTTGGCTACATTCACAACTCTGCAATTTCTTGTGGTCTTGGACAGAGCTGATCCCAAACCAACCTGTTATGCTTTCTATGGTGCGTTGGTAGAAATTTGTAAGAGTCATTTGAGACGTGCTGAATTTCCTCAGGATAGCATTGGTGTACCTTCTTGGACGTTGCATCAGTGTGTTTGGTTCATGACAGATCATTGGTGATATTAACGCTCAGGAACATGAAGCTATCATCCATTTCCACATCTGCACCATTGACGCTGACTGGGTCATGTACTCCACCCTGCTTCCTGAAGGGAATAACTAGCTTCTTCGTCTTGCTCACATCAAGTGAGAAGTTATTGCCCTGATACTGTGTCACTAAGTTCTCTATCTCCCTCCCGTACTCTACCTCATCATTGTTTATGATTTGGCCCACCACAACACCTGGGAGTGGAGCTGTGCCTCATGCATTGTTTCCATTTGGGAAATATCTCGTCTTCTTTGATCTACAGTCCTTTACATGCTATAAAGTCTGTGACAGCAGTGGGGGCATGTTTATTTAGGTTAGCTGCCGATTTCTTGAATGCGGACCAGTCCACTGACTCCAAGCAGTCACGGAGGACCAGCACATACAGCTTTTTCTCGGACCAGGACTGCATGATTTTCTGCACCGGATCCTCCCACCTCAGTTTCTGCTTATAAGCAGGGAGTAGAAGCATAGCCAGGTGATCAGATTTACCAAAGTGCGGTCTGTGAAATGGAGCAGGATGCGTTTTTTATGGTAGTGTAGCAATGATCGCGGGTATTTAGGTCTCTAGTTGGGCAGGTGATGTGCTGATGTATTTTGGCAGCACGTTTTTTAGGTTTGCCTGATTGAAGTACCCGGTTATTATGGACAAGGCCTTGGGGTGCTTTGGGGTAAATAGTAGCAGCAACATGTTTACTCTGCCTTGGAAGTTCGTTATATGATAGGTATATAATGTATTTAGCACTACCAGCTGTGAATGAATTTCTAGACCTTTCTGGTCAATGGTTACATTGTGAATATTTTAAGGATTTGCTTTGTGTACTATTTTTATTGATTTATAGATATGACTTATTTTGAGCATATTTATGTCCGTTATTGAGACAGGCTATTGTTTAACACCATCCGTCATTCATTAAAAACTAAAGCAATCAGTTTTATCAGTTTTAAGAATAAATACTTAAAAATATATAGTTTGAACAGTATAGGGCCTGAACATTTACACGCAGTGATGTAACCAAATGTTATTGTCCCACGAGGATTAACATCAACACAAGATAAATAATTACCATAAATAATAGGGATGAAACATGCTTGCTGTATTGTAAACAGATTGCTCCTCAGTATGAATCCCAAGGTATTATCAGAATATTACTGTGTAGATTATAATGAGTTTGGTAACCCTTAATGATCCAGTCATGGAAATCTCCTGTACGGTATCATGAGATCTGGGAACTACAATCCTCTCATTTAAAATAGTCAGGCTAAACAAACTTCAACATATCTCACTGATTAACAAAGAGACTATGCATTATGGAAGGTCTTTCCAATTGTACACTTGAAAGTGAGGTCACATTAAATAGTATATTATCTAAGAATTTTCTTATAACTGCATGAAATGCAAATCAATTCTGCTATTTCTCAAATCTCATTCACTGTATTTGTATTTCTCTCAAGAAACCTTTCATTATTGAACTTACTCATATTTTACTCATATGTTTATGAGGGATCACTGGAGATTTCTGAAGTGAAAGCAACTATTTTTTCTATGCAAGGTTTCTCAGTAATATTCTCTCCCTTGTCGTTGTGTGTACAGTGTGATATGTTAAACCTTGCTGATTTCAGTTATAATGCTAAATTTGTTCATTTTCTTAAGGGAAGTTCAAGACAGTGCATTTTATACATGGTGACTTGAAAGATCAGCCTTTTCTCATTCCATATTTTTCAATGCTATTATATGGAGTTATTGTCCATTCAAGCCTACATAATTATTTGTGGCTTTCAAAGCTATGAAAACCTGCAGAGTCCGTGATTCCTTTTAGTGTACAAATGGGACTTTTAAAAAAATGGGTTGGAGGCATTCCTGCAAAGACCAGCTTTTATTGGTACCTTAATTCTCATTGAGATGTTAGTAAGTCACCTTCTAAAATCTTGACAATTGTTTATGGAGGTACATAACTGCTTTGGGGTAGAAATTTGGACCAGGAATTAGATCCAGCAGCAATGGAAACCAAAGATATTTGTAAGACAAGATAGTGTGCTAACCAGAGAGGGAACAGTAGGTGGTGGTGATGTCTTGTATTTCCTGTCTATGGTGATTACAGGTCTGAAGGTGCTGTCAATCAAGCCCAGGAAAGTAACTGCAGTGCATTTTGTAGATAATACACACAGCAGCCCCTGCATCAACAACAGAAGGAATGAATGCTTAGGGTAATGGATAGCGTATTAATCAACTAAGCTTGGGTGGTACAGAGTGTTGTTGGAGTGGTACTCACCTAGCCAAGTGGGGAGAACTTTTCAGCACACTTCTGATCAGTTCTACAGAAAAACAGACGCAAGGTTCTGGAGGAACAGGCAACATCACTAGAAGATGAGGATAAACAATATTTTGGGTTGGGACTTCTTCAGACAAGTGATGGAGCAGCTAATTCAGAAAATTGATAATTAGTCTGAAGTAGGGTCCCAACCCAAAAAAACGATTTGGAGTATTTGCAGGATTGTGCTCCCCATTAGAGGCGACTTTGGAAAGGATGCAGACGAGGTTTACTGGAATGATACCTGTAGTAGGGGACATTAGGTACAGGGGGCGATTAGACAGACTTGGGATATTTTCTTTGAAACGCAGGAGATTGCGGTCAGAATATTTTTTTCCAGGATGGATATAACAAATACTACAGGGCATTGCTTCAGGTGAGAGGGACAAAGTGTTCTTAGTGTTCTAAATTTTGAATTTAAATCTAAAATAATTTAAAGATGAAGTGAATGAGAAAACAAAATTGGTGCCATTCACAGATTCCTATTCTGTGTGCAAAAATATAGAGTTATGTGTTAATCATAACATCCAGAAGATTGGATTTTTTTTCCAATGTACTTCAGAGACAGGCTTAGGTTCATGGATATATTTGAAGACCTGGTCGTAAATCACAATGTAATTGACAAAGGAGAGAGAGAAAAAGAACACAAAATCCTCAAACAATAAGAACAACTGGAGAATGTGAAACACAATTAAAGTAATCCAAAATCATTTCTTGAATCTGCAGATTACAAACAATTCAATTTCTCATGAACAGCTGTCTTTATCTCTCGCTCACAGTCCACGCCTGCCAGACAACTGTCTGGATGGATTGACACACGGAGAGATGCTAGTGGGTTGATTCTCTGAGTCGTTCACCTTGCTTTAAGATTGGTCACCATTGCACTGGTGATTATTTTATGTTTTGCACAGAAATTCAAGTTGTTTTGTATCTCTGAGAACACATCTTAACCTTAAAGATACAAAACTATATTTGAAAATTAACTGAAAACCTGAAATATTTAAAAAAATATTTTATGTAAATATATAAAAACGATTACAGTAGCTATACAAGATATTCATATGAGATTGGTGAAAGGAGTCTTAAAGTCTTAACAACATTTTCAACAAACACTATGCCTACATTATTAAAAAAAACCTGAAGCCAGCATTTCATTGGGCCAGTGTACCATTAAAACAGTTATTTGATCATTAAAGGTGAAACATGCACATCCTCCACCAGAGGGCAGTAGCACGGTGTTCATTGTACTGCATTGTTCACGATAACTTGCTCCCACTCCAGTTCTGAAGTGATTGCTAAGGCCAACATCAAGCTAGGTATTTTTATTAGTCACATTCACATACACCCAGGTGTAGTGAAGTGAAATGCTTTTTGCCATTATGCAGCACACAAAAAAGAGAATACAGACATACCACCAAGATAGTCTTAACACTGAACATCCCCCCACAATGGCTCCCACCATGAGGGAAGGCACAAAGTCCAGTCCCCAACCCAACCCCAGTTCACCCATAGTTGGGCCAATTGAGGCCTCCACAGTTGCCTCTACGGAGGCCCGATGTTCCAGGCCGTTCTCGCCGGGTGATGTTGTTCGCCAAATGGGGAAGGACATGGTAGATGGTGAGCAATGTGGTAAAATATAAGCGTCTATTTTACTGAAAAATATAGAAACTGAGCATTTTTTAATGATGAACATTAAATGTTGGTGATCAGAGGGATCCAAGGTCATTATATACTAATCATTGGAAGTTACTGCACATGCACATCAAGAAATTAAAAAGGCAAATGGAATGTTGGCCTTGTTTTGAAGACTATTGGAATAGAGGCATCTTCCTCTGATAATATAAAGGCCCTAGTGAAACCACATCTGGAATATTTTGTATCAGTCTGATCTCCCTACCCGAGGATATCCTCGTGATTCAGGGACCACAGCAAAGATTGATTGAAGGGATGAGGGATTTGTTGCACAAAACAAATTAAGCAGATTGGGCCCAGACTCTTGAATTTACAAGTGCAAGAAGTGATCAAATTGAAAGATAGAACATTCTTACAGTTAAGTGCAAGATTGAAGTTTTTGGTGGCAAGGAGTGTCGATATTCTGGGACCTCCGTTTCACACCTTTTAGGTATTACATGAGATGCAGTGAATGTTTGGAACTCTCTACCCATGAGGATTGTATAGAGAAATTCAGCTGTTGAAGATATTTTACAAAAAAATTACAGATTTTTAGTAATTACAAGAAACCAAGATATTATGGAGTAAAACACAAAGTTCTGGAGTATCTCAGAAAGTCAGGCAGCATCTGTGGAAGGAATGGATAGGCAAATGAAACATCGCCGGGCCTGCTCCACTGAGTTAATCCAGCACTTTGTGTTTTACTTGAGATTCGAGCATCTACAGATACTTATATCTCCAAGGTATTATGGAGTTAGTGCAGGAAAGTGGTGCTGAGATCAGCCATGATCTTATTGAATAGTATAGCAGAAGAGCAAATGGAATTTTCCTAATTCTTATTTTCAAATTAAGCATTGTAGAATTTTAATTTTACTTCGGAGTCACGTGAGTGACTACGTGAAGAACCCCGCCAGTGCGCCTGCGCGTCATTACGTCAGACGCCTTGATGCAAACGGACGTGAGGAGCAGAGCTCCTCCAGTGGTTTGTAGTTTTTCAACTACAAGGTAAGTAAAAACATTTTTCATGTTTTCCAGGTCCGTTTACTGTGGGTCTATGGGGATTTTTTCCACAGACGCCATGGGAAAAAACGGACAGGGGGAAGAGGCGAGCGACACAGCCGACAGAAAGTTGGGAAAGTCGGGAGTCTGCGGTTAGCGACCAACCGCCTCTAAACCCCGGTACAGTCGCCAGCGGTGAGCATAGCGACTGTGGACCTGGGGCTGGTGAAAACACAGTCAGCGCCTGTCGGGCAAAAGACAAAGTTTAAATCCCAACGGCCCATGGAGGGAGTCCCAGGCAATGGAAGTAGCTCCATGGCTAGATACTGCTGTCGAGCATATTGCCCAAATAGAAAGCCTTTTACATAGGCTGTTGGAGCAAAGTTCACTCAGGAAGGAGTGTACTGAAATCCAAGCTGCTGGAAGCAGCTTAACAGCACCTGGCTCAGGGCTGATGGAATGCACCCTCAGGGATGAGGAGCGTGCTACGGGTCATGAGATTTCAGACCCCGACTCCGACGGTGAGGCTGTACAAGGCGATGAACGGCAGCTGCCAAATGTTCCACCCCTGGCAGTAGGATTCGCTGCCCTGTCAGGGTCAGGAGAGCCATTAGGAGAAGAACTGGCCTCCTTAATAAATTACTTGGTTTACCATCAGCTGGAACAGCAGGAGATGGATGAGACTGCAAGAAAGCAGGAGACCCCAAGTAACAGTGGGTTGCTGAAAGCAGAAGCAGTGAACCAAATTATCTGGAATCAGTTGCAGAGAATATTAAAGCTGCTGGGTTCTGGAATAACTGCTTTTACCAGAATAGCAGATAACAGCCAAGAGATGACGAAGTTGCATCAGGAAGCACTGGGGTTGCTATGCAGCACCCACTTCGAGATCGATTATCTGAGGAAGGTGCTATACGGCCTACTATGAATCCGAAATTCGCAGCACTCTGCAAACCAAGTAATATACAATTACCCAACTTACTCTTTGGAGAGGATCTCGGGAGACGTATTAAAGAGTTGGAAGATGAAGCGAAAACAGGATTGATAAAAACATCAATGGTTACAAAGTCTGTAAAGAGGAAGTATCCTTTCAGACGTCATACGGATCCTAGACCAGGACCAAGTCGCTCATCAACGCAGGGACGTAGCTGGCAGCCTGCAGCGGGAGTGGTGGTGCTTCCGGGAGAATCCAGGGATCTCAGAATACTCAAATGACTCAAGAGGTAGGTGGACCTGGTTCTCATGGGAACATACTAACTGGATTAAGTCCAAAAGTTGGAGGCAGATTACGTCTCTTCTATAAACATTGGAAGAAGATTACTTCAGATGTGGTAATTCTGAATAATATACAAGGATTTTGAATTGAATTGAATCCAAATTATGAATTGCCTGTGCAGCATGTTCCTAGCAGAACTCTCCACTTTGCGAAGGAATGGAGGTTCAAGCTGCGCTTCAAAACCCTACATATAAAAGGTGTTTTTGAAGAATCAGTCTACCAAATTCACCAATTTGGGTCAAATATATTCCCTCGATCAGAAAAGGATGGAGGATGTAGGATGATTATAGACTTGACAAATCTGAATCCTTTTGTTCAGTGTCTGTTCACTTGCAAGATATGAAGTATCTTAAAATTTAAATGGATGAACCAATTAGGGCAGTTCAAAGCTCTGCCTAATGGGTTAACGTTCGCTCCCAGAATATTCATAAAATTGTTAAAATCAATTCTGGGGTTGCTGAGAGCCAGGTGCATGTACTAATGGCATACCTGGATGATGTCCTGATTATAGGAAGGACAAAACAGTCAACAGAAGCATCAGTTGCAGTTATGAAATCAAACTTTTGAAAGTTTGGGGGTTTCTAAATTCATCCAAAGAAATCAAGGTTAAAAACATGTACCTCAATTGATTATTTGGGGTTCACAATTGATTCAGCCCAAATGCAAATTACTTTGCCCAGTGAAAAAAGGGTGGAGTTGATTAAAGATTGCAGTAATCTGTTAAGCGAGCAAAAACCTCTAATCAAACAGGTGGCTCGAGTACTGGGAAAATTAGTAGATTCCCAGCAGTCCAGTATGGACCATTACATTATCAACAGCTGCAGAGAAGAACAGGCACTGAGAATAAATGCTGCTCATTTTGATAGAACCATGCAAGTAACAACAAATGCTGTTTCTAATCTGCAGTGGTGGATTCTACATGTCTCAAGCAGTTCAGGCAAAGTGCTGATTGAACAACCTTCCATGATATTACAAACTGATGCCAGTGCACTAGGATGGGGTGCAACTGACTTAACATCTAGCTGCCGAGGCAGATGGAATCAGGAAGAGTTATTGTTACTGCAGACATGGGGAATGACCTATTTGGAGCTTTTAGGAGGTTTCTATGGACTCCAAGCTTGTGGTTCTAACACAACTAAAAGGAAGGTTCAAGTTAAAATTAATAAACACAACAGCAGTTGCCTATATTAATGATATGGGTGGAATTAAGTTGGTGTCATGTGACAAAATAGTTAAATCAACTTTGGTCTTGGTGTATTGAACAGAACATTTGGATTTCAGCTATCTATCTACCAGGTAGAATGAACACGATAGCAGACACCAGGTCACGAAAGTTCCATGATAATAAAGAATGGATGTTGAATCAAGAGGTATTCAATGATATAGTAATCAGATTTGGAATGCCCGACATCGACTTGAATCATCAGCTATCGAGATATGTCTCATGGAAACCAGATCCAGGAGCAGTGGCGATTGATGCTTTCTCGCTACATTGGGGTGGTATGTTTTCATATATATTTCCACCTTTCTTCCTCATAAGCCAATGTTTGCTTAAAATCAGGCAAGATGCTGCTTCAAGGGTATTGGTAGTACCAGATTGGCCTACACAGCCATGGTATCCGTTGATATTAGAATTAACAACACAAATGTTGATGAAAGTCCCAAAAAGGAGTAATTTATTGCTGCACCCTGTAACAGGGTAACAACATCCATTATATGATTGTTTGGATTTGTTGATTTGCAGGGTTTAGAATGCCTTTTCTGGGACGAGGACTGTCTGAGCGTACTGTGGACATGCTTACGGCAGCCTGGAGGAAGAGCACTCAAAAACAGTACCTGTCTTATATTAAGAAATGGGAAGAGTTCTGTGTACAAAAGAATGTGCAATAAAGTACCGCAGATATTTCAAATGTTTAGAATTTCTGTCAAAACTTTATTATGATGAAGGTCTGAGTTGTAGTGCAATTAATTCAGCCAGAAGTGCATTGTCCTCATATTTGGTTCTGGAGTCAGAAAGAAACCCAATTGGGTCACACCCAATTGTTTCCAGACTAATGAAAGGAATCTTTAATTCCAAACCACCGAAACCTAGGTACATGACAATCTGGGATGTAAGTGTGGTACTGAAACTACTTCGTGAATGGTCATCAAGTGTGTCTTTACCTTTGGCTAAGCTCAGTATGAAAGTATTAATGCTTATGGCATGAGTGACAGCACAACAAGTGCAAACACTTGGAAAATTACAAAGAGACAGTATGGAAGTAACTGAAGATAAGGTTACATTCTATATCTATGACCTACTAAAGCAAGTTAGGCCAGGTGTGACAGGATTTAAAATTATACTAGCAGTATATCCAAATGATCCTTGTCTCTGTATTAAGACATATTTGTTACAATACATTGAGGTCACAAAGAATTTGAGAAATACGGAAACTGGGTTGTTGATCACACACAAGAAACCACACAAGAGAGTTTCAATACAGACTATTTCCAGATGGATAAAAGAAGTCTTAAAAGCTGCTGGTATTAGCACTTATGTTTTTACGTCTCACTCGACTAGGGCAGCAGAAACATCGGCGGACAGGGCAAAAGATGTCCCCGTCGACCATATCCTCGCAGCCGCCGGGTGGTCCAATGAGTTGATGTTTCAACATTTTTACCATCGGCCTATTGTTAATGCGGGATTGTTTGCAGAAACTATTTTAAGTTCTGTGTAAATTCCTCTGGTTTAAAGGGGATCTGATTAATTTCATTATTGAAATGAATTACTGCATTTGTGGTACAAATGTTATTATGAATGCATGATTGATTATTTCTCGTTCCGAGTCAATCAATGCAGTGAGAAGCCGGGATTGATCCACGGCATGAAATCACAAAGCTTTAAAATCTTCACGTATCACTCACGTGACTCCGAAGTAAAATAGTAAGATTAAACGAGAACTTACCTAAGTTTGAAGTTTGATCTTTATTTTATGAGGAGTTACGTAGGTGATTACGTGCCCGCCACGACCCTACCCTCTATCATAAAGGTCAGATGGAAGTTCTTGTATTACTCGTTTTATTATGAGACTATATCACTTCGGTTGTTGTTTTTTGTGATTTCACACCGCTGCTTTGAAGATTGACGCACAGGCGCACTGGCGGGGTTCTTCACGTAATCACCTACGTAACTCCTCATAAAATAAAGATCAAACTTCAAACTTAGGTAAGTTCTCGTTTAATCTTACTATTTTACCCAGAACTACCATCTCTAGCAGATCCCATTATCTTTCCATATGCAACAGGCAGAAAATATCTCCCTACCCGAGGATATCCTCGTGATTCAGGGACCACAGCAAAGATTGATTCAAGGGATGAGGGATTTGTTGCACAAAACAAATTAAGCAGATTGGGCCCAGACTCTTGAATTTACAAGTGCAAGAAGTGATCATATTGAAAGATAGAACATTCTTACAGTTAAGTGCAAGATTGAAGTTTTTGGTGGCAAGGAGTGTCGATATTCTGGGACCTCTGTTTCACACCTTTTAGGTATTACATGAGATGCAGTGAATGTTTGGAACTCTCTACCCATGAGGATTGTATAGAGAAATTCAGCTGTTGAAGATATTTTACAAAAAAATCACAGATTTTTAGTAATTACAAGAAACCAAGATATTATGGAGTAAAACACAAAGTTCTGGAGTATCTCAGAAAGTCAGGCAGCATCTGTGGAAGGAATGGATAGGCAAATGAAACATCGCCGAGCCTGCTCCACTGAGTTACTCCAGCACTTTGTGTTTTACTTGAGATTCGAGCATCTACAGATACTTATATCTCCAAGGTATTATGGAGTTAGTGCAGGAAAGTGGTGCTGAGATCAGCCATGATCTTATTGAATAGTATAGCAGAAGAGCAAATGGAATTTTCCTAATTCTTATTTTCAAATTAAGCATTGTGGAATTTTAATTTTACCCAGAACTACCATCTCTAGCAGATCCCATTATCTTTCCTTATGCAACAGGCAGAAAATATCTGTTCACACATGCCATTAATCAGCACCAGTGCTACTTATATTAGCATCTGTGAATCTGATGGGGCGCTGTCCTGTGTGCGGCTGCCCAGCCAGCAGCTGTCTGTCCTTTCAACTTTATTTTTTATTTTAGTTAGTAAAGTGTTTTGTTTTGGACGTCTAGACTTTTTTTGTGGTGGGGGGGGGGGGGGGGGGGATGGGCAGTAACTCTGGATAGAAGGAATGGGTGTCACTTCGGGTCAAGACCGTTCTTCAGCCAAAACTTAGGCAACCTTAGGCAAACTTGTAAATGTTACACATGATCCAAAAGGTTTAAGGAATGTAAACAGCTCTGATCCTTGTGACACCACAGTCATGTTTCCCAGCCTAATGAGTGAACTATTCCTAATCTATGCAATTTTGATTAGTACGGGTGTCAGGGGTTATGGGGAGAAGGCAGGAGATTGGGGTTAGGAGGGAGAGTTAGATCAGCCATGATTGAATGGCAGAGTAGACTTGATGGGCCGATTGGCCTAATTCTGCTCCTATCACTTATGACCTTATGACCTTTCTGCTCATTAATCAATCCTCAGTCCATGTCAATGTATTAACCTCAATACTGTGCACTTTTTTCTTTTGGTAGCTCTTGCATACATCTCTTGTATGGAAGGCCTTCAAACATCACATCAATCCATTTATTTATTTTGTTTGTTACAAGCTAAAAAGATTCCAACAGACTTGTCAAACAAGATTTACTTTTCATGAATTAATGTTTACTCTACCAAATTGTGTTATTTTTTGAGCCCCAATATGCAATTTCCTTTACAAGAGATCTCCTTTAACTTATGCCAGGCTATCTGATCTGTAGCTCTCCCCCTTTCTTAAATTGTGAGTTACATTTGCTGATTTCCAAACTGTGGAAAATATTCTTGAATCGATGGGATTTTAGAGGATGCGTTGGTTGTCATCTCCATCAAAACCCTGGGATTAAGGTCATCAATGCCTTGGATTTATTTTCTTTCACTCTGATTAATTTCTCCAATGTCCTTTTTCTTCAACAAATGCTAATTTATTTGAAATCTTTTGTTCAAACAATATATATATATATATATATATATATATATATATATATATATATATATATATATATATATATATATATATATATATATATATGTGGAGAAAAGGAATAGGTGACGTTTTGAGTCAATACCCTTCTTCAAACTGAGAGTCAGGGGAGAGGAGAAAGGGAGAGGGAAATAGAGGTTACCAGAGATTATGCCTGACCCGCTGAGTTACTTCAGCATTTTGTGTCAATCTTTGGTGTAAATTAGCATCGGCAGTTCCTTCCTACGCAATATATACAGCATTACTCAATATTGTTCCAATATCGTCAGAAATAGTGTGTAAAATTGTAAAATAAAAATTATAAATGTATTTCTTGATGACATAGCCAAATCTTTTTAATTCATTCATATGTAGCCTTTTATTAACTAAACCAACATTTTGGTTTGGGGTACAAAATCAAACCAACCTTTCATTATAATGTGCATATTTAGTGGAAAAAGTCAAAGATGAATTTCTTCACCATCCACATTTACTTCCCTGCAATGCTAAAGGGCCCTAATGATAGAGGTCATGATAGAGGTGATCCAGTTATTTGTTCTATCATCTTATGCTTCCACTGAAATATCCAATTTGTTTGGTGTTCTCTGTAATCTGCTGAAGAAGGTGTCAGGGATTATGGGTTATGGGGAGAAGGCAGGAGAATGGGGTTAGGACGGAGAGATAGATCAGCCATGAATGAATAGCGGAATAGACTTGATGGGCCGAATGGCTTAATTCTGCTCCTATCACTTCTGACCTTATGACCTGAGCCCCAAAGAATTTTCATGTGTGCCAACTTGCTTCTTTTGTATTCTAGATGGCATAGCCCCTGATGATGTGGAAGAGTTTTGTGAACTTTAGAGGATCCCTGTGCTTTGCAAGCTCAAAAGATTGCCATCACTTTTGGTTTCTTTGCACTTAAACCTGCACCGCATTTTAATAAGTTACCT
Organism: Malacoraja senta; assembly: GCA_038087875.1. Classification (NCBI taxonomy): domain Eukaryota; kingdom Metazoa; phylum Chordata; class Chondrichthyes; order Rajiformes; family Rajidae; genus Malacoraja; species Malacoraja senta. Next base: position 84,714,865 of record CM075977.1, on the reverse strand, counting down.
CCCCAATCTGATAAATTCAAAACACATGCAGTTGTCCCAAGAAGCAGGGTGGGGCACTGTACATACAGCAGAATGTTTCAACATGACCTGACAGCCAGGCAGTAGTGAAAGGTGCTTAGTTAATGGGATTTCAGGCTTCGTATGATACATCTATTTGGCATGAACGTGCAAAGACAAATTTCTCCTTTTAAGGTCACAATGTTAAGACGCTCAAGCAACCTTCAAGAACAGAAATAACTTCCTACCTATGAATGTACATTTAGCTCCTAAAGCCAAACAGATGATTGAATTCGTTCCATGAGACGGCTAATCCTTTCAATGGCAAATGGACATACCCACTATTGCCACTGGATCATGCACACACTGCAATGGCTCTGAGCAGTTTTGGTCCAAAATGGCATTCGGAGAACAATTTATATCAAAGAAACAATTTGTAGTTTGGAGGCTTGCAGCCAAAAAAAATGAAACAGTGCTTTGGAATCCTGGCCATAGACCTTAATCACAAAATGGAGGCAGTTTGAGATATTACAGTCCGATTAATAGTGGGCAACTTTCATTAACTTACACCTTTTGCCCAGTTTCTATTTCTAATTCAGATATGAATCAGAAAGTGCATTGTCTTTCAGATGGTTTCTTATCATTTCTTAGAGCTTTGTTCTGAAACTCTCTCATCAATACATGTGTTTATTCAGAGGAGTCCAATGCTGCAATGCCAAGATGTTGCTTGCAATAACATAGATCAATATAATTAAATGTACCAAAGGAATTTTCCTATACTGTAACACATGAATCTGGCAGGTAAGTGGCTGGATCCTAGCTGTGGAGCTTGGAACCAGCCCCTGAGTGATAGTTGGGTAGTGTGGTGGACTAGAAATGATTTAAGATACTGGGGAATGGAAGGGGATGAGAATGTCAATTGGAGGGTGATTGTGGGCCCTGTCATGAGATGTAACACTGTTTTAGGCTGGTTGCTGGCGCCGGATACCAGAACTTGAGTCCTGGTTGAACATCGGAGTTCAAAATGTTGATACGCAGAACACCAAATGGTACAATCATCGGATCACCGCCAGAATTATATCCAAATTGTCCATGCATATTTTAGCTCAATGCATGCATGGTGTAGGAGACATGAATATATGTTCGTAGAGCCCAAGGGAAAGGGAAAGCTATTTTGTAATAGCATGCTTCACTTAACCAGATGAAGACCAGCGGTCTGGGAAAAGGAGTGATGATGGGTAGGGGTTTAAACTAAAATGCAGAAAGAGAATGGGGAGGTTCGAGGTTCTAGGCTTTTGGTGAGGGAAAACATTTACAGCTATAAAGAAAAGGTTAGACATTTTGGGTATTGAGCATGATAAGATGGAGCTGGATATTTAATAGTTCGAGTGTTGCAGAGAATAAAGACAAAATTGAGAATTATAGTACCCCAGAGTTAAAATTAAAGATGGCTTTAACTCCATGAAGCATTCATACCAAGTTAAACCGAATAAATGGCATGAAAAACATAAATTAATTTAGTCAAGCAGCTGTCTATAAAGATGTGCTGGTATCACAGATATGGTGGGGAATTAAATATTCATGGGAAGTTGAAATATTGATTGACTTTAATTAGTTTAGTTTAGAGATACATCCCGGAAACAGGTCCTTTAGCCCACCGAGTCTGTGGTGACCAGCGATCCCCATACACTAGCACTATCATACACACTCAGGACAATTTACAATTCTTACCAAAGCCGCTTAACTGACAAACCTGTACATCTTAGGAATGTGGAAGGAAACAGGAGCTCCCCGAGAAAACCTATAGGGAGAATGTACAAACACCATACAGTCGGCACCCGTAGTCAGGATTGAATCAGGGTCTCTGGCGCTGCAAGGCAGTAGGTCTACCACTGCGCCACCATGCCACCCATAATTATTTCCCCCTAATTTCATGGGATGGGATAGTTTTGATCATGCCATACCATGTTGTTCCTAACTCTTACAAACACAAACACTCCACACAGAGTGCAGCACAGTGGTGCAGTTAGTAGAGCAACTGCTTCACAGTTCCAGAGACCCAGGCTCAATCCTGCCCTCAGGTGTTGTCCGCATGAAGTTTGCATGTTCTCCCCGTGACCGCGTGGGTTTCCTCTCTCTGGGTGCTCTAGGTTTCTTCTTTCACCCAAGGATGTGTGGGTTTATAGGTTAATTGGCCTCAGTGAATTGTTCTTAGTGTGTAGAGAGTGGGTGAGAAAATGGGATAACATAGAAAAAGTGTGAACAGGTGACTGATGGTTAGTGTGGACACGGTGAGCCAAAGGGCCTGTTTCCATGCTGCTTCTCTGAACTATCTCGAAACTAGACGGAGAGTCCTCCTGGCATTCTCTTCAAGTTCCCCCTAAACACATCATATTTGTGGGTTACATTTCAAGAGATAATATTTGGTGTAAATCTTTGAGCTGGTGGAGAAGCTTGTTTTTATAACGTAAAGACCCATCCAGCTGAACAACTTTGATGAATGATGTGATGAATGTAGAATCAAGGCTGATTTTATTGCCTGGAACTGACTTCAGAAACCAATGACAGGCATTGATTTTGCACTTGCACAATGTTGTGAAATCGATGCATTTCTTGCAAAAAATCGCCTTCTCGATACTGCTTCATTCTTATAGATAACAAGAATAAACTTGCACAAATAAAAGACATATCACGTTTCATTGTGCAGATGAGATATACTGTATTTATAACACTATAAGGGTACAAAGCTAATAATTATCTGAATGAAGAAGCAATAATTATTCTAAGATGATTGGTTGAATTTTCCTCCTGACAGTTGGCAGAGTAATTACACTGAACATCCATGTAATTACTGTTGCCAATGTGATGATGTGCAATGTCACACGGTGAATGGAGGGATAAAATTAGCTGATCATTCAGAATCTAACTTCACTACTAACTTCCTCAATTATCTGATCAGAAAGCACTGGTCTGATTCGTTATCTATCGCTGCTCCTTAGCTTACCTGAGTCAACACCTGACAGGAGGTTGAGTTTGTTCTGAATGCCAGTAATTGTTTGTTCTGAATGCCAGCACTACATCCGGTGGCGCTGTTGCTAGCTGCCTCCGCCTTCAGTCCGGTATCTTTTTGTTTTTTTTGTTATGTTTTTGTTATGTTTGAAGAACGTTTTTTGTGGGGTTTTTGTCTTTATGTGGGGGGGAAGAGGGTACGGTAAGGGGGATACCGTCCTTCAGTCGCTTCCTGGAGAGGACGCGACTATTTTTCGAGTCGCGTCCTCGCCCCCCCCCCCGCGGCCTACCTACTGGATTGGCGCGGCCTTTCCTGCCGGGACCGACCAGAGCTCCAGCAGCAGCGACGCAGCGTTGGAAACATCGCGGAGCGGGCGATGCCTTACCGGGGATCGCCGTTTGGAGCTCCGGAGTGCTGGGCCTGCTGCACTGACAGCGCGGAGCTGTGGTTCGCGGAGCTCCCAACGCGGGCGGCGCTGACCAACATCGCAAAGTCCTGCGACTCCGCCCGGCTCGGCCTGTGGACTTCGGGAGCCGTGGACTCCGGTGGGAGGTGGCTGATTTGGAGGTCCGGGCCGCTGAGGATGTTCTCCGTCGGGGTTCCACCGTTCCCGGCGAGAGGGCCTGAGCATCGGGCCGCCCGTGGTGGCGACTGCGGGTGCTCGGGAGGCCCCGACTACGGGTGAACATCTGGGAAGATCGGCGGGGAGGCTGGCTGGACTATGGTACCTTCCTTAACTTTGGTGCCGCTGTGGGGTTATGTTCTGTCGTGGACTTCTGTGTTTGTGCTTTTTTATTGATTTATTATTTATTTTTATGATACATGACTGTAAGGAAAATCCATTTCGTTATCTCTTAATGAGATAATGACAATAAATTGAATACAATACAATACAACAATACAATAATTCTCTGGAGGAGTAAACCAGCTAGGTGTCTCATCCTGGATCATTGATCAATGACTTCACTCTGGTTTTGGACACTGCATTAACTCCCCATCAAACTGCCTGACATTCTGTTATGGCTTCTCTGATATGATGCAAAAACATATTCTCTTGCAGTGTGCCCTAATAGGCAATTGAACCATATAAACCTGTCTAGTTCCAGGTCCATGCTGAGGTAGCTGTGGTAGAGCTGTCGAGAGACCATTGTCAGGACTGCTGTGATTTACCTTATTTGCCTCGTATGCCAAGATTAACAAGATCACTCTTGTCAGTACATTATTAGAAGAGAGCACAAATTGGAATCTGAGGGTCGACTACATACATGAAATCATTTGACACAAAGCTTTCAGGAATGGGAAAAAAAGAGGCCTCTGAAAATTGTAGGAATGTGCAACAGACTGTCATCCATTTCACCACTAACTTCCATCCCTCACTCAAATACACCTGGACCATTTCCAACATTTCCCTACCATTTCTTTTGTGATATAAATTTTTATTAGAAGCAAACATATTACAATGTAGAGTAACATATTATAATAGAAGAAAAAACTTTTCATATACATCAATCATTCATACATTATTAAATTTGTCAATTGTCAGTTAATTCTGCTTCTAGTGTTTTTTTTTTATATAGATAGAAAAAGAAAAATAGAGAGAAAGAAGAGAGAGAAAGAAGAATTTCAATATCAAAAAAGAAAAAAAGGTGGAATGAATAACATAATACGTCATAGGAGATAAGTTTGTAGGTTATGAAATATAATTACATCTAATCCTGAGTTCAAGCTTCAGTCGGGCTTTCGCGCTGGGCCACTCTATCCCTTCAAATAGGCAATGAATGGAGCCCATATTTTAACAAAAAGTTCTTGCTTGTCCATTAAGACGAGTCTAATTCTTTCTAGATGTAGGGTCTCCGACATTTCCACAATCCACATTTTAATTGTGGGGGTTGTAGGGCCTTTCCAAAATTTTAATATTAATTTTTTCCCTGTTATTATACTGTAGTCAAGGAAGTTTCTTTGGCTTGTTGTGAGTGTTAAACTTTGTTCTGATATCCCAAGTATTATTAATTTTGAGTCTGGAGCTAGTTTGGTATTAACAACTTCAGAGATTATTTGAAAAATATCAGTCCAGTAATTTTTAATTTTTATACAATTTGCAAAGGTATGTGTTAAATTGGCCTCTAGATGCAGGCATTTATCACATATAGGAGAAATATGTGGGAAAATTCTATTTAGTTTTATTTTGGAATAATGTAATCTGTGTAAGACTTTAAATTGTATTAAAGCATGTCTGGCATTTAACGAACATTGATGTATATGTTGTAAACTTTCGTCCCAAATATCTTTCGTAATAGGATAACCTAACTCATTTTCCCATTTATGTCTATATAGTTCCATCGGTGGTTCCTCATTATTTAAGAGAATGTTATAAATATAAGCTATTAATTTTTCAGTGTTAGGATGCTTATTCAAACATTCATCTAGAATTTCTGGTTCCCTAGTCCTATAAACTTGTGTATTGGATTTAACATAATCTCTAATTTGTAAATATCTGAAAAAGTTATTTGAGTGTAGTCCATGATTCTGTTGTAACTCTTGAAATGACAGAAAGATGCCTTCCCTATAAAGATGTCCAATCCTTTTAATTCCATACGTACACAAAAATGCTGGAGAAACTCAGCGGGTGCAGCAGCATCTATGGAGCGAAGGAAATAGGTAACGTTTCGGGCTGAAACCCTTCTTCAGACTGATAGGGGGTGGGGAGAAGAAAGGAAAAAAGTAAAAAGGCGGAGGAGGAGCCCGAGGGCTGGGGGAGGGGAGGAGACAACCAGATGGCTGATGAAGGGGAGGGGACAGCAAGGGCTAGCAGAATTGGGAGAATTCAATGTTCAAGCCCCCAGGATGTAGACTGCCCAAGCGGAATATGAGGTGCATTTCCTCCAATTTACGGTGTTGCTCGCTGTGGCCATGGAGGAGACCCAGGACAGAGAGGTCAGATACGGAATGGGAGGGGGAGTTGAAGTGCTGAGCCACCGGGAGTTCAGGTTGGTTATTGCGGACCGACCGGAGGTGTTCGGCGAAACGATCGCCAAGCCTCCGCTTGGTCTCACCGATGTAGATCAGCTGGCATCTAGAGCAGCGAATGCAATAGATGAGGTTGGAGAAGATGCAGGTGAACCTCTGTCGCACCTGGAATGACTGCTTGGGTCCTTAAATGGAGTAGAGGGGGGAGGTGAAGGGACAAGTGTTGCATCTCTTGCGGTTGCAAGGCAAAGTACCAGGGGAGGGGGTGGTATGGGAGGGAAGGGAAGAATTGACAAGGGAGTTACGGAGGGAGCGGTCTTTGCGGAAGGCAGACATGGGGGGAGATGGGAAGATGTGGCGAGTGGTGGGGTCACGTTGGAGGTGGCGAAACTGACGGAGGATCACTTGTTGTATGTGACGGCTGGTGGGGTGAAAGGTGAGGACTAGGGGGACTCTGCCCTTGTTGTGAGTGGGGGGATGGGGAGAGAGAGCAGTGTTGCGGGGTATGGCAGAGACCCTGGTGCGAGCCTCATCCATGATTTTTCCATTGTATAAAACCTCTATCCAATATGGATGGCTTGAATAGAGGATTATTTACAATGGGAAGACATAGTGGTATATTATTCAGTTTTAAATCCTTTTTAAATTGTTTCCAAATTCGTATTCCACTATGTATTATAGGGTTTTCCTTATAGGTTTTTTTATGCAATTTTGTGGTAGCAAATATAATCGAACCTATTTCAAAAGGTAAACAGTCTTCCTTTTCCATCCTTAACCATTCTGGTTGTTGGTCCATTTCTTCCAGCCAGAAATTGATGTTTTTAATATGGACTGCCCAAAAATAAAATAAGAAATTAGGCAAGGCCAAACCTCCGTTGCTCTTTGACTTACATAAATGTTTTTTACTTATTCTATGATTCTTATAATCCCAAATAAAGCTTGTAACAATGGAGTCGACTTTTTTGAAAAAGTTTTTTGGAATATATATCGGAATTAATTGAAATAAATATAGTAGTTGCGGTAAGAAAATCATTTTTATAGCATTAATTCTACCAAGCATTGAAATAGGAAGTGTTTTCCAGTACTGAATATGTTTGTGTAATTTATTAAGTAAGGATGGAAAATTTTGTTTAAATAAAGAGGTATATGTCTTAGTTACATAGATTCCTAAATATTTAAGTTTATCTTTAACTATTTTAAAAGGGGATTGTTGTATTGTATTTAAGTTGAATTTTGTTATTGGCATAATTTCACTTTTATTCCAATTAATCCTATATCCTGAGAACTGACCAAATTGTGTTATTAGATTTAATAGATTTGGAATACTAGTAATGTATATTAATACATCATCTGCATATAAGGAAATTTTATTCCTTGTATCTCTAGTGTTGTATCCATGTATTCCTGGATGGTTTCTAACGCTTTCTGCTAATGGTTCAATTGCAAGAGCAAATAATAGTGGGGATAGTGAACATCCTTGTCTACAACCTCTAGAAAGATTAAATTTGGCTGATAACATTTGATTTGTTAATATTCTAGCTGTTGGATTAGAGTATAACAATTTAACCCATGTGCAGAACTTCTCTCCCAATTGAAATTTTTTCATTACCGAAAATAAATATGTCCATTCTACCTGGTCAAATGCCTTTTCAGCATCTAACGAAATAATTGCTAGATCTGCATTTGGAATTCTATTTGTATATTGAATAGTCTTCTCAAATTATAAAATGAGTAACGTTTTGGAATAAAACCTGTTTGGTCCGGGTGTATTAATTTATTAATCACTAAGCTCAATCTATGAGATAGGATTTTGGTTAATATTTTCTGATCAGTATTTAAGAGAGCTATTGCTCTATATGAACCTGGGTCTTCAGGGTCCTTATCCGGTTTCGGTATAAGTATGATTGTAGATTCATTTAGAGTTTCAGGAAGTTTCTGTTGAGTATATGCTTGTTTGTAAAGTCTCTGTAGACGTGGAGAAATCAGATCGTAATTTTTTAAATAAAATTCAGAGCTTAGACCATCAGGACCTGCGGCCTTTCCATTTTTTAAAGATCTAATTTCCCTACCATTTCTTGACCTCACTATCTCCATCGCAGGTGATAGACTACTGACCGACATCCACTATAAACCCACTGACTCCCATGGCTATCTGGATTACACTTCTTCCCACCCTGCTTCCTGTAAGGACTCCATCCCCTACCAATTCCTCCATCTACGCCGCATCTGCACCCAGGATGAGGTGTTCCACACCAGGGCATCGGAGATATCCTCATTCTTCATGGAACGGCGTTCCCCTCTTCTACTATAGATGACGCTCTCACCAGGGTCTCTTCTATACCCTGTGACTCTGCTCTCACTCCCCATCCCCCCACTCGTAACTAGGGCAGAGTCCCTCTTGTCCTCACCTTCCACCCTACCAGCCGTCACATACAACAAATAATCCTCCGACATTTCCGCCACCTCGAACGTGATCCCACCACTTGCCACATCTTCCCATCTCCTCCCCTGTCTGCTTTCTGCAGAGACCGCTCCCTCCGTAACTCCCTGGTCAATTCGTCCCTTCCCACCCGAACCACCCCCTCTCTGGGCACCTTCCCTTGCAACCGCAGGAAATGCTACACTTGTCGCTTTACCTCCCCCCTTGACTCCATTCAAGGATCCAAGCAGTCTTTCCAGGTGCGGCAGAGGTTCACCTGCATCTCCTCCAACCTCATCTATTGCATCCGCTGCTCTAGATGTCAGCTGCTCTACATCGGTGAGACCAAGCGTAGGCTTGGCGATCGCTTCGCCGAGCACCTCCGCTCGGTTTGCAATAAATATCCTGATCTCCCGGTGGCTCAGCACTTCAACTCCCCCTCCCATTCCGAATCCGACCTTTCTGTCCTGGGCCTCCTCCATGGCCAGAGTGAGGACCACCGTAAATTGGAGGAGCAGCACCTCATATTTCACTTGGGCAGTTTGCACCCCAGTGTTATGAACATTGACTTCTCTAATTTCAGGTAGTCCTTACTTTCTCCTCCCCTTCTCAGCTCTCCCTCAGCCCACTGGCTCCACCTCTACCTTTCTTCTTCCCGCCCCCCCCCACCCTCACATCAGTCTGAAGAAGGGTTTAGACCCGAAACGTTGCCTATTTCCTTCGCTCCATAGATGCTGCCTCACCCGCTGAGTTTCTCCAGTATTTTTGTCTACCTTCGATTTTCCAACATCTGCAGTTCCTTCTTAAAGTCATCAGTTTGCCTCAGTTCCACAAGAGACAATAGACATTTATTTGTCACATGTACCAATTGGTACAGTGAAATGTGTGGTCACCATACAGCCATATGAATAAAAAAGAGCACAGAACACGATAGTCTTTAACATAGACATCCCCACACAGCAGAATCAAAGTTTCCCACTGTGAGGGAAGGCACCAAAGTTCAGTCATCCTCCTCTGTTGTCCTCTGTTGTTCACCCGTGGCCGGGGGGCTCCTGAACCCCTCGCTGTCGCCGCTACGGGCGGCCCGATGTTCAGGCCCGCTCGCCGGATGATGGAACTCCGACGTCGGAACGGGAGAACAAGTTTTCCTGCTTCTGAGTTACTAATGTGTGTGATGTTGAACATGGACACCACAGGATGGTATTAATCATATGCAGCCTTTGAGATTTGATAATGTTGGTAAGTTTAGTTTAGTTTATAGATACAGCGTTGAAACAGGCCCTTTAGCCCACCGAGTCTGCGCCAACCAGCGATCCTGGCACACTTACACTATCCTACACACACTAAGAACAATTTACAATTATACCAAACCAATTAACTTACAAACCTGGATGTCTTTGGAGTGTAGGAGGAAACCTCAGCACCTGGAGAAAACCCACACGGTCATGGGGAGAATGTACAAATCCATTCAGACAGCACCCATAATTAGGATTGAACCTGGGTCTCTGGTGCTGTAAGGCAGCAGCTCTACCAGTGCGCCATTGTGCTGTGCTATCTGTAAGAGAAAATGTTTTACAAGATTTTTAAAATAGTTTTCCTGAATATCTATATTACTAAAAGTCTGATCTTAACCACTTTCTGTTGATCTGTATATTGATTTTAGAAAAAACGCTGCCACTTACGGCTGTGATTTTTGGCCATCTTACTCAGAGTCCCCCTCCGCTGCACAGGACAAGAGGATTTTTCCCATCGATGAAAAATAAAAGAGTTATTAGTGTTTAAAAAATGTTGAGATTCTCTCTCCTGAATCCCACGCCCCTTCCGGAGGGTCTATAAAACCCGGAAGTGTTGAGTGCCTCAGTCAGTCTCTGCAAGATGGGGGAAGCGAGAGGGTCACGTCTCTCAGTCTGAGCTGTGAATAACACTGAACACATGTCCACTAAACTGTGAGTGGTTTTACTGACCTGTCACTGCCCTTAATGTGGTTTGAAAATATAGTTTGGAAATGCTAAAGCTGTGTTGCCTTTGGTTTGGAAATGCTAAAGCTGTGTTGCCTTTGGTTTTGAAATACTAAAACTGTGTTGCCTTTGGTTTGGAAATGCTAAAGCTGTGTTGCCTTTGGTTTGGAAATGCTAAAGCTGTGTTGCCTTTGGTTTGGAAATGTTAAAGCTGTGTTGCCTTTGGTTTGGAAATGCTAAAGCTGTGTTGCCTAATTAAAGTTGCCTTGCCTAATTAAAGTTGCCTTGCCTAATTATAGTCGTCTTGCCTAATTAAAGTTGCCTTGCCTAATTAAAGTTGCCTTGCCTAATTAAAGTTGCCGTGCCTAATTAAAGTTGCCGTGCCTAATTAAAGTTGCCTTGCCTAATTAAAGTTGCCTTGCCTGATTAAAGTTGCCTTGCCTTCATATAATTAAAAGTCTAATCTTGACCACTTCCTGTTTGCGCTTTATATTGATTTTAGAAAAAACGCTACCATGTACGGCTGTGATTTTTGGCCATCTTACTCAGCGTCCCCCTCCGCTCATCAGGTGTCGAGGATTTTTCCCATCGATGAAAAATAAATGAGTTATTAGTGTTTAAAAAATGTTGAGATTCTCTCTCCCGTCAATCACGCCATGAAGTCCACGCCCCTTCTGGTGGGAGGAGGGAGGGACTATAAAACCCAGACGTGTGGTCATGGCTCAGTTTCTGCAAGATGGAGGTGGGAGAGGTCACGACTTGCAGTCTTTAGTGGCCTTGCAGCCTGCTTGAAATGGTATGAAACTGCACTTCAATTTGGTGGCCTTGCACCCTGCTTGAAATGGAATTTCAAGGAATAGCCGTGAGTCAACTGCCAGCCCACCAGCCGTGAGTGAGTGAGCTGCCAGCACAACAGGCTGGAGTGACTGAGCCGCACAATGGAGTGACATTCAGCCCACAATGTCCATACTAGCCCTCTGGAAACCAGTCCCTTCAGCCCACAACACCCATACTAGCGCTCCAGATAGCCCCCCCCCCCCCACTGGCCACCAATATTGGAATTGGTGGAGTGGTGAAATATTGCGTTGGGGGACCAGCCCTCCCGTGTGATGCTGGGACCCAACGGGTCCCACTTCATCTAGTATTATATATATTTGGATTCAGTTTAATATCTAAATGAGTGAACATCTACAAATGCAATACTTCCTCTATAGTGTTGTTATGTTTATGAGTACTCATGTTCGAATGCAAAACATCATTGCATATTTCAATTAGAATTGGAGAGCAAAGTCACTCTCCTTTTGTACTAATTATCTAAAATAATCAGCTGCAAAATAAACTTTAGAAGCTTCCGGACAGCTCAATTAAAGTAAATAATTTAAGGCAAGCATAAACAGATCTTTCCAAACAACCTTTCACTTCTCCTGAAAACTTCAGCCAGCATGTACAATAATCAGTATTTAACCATTGGGTGCACTTGCATATGTTTATAAGCATTTGGTAGAGCTGCTGCCTCACAATCCAAGAGATCCTGTTTCAATCTTGACCTTGAGTGCTGTTTCTGTGGAGTTTGTACGTTCTCCCTATGACTGCGTGGGTTTCCTCCTGCTGCTGCAATTTTCTTCCACATCCCAAAGACGTGTAGGTTTGTAGGTTAATTGGCCTCTGTAAATTGCCCCTAGTTTGTAGGAAATGGGATAACATGGTACTAGGGTAATCGATAGTCAGCGTGGACTTAGTGGCACAAATGGCCTGTTTCCATGCTGTATCTCTAACCTAAACTAAACACAGGCATACATGGTTTATGGTGCTGCGAAACCAACAAGATAATCTTGCTTTGAGCCCTGTGTATTAATTAAAAGCAGGTAGTTACATTGATGTCAAAATGAAAAATACTGCAAATAGGGCTTGTTACAGATTAAAGCAGAATAGAAATAAAAAGAATAGAAAGTGATGAAAAAGTGATGGGCAGTATGCCTCTGAATCTGAAAAATAGGTTAATATATTAAAGATAGACACAAAATGCTGGAGTAACCCAGCGGGTCAGGCAGCATCTCTGGAGAGAAGGTATGGGTGATGTTTCGGGTTGACGCCCTTCTTTAGCCAGGAGAGAGGGAGACTAGAGATATGGAAGGGTAAGGTGTGAAAATGACAGATAAAAGCAGACGATGCTAAGGAAATGTAGAATGTTTCATTGTTATCTGAGGGGACAGCAAGACATACAGTAAAATTAATCAGGAGGGCAGTGAAACTAGTCAGAGAACTAGTGGGGGCAGGATGGACAGAGAGTGAAAGCAAGGGTTACTTGAAGTAGAGAAATCAATATTCATACCACTTTATAAGCTGCCCAAGCAAAATAAGCCGGTATTGTTCCTCCAATTTGCATTGGGCCTCACTCTGACTGTGGAGTAAGCCCAGGAGAAAAGATCTGGATAGGGATGAGAAGGGGAGTTAAATTGTATAGCCACCGGGAAATCCCGTAGGCCTAGGCAGACTGAGCGGAGATCGCCGAGTTTGTGCTTGGTCTCACCGATATATGGGAGTCCACACCTGGAACAGCAGATACAGTAGATGA
>CM075977.1:84643199-84701739 GCA_038087875.1 Malacoraja senta | reverse complement strand
TCTGGGATGCCTTGGGGGTTTAATTTGTCATCTTTGTTTTAAGTGGTAATTTGGTTACAAGATGCTGGATATAGGTATAAATTTCTAATTAGAGTCTACAGCAAACAGAAGACAAATCAACTAATTTTAAACAAACCTTTTAAAAAATATTCCACTAAAATTGTTAAAACAGCCACTAATTTTAAACATCACATTTTGTTGATGCTTTATTAGGAGTTTTTTTGCTTCACACTTAATAAGCAAAGTTTTAAAGATTAAAACAAAATATATTTTACTTTACTCATTGTATGGATAAAGGTAATCATTATTTGTTTTAATTACTGAATGAGTCAAAGAGCTATATAAGAATCCAGTTTAGAAGGGGATTGAAGGTTATTTGAAAGCAGGCAGAATGATTTAAGCTTTGCAATTCAGCTTGTGAAAAAATGGTCCTTTAATGGCTGAGATTATAAAAATATGCCAAGGAGGGTGCTGAATGCACATCTTTCATTCCAAGCATCTTATCAAAACTTGTTGTTAATGTTGGTGCCCAGCCTACGATGCGTATTGCAAAAACAATCTATGTTTATGGATAAATCTGGTGGTTTTGACTGTGCGGGCTTTGATTCTTGAGAGCATCATAGCTGACACTGTACACTTCCAAAGTCAATATGTACACATTTTCCTGCATGAGCAAAAGTAGATTATAAACTTGAACTTGGTTTATTTTCCCTTGCCCTAATGCAGTGGAGCAGAAATCAAATACAGTGCTCCAGCTGTGATCAACTAATTCATTAAAGAATAGGCATCTTCTTTTGTGGTTTTGTTCACTGCTACACCAGTTCATTCCTTTACGTGCTTGATTATCTGGGGAGCACTCGATCTCTACTATTTTATTAATATTGCTGTCTTTGCTCTTTTTTTCTCTCTAAGTTACAAGTAGCCTGTGAGTTTACACTCTGATCCACACCCCACTATATTGAAACCGCATTCCCCAAAGGTTTAAAAAAAAATGTTCCTGGAATGCAGAACCATGGAATTATATTGTGTAGGAAGGAACTGCAGATGCTGGTTATACAACAAAGATAGACACGAAATGTTGGAGTAAGTCAGCAGGACAGGCAGCATCTCTGGAGAAGGAATGATTGACGTTTCGGGTTGAGATCCTTCATGGAATTCTATTGATTTCCTTCACCCTATAATCCTTACTGATTCCTACATCCTTCAGCTTTCAATGGGCATGTTTGAGATCACCATTGACGTGTCTGATGCAATATGTGCAATCAAAGGCAAGGTTATGACCCCAGGCATTCACTAGGATGACAGCTGCCCACAGAGTTTGTTAACTTTTGAGTTGAGGCTTGCTGTCATTGGGTGTTTGATCTGCTGATGTGCCATCTACAGGGGAGTTGTGAACAGATAGCTTCCTGAATCAATCAGTATGAATTAATCTCACCAAGGTGCGCATAGCATAAACCAGATCATAAATTAGATTTAAACCACAAGTAGAAATCAATTAATAACCAACCAGATTCTAAAAGATGTACGAGACAAGCAAGAAAAAGTAAAATGGAAAAGTATTTTTTTACACAAGTATTAAGCACCATTTTCAAGGCAATGCAGGTATTTTACAGTAATCATTTATTGTGTTAAACATTCACACAGTTAAACACCAGGCTTAATACTCTTTGGAGTGTTGAGTTACCAATGGGTAAGTAGTGCATCTTTACACATTTATCTGGATGTCAGTGTTGAAGGGCCGCATGAAGTAAGGCAAGGTTTATCAAATTTAAAGGAGGTGCAAGAACACTATACAACTTCTGGAGTTTCTTATGTGTCTATATAACTTGTTCCAAATCCACCGAGTTTAGATTAAGGATACAGCGCGGAAACAGGCCTTTCGGCCCACCGGGTCCGCGCCGACCAGCGATCCCCGCACATTACCACTATCCTACACCCACTAGGGACAATTTTTACATTTACCAAGCCAATTAACCTACAAACCTGTAAGTCTTTGGAATGTGGGAGGAAACCGAAGATCTCGGAGAAAACCAATGCAGGTCACGGGGAGAACGTACAAACTTCGTACAGACAGCACCCATAGTCGGGATCAAACCCGGGTCTCCTGCCGCTGCATTCGCTGTAAGGCAGCAACTCTACCGCTGCGCCACTTTGGAGTAAATATTACCAACAACTTGTCCTTGACCACCCACATTGAAGCAACAGGCAAGAAAGCACACCAATGTCTCTACTTCTTTAGAAGGCCTAAGAAGTTCAGTATGTCCACGACAGCTCTGAACAACTTCTACAAATGTGCATTGAGAGCATGTTATCGGGATACATCACAGCATGGTTTGGCAACTGCTCCATCCAAGACCGCAAAAACTTGCAGAGAATTGTGGACGCCTCCCTGACCATCACACAAACCAACCTCTCTTCCATTGACTCCATTTACACCTCAAGCTGCCTTGGCAAGGCCACCAGCATAAGCAAGGATGAGTCATACCTGTCATCAGGCAACTGAACCATCCTACAAACAACTAGAGAGCTGTCCATATCTACTATCTACCTTATTGGAGATCCTCGGACTATCTTTGATCGGACTTTACCTTGCACTAAACGTTATTCACATTATTCCCTTTATCGTGTATCTGCACACTGTAGATGGCTCAATTGTAATCATGTATTGGCTTTCCACTGACTGGTTAGCACGCCACAAAAGCTTTTCACTGTACTTTGGTACACGTGACAATAAACTAAACTAAAGCAAAACATTGTGACAGTAGCAATGGTGCTTCCTCTTGATAACCAGAAATAATTTGGGCATCAGGTGTGAGGAGCTCTTGGGACTGCTGTACTTGGTGTAGGTGTGGCCCGTCCCCTGCTCCTTTGCCTTGACGATCACCTGGGCCCGCCTTCCAGTTTATCTGGGGATCAAAGATGGAGCAGGTCTGACAGGTCATGATGCACGTCGGCAGACAACGGGGGAAAAAGCGTGCCTAATATCGCCCTCGTCCTGATGGCCACCTTTGTGTGTGACTGCATCAGGCTGTACATAGAGTAGAAGCACCTGGGTGCCAAGTGTCATTCCCAGGTGAGGTTCTGCCTGTCGTGAAGGATGGGCCTGGCATCGCTGCCATGCAATGTGCCACCTGGCCTTTGTGGAAAGGTTCCTCCAGCCCATCATCTTTGACCACTAGTCCATGAGGCACAGTACATCCTGCAGATCCTGTAGAGTGGTTTCCCAAGCAGACTGCTCAGTTTGTCTGGCAAAATGCCTCATCACCAGATCTCACCAACAAGCACCAAGACTTCGCTTGGCTGGTGGTGAGAGGGGAGGGATCTCCAGAACCATAGGAATCTTACCACCAATGCTTGGGATGATTGCAACGGAGAGGATACGGTCGCCCACCTCTTCACAAAGTATGGATTTGCGAAGAGTGGCTGGAGAATGCTGCAAGGGTCCTTGTCACAGTTCACCCCAAGCAGCTCCGTAACTGAGGACTCCGATTTACGGCTGTTCCCAGCGACAGATTCGGGGAACATTATTATAGGTGTTACTTAGCCAGTGGTTTCATTTTCTATATAATACAGCTTTATCGGAGCACTGGCGAGTTTCGACAAGGGGTGGGGGAAGGGAGGTCACGTTCACCACTGCTTTAACTTATCTTAAGGTTAAGGCAATGTTTGAAAAATGCTGATTGTTATTTTGGGAACAACGGTCATAACGTCTAAATTACTTTCAGTCAGATTTCAAACATGTCCCAGATATCCTACCCATGAAGCTGATCGATTTGAATGTAAAAGATGGATTTTAACCCATTGCATTGCTAATAATTTTGCTATTGTCGATAATATGAACGATTCCTGAATGTTTATTACATGCCCGGGTTCTGATGTCGATTTTTCCTGAAATGCCTGTCGTCACCCCAGGTTACAAAGCTGTGGAGAATTATGCTTGCTTTTAATTCGAAAAAAACAGCACTATTTTAAATTGTAAAGGCGAGTCGGGGACGAGGAGTGTGGGGGAAGGACGAGCGACCTTTGTGGACGTGTGGGTCTCTCTCTCTGTGGTACACTTGCCCTTTCAAGCGTCCGGTGGAGCACGAATCCGTTCATATAATATAGCAGCGAGTAACAAAGCGCAGAGAGAGAGGCGCCGGCATCAGTCTCGGCGCTGACGTTGATCGCCTGGGAAATGCTGCGCAAACTCTATTGTCCACATCTACCCTCCCCCCCCCCCTCCACATCTACCCTCCCACTCGCTGTGGGTTAGTTAGTGTTCATCTTGTCTGGCTGGCACCGGTGGGAAGCGCTGCTGCCTTTAGTGCACAGACAGACAGACAGACGACAGCTGGGCAGCCCGACAGCTCCAGCCGCTCACTGTCGCTCGCCTAAACGGACAGCAGCCGGTGTCCACCCTCCCTCCTTCCTTCCCTCCCTCCCTCCCTCCCTCCCTCCCTGCATGAGCGGCCAGTCGGCCCGTCTGCTTGCACCTCGCCACTTGTCGCTCAGTGCCCCAGCGCTGGACACACACCGGCTCCAGCCCCCAACCCAGCTCTCGCTGCTCGCTACCGGGCAGCGCTGACCGACTCCGCTGTTTGTGGGGAAGAGCAGCCCGTGGATCGCGGCCGTCGTGGGGGAGGGAGGGGAGGGGAAGGCAGGTTGAGAGGTTGAGAGGTTGAGAGGATGTCTTCGGGCAGCTGGCAGCCGGCAGGTGCCGCTCAGCCCCGCGACCCCCAGCCCGACTCCGGCCAGTCCCGAAGTTTGCCCGAGTTGAACGCTGCGTGTGACTGGTTCCCGGGAACAGAGGCAGCGGAGCCGGCAGCAGCTGCCAGAGGAGCCAGTCTGGTCGCCTTCACCGGCGGCTGGGCTGTAGCACCGGAGGAAAGCCGGTGCCGGTGGCCGGTGCTCGGCGATTCCCGCTGCTTCCTGGCTTGCATGTGTTCCCTGACCTTCATCCAGTCGCTCATGGTGTCCGGCTACCTCAGCAGCGTCATCACCACCATTGAGAAACGCTACAACCTGAAGAGCTCCGAGTCCGGGCTCCTCGTCAGCTGCTTCGACATCGGCAGCCTGCTGGTGGTGGTCTTCATCAGCTACTTCGGGGGTCGGGGCCGCAGACCGCGATGGCTGGCGGTGGGTGGCTTCCTCATCGCGATCGGAGCCGCTCTCTTCACCCTCCCTCACTTCATCTCTCCTCCTTACGAGGTCCAGGAGGTGAACACCACCTCGTCCGGACAAGGCTTGTGCAGCGCCAGCAACAGCACCAGAGACTCGGAGCCCGGCTGTGCGGGCAGACACTCCTCCGGCCAGCAGCACTCGCTCTATGTGGCTCTATTCGTCTGCGCTCAGCTGCTCATCGGGGTGGGCTCGACCCCTATCTACACGCTGGGCCCCACATATCTGGACGACAACGTGAAAGCCGAGAACGCATCCCTCTACTTGGGTAAGTGACAATTCACAGCAGACACCGCCTGTCATCTCCAGGGGTAAGAATGGACCTGTTACTGGTGGTATGCGGCCAACCTCGTGTTTTAAAACGTGAACTAAACTTGTTGGATAGAGCTCTTAAAGATAGGGGATATGGTGACATGGCAGGACTGAGTGTGGATGATCAGCCATGATCACAGTGCATGGCGGTGCTGGCTCGAAGGGCCGAATATGCATTCTCCTGCACCTATTGTCTATTGTCTATAAACTCCTAAAACCAATCTCAAGGAGGCAACAATCTCTACAAGATGTTTTTTTTAAATTAATTTGGCTGCACAAAGCGGATGGTCGCTTTACAGGAGATTCTACCATTCGGGGAATGCTGTGATATACCCATGATTCAAGTAAATCGGGTTCACAATGCATACTTGCAGTAAATTTGCTCTGCTTCATCATTGTATTCTCTATTCATAATTTAACGATACAATTGAAAATTGATCAATACTTGTACGTGCGGCTCCTATCGCAAGTTCAATGATATTATTGGTTGGGAAATTCTACACGATTGTTACTAATGTGGCACCTACTTGATAATAAAGTCAAGATTATTATCAGATTTTCAAAACGGGAATTATATATGACCACTTACTTTCAATGAATAAATTGTAAGGAGTAATCGTTGAAGAAATCCATGTCCCATTGATCATTTCATACGATACGACACAACTTTTTTTTATCCCGGAGGGAAATTGGTCTGTCACCAGTCAATCGATACAAGGCATTGAAAGTGTCGGGTATTATAATGATAATGAAATTTAAGCGACCAGTTATCGCACAACACATATGTAACATTGCACAAACATGAAGTTGAATTATTTAGTGTAAAAGTCCAGGATGAGGGATGTGCAAAGATTGGGGGGTGGGGGGTGGGGGGGGGGGGGGGGGTGTCAGTCTACCCCACGACAGACGTTGGAGGAGTTGTAGAGTTTGATAGCCATAGGGAAAAGGATCTCCTGTGGCATTCTGTGCTGCACCTTGGTGGGACCTGTTGCTGAAGGTGCTCCTCAGGTTGACCAATGTGTCATGGAGGGGATGAGATGTATTGTCCAAGATGCTCTGCAGTTTGAGGAGCATCCTCCCCTTTAAGACCACTGAGGGTTTCATATTTGATTTGAGGACAGTCCTAAAACGGAATTATATATTAAACAGCAGGCTATTGGCTCTGTTTTATTAATCAGCAATAGATTGTATAACCAAACACACAAATATGGCATCTTGGAGTATAGACTACAGTTAAATGACAACTTTAAGTTTGGAAAGTTTAAAAAACATGACAAAATTATGCATAACAAAAAATACTTAATTGACCAGCTACCACACTGAAAATGAAACCACTAGGCATGTCCAGTAGAAAAATATGTGAAATACTTAAATAGTTAAAGTGCCTCCCTGTTATCTAATACTGAATATAACTAAAGTTTGAACTACTCATTCACTTGACTAACTGTGGTGCAATATTGTGCTGGTGATTCTGAAATAAAAAGAATGATAATAATTGTTACTCTGATATCTTCAATATCAAAAGTTACACATTGTCCAGTATGTTGCAGAAATGACCTTGATTATATTACATGGCAAAAGAATTTTGCTCCACATATTGTAACATAATCTGGACAAATTCTGCAATACTGAGGGACTTTAGGATGCGAATTAATGTAACATCAACACAATGCATTTTGAGGGTTAAAATGGTTGGATAACGTGACCCATTGGCGTAACAGTAGTATTTTTGTTCACCTATAAGCAGCATTAAGGGGTTAAAAGTTGCCTGTTAGCTGAGCAATGATATCTAGCTTCAGAAGAAAAAGTGAACTGAAAGATAATTTAAGGAATTAAAGAACTAAAGCAATTGGTCATTTGTAATGTTCGGGTGCAAAATATAAAGTGTGTTTTTTGAAACTTAAAGTTTGAAAATGTTCCAGAAATCGAATTGCTATTCACTAGCATCATTAAAGGAATTTATGAAGCTGGTGAGGGCTGCCTTTCCTTATTTGCTCGTCAGAACTAATGGTTCATGAGTGATAAATGTTACAATAGCCTTGTTGAAACTGATTATGAAACCATTTAATAATAGGTGTTTTATGTAGAAACTCCATTGGTTCCATATTTCATATGGTAGTTTTTACATGTGGGTTGTTGTATGGCGTATGGGAAATTAAGCTGTTGAACTGCACTTGTCCTTCATGCAATAATAGATGTTATCCTTTTATGCAGGTCAGGGGAATCCAACTGGTTGGATTTAAGGACAGCAATAACACATGTTGTACTGAATTCAGATGTTGTATGGTTACAATTTTTTTTCCTGTTTAAAGTATTTAATTTCTATCAGTATTTGTGCTTACAATACCAAGAGAGTACATGGCTGTTGATCATTGTGAAATAAATAAGCAATCATCAGTAAAACCACTGAGAAGTGATTAATTCCATAATGCAATACTTTTACGTCTAAGCAAATTATTGTGTGTTTCAACACAATCTACTTTGCATCTTTTCCCCTGAATTAAGAGCTGTGACTGAAAAAAAAAAAATGCCATTCTTCTAATTTGCAAAAAAAACCATTCTTTTCTTTGTTCTTTGTGAGGGACTGAACAGCTGCAGGTGTAAGTCTTTGTGAAACATAGATGCTTGTAGCAGCTGAGAAATTTCTCAAGCCTGAATAGGCAAAGCTATGTGAATTGAAAATCATGACTCAATGAGTCCTGTACTGCTGTTGGTACAAACCCTACAGCACTGAGACATCC
Organism: Malacoraja senta; assembly: GCA_038087875.1. Classification (NCBI taxonomy): domain Eukaryota; kingdom Metazoa; phylum Chordata; class Chondrichthyes; order Rajiformes; family Rajidae; genus Malacoraja; species Malacoraja senta. Next base: position 84,693,526 of record CM075977.1, on the reverse strand, counting down.
TTTTGTGCCAAGGAAAAGGCTGGCTATGACCAGCACAGTACTAAAACATAAATTGGGGCACAAAAACAATTGTTATAAATGATAAAATGCTTAGACAAAATCTAAAATGGGCATTAGTGAAAGCAGCTTAGATTTGCATATATTTATTTTGTGATTATGGTGTGCACTGTGGGCAATTATGAGAAAAGCTCTGTTGCCTAGGTATGTGCTAAATACATATTTGTAGTGACAAGATTTTCTATTAGGGGTTTCCCATGCTATTGTTTGGTTCAAGTTGCTTGTTTCACAACTCCATGAGTATAAAATAATTGTTTGATTTTATTGATATCTGTAAGGAAGTCATAGCTAACTGATTCTTAAATAAAAAGTGGTATAAACATTTTACCCTTTCAGGATAGTGGATGCTGTATTTGGTATATTATCTTTAACACTTTCCTGGTGGAAGCAGGAAGTGAGCTTCAACAGACGTACAGGTTTGTAGGTTAATTGGCTTGGTGTACATGTAAATTGTTCCTAGTGTGTAGGAAAGCGCTTGTGTGCGGGGATTGCTGGTCGGCGTGGACTCGGTAGGCCGAAGGGGCTGTTTCCATGCTGTATCTCTAAACTAAACTGTATCTTCAAACTCTAAACTAAACTAAAGCTATTGAGGGATTATGGAGCACTGGCAGATATATGGAATTAGATGTCAAATTAGTCACAATCACACTGAGTGACAGATCATGAATGAGGGAAGAGTACACATGTTTGTGTGTTTCATTGAAATCACACCAGGAAATGCTCTGGCATTCAGAGGTTATACTAGTCTTTAATTCTTAACTTGCTAATGTGGTAAGAAATAATATTTTGTAGGTTTGTGTGTTGAATTTTGTTTAAGCATTTTGTTTAATCATTAGAGCAGCGGAGACCATTTATCGTTCCAGAACCCCACACAGACTGGTTTTACTTTCTTCCCAAAATCCATAAAAACAACTGCCCTGGCAGACCCATTGTTTCTGCCTGCTCTCGTCCCACTGAATTCATTCCCATGAACCTCGACTCCAGCCTATCCCCTCTGGTCCAATTCCTTCTGACCTATGTCCAGGACACCTCACACGCCCTTCATCTCTTCAATAACTCCTGTTTTCCAGGCCCCCACTCCCTCATCTTTACTTTGGACAGTCAGTCACTCTACACCTCCGCCCTTAACCAGGAAGGCCTTAAAGCCCTCACTTTCTTTCTCAACAGCAGAACCAGCCAATTTCCCTCCACTAACACTCTCCATCACCTAGCGGAGCTGGTCCTCACTCTCAACAATTACTCCTTCGACTTCTCCCATTTCCCCCAAATCAAAGGCACAGCTTTGGACACTCGCATGGGCCCCAGCTATGCCTACCACTTTGTATGGTACGTCGAACAATTCCTGTTCCAGGAGCACACTGGGCCTATCTCTGAGCTCTATCTCCACTACATTGACGACTACATCGGGGCTATCTCCTGCACCCATGCAGAACTCATGGACTTCATTAACTTCACAGCTAAGTTCCATCCTGCACTCAAATTCACTTGGACCATCTCCGACATCTCCATTCCGTTTCTTGATCTCAACGTCTCAATAGACAATAGACAATAGGTGCAGGAGTAGGCCATTCGGCCCTTCGAGCCAGCACCGCCATTCAATGTGATCATGGTTGATCATCCCCAATCAGTACCCCGTTCCTGCCTTCTCCCCATATCCCCTGACTCCTGATAGTCGATCTCCATGACAGGAGATCGACTATCGACTGACATCGATTATAAACCTACTGACTCGTACAGCTATCTATACTACACTTCTTTCCACCCTGCCTCCTGCAAAGGCTATCCCCTACTCCCAATTTCTCCATCAATGCCGCATCCGCACCCAAGATGAGGTGTTCTACACCAAGACATCTGAGATGTCCTCATTTTTTAGGGAATGGGGGTTCCCTCTTCCATCACAGATGAGGCCCTCACACAGGTCTCCTCGGTACCCCACAGCTCTGCTCTTGCTCCCCCTCCCCCACAATCGCAACAGGGACTGAGTTTCCCAAGTCTTAACCTTTCACCCCATCAGCTGTCGCATACAGTACATAATCCTTCGACACTTTTGCCACCACCAACAGGACCCCACCACTAGAGATATCTTCCCATTTCCACCCCTTTCCGCTTTCTGCAGAGATGGTTCCCTCTGCAACTCCCTGGTTAACTCATCCCTTCCCACCCAAACCAACCCCATCCCAGGTACATACCCCTGCAATCACAGTGGACGCAACACTTGTCCCTATACCTGCTCCAAGGACCCAGACAATTCTTTCAGGTGCAGCTGAGGTTCACTTGCACCTCCTCCAACCTCATCTACTGTATCCGCTGTTCCAGGTGTGGACCCCTATATATTGGCGAGACCAAGCGTAGACTGGGTGATTGTTTCGCTGAACACCTTCACTCAGCCCACCTAGGCCTATGTGATTTCCCGGTTGCTAAACATTTTAACTCCCCCTCCCATTCCCATACTGACCTTTCTGTCCTGGGCCTCCTCCACTGTCAGAGTGAGGCCAAATGCAAATTGGAGAAACAGCACCTCATATTTCACTTGGGCAGCTCACAACTCAGCAGTGTGAATATTGATATTTATATCTTCAAGTAACCCTTAAATCACTCTATCCCTCCCCCACAACCCTCCACCCTATTCTCAGTCTGAGGAAGGAACTCGACCCAAGATGTTACCCATTCCTTCTCTCCAGAGATACTGCCTGTCCCGCTGAGTTACTCCAGCATTTTGTTTCGATCAGATAGTTGTGTTGTTTGAAACCCAGAAAGGCTCTGGTGGGAAAGGAGTTAGTTTGCAACTTCCCTTTGTCTGTATCCAAAAGCATAGATGGTGCTTCAGTGACCTTTGGGAATGCTGATTTGCATCAGAAGTGCAACAACGTAAATTTATGTCTTTTGTTTCACATTCATCATAAAATAGAACTAAAGGGGACAGTGGGACCATTGTTAACATCAAAAGCCATAAACATGTTTCATAAGCTATTTTGATTTTATAATGATTCAGATTATACAACTTGCCTCAGTAGAATATAATTTGTACATTCCAAAAAACTAGTGAGCTAGAAGTTCTATCACATAATACAATTTTTGTATGTGCGACATGAGTGAACTTCATTATAACGCTGGTCACTTGTTTAGTTTAGTTTAGAGATACAGAGCAGAAACAGGCCCTTCGGCCCACCGAGTCCACCCCAACCAGTGGTTCCCACACACTAGCACTATCCTACACACAGTAGGGACAATTTACAATTTTTATCAAGCCAATTAGCTTAAAAACCTGTATATCTTTGTGTGGGAGGAAACCGATGTTCCTGGAGAAAACCCACGCAGGTCACGGGGAGAATGTAGATAATGCACAGAAAGCACCGGTAATAGACAATAGACAATAGACAATAGGTGCAGGAGTAGGCCATTCGGACCTTCGAGCCAGCACCGCCATTCAATGTGATCATGGCTGATCATCCCCAATCAGTACCCTGTTCCTGCCTTCTCCCCATATCCCCTGACACCGTTATCTTTAAGAGCGCTATCTATCTCTCTCTTGAAAGTATCCAGAGAACCGGCCTCCACCACCCTCTGAGGCAGAGAATTCCACAGACTCACAACTCTCTGTGAGAAAAAGTGTTTCCTCGTCTCCGTTCTAAATGGCTTACCCCTTATTCTTAAACTGTGGCCCCTGGTTCTGGACTCCCCCAACATCGGGAACATGTTTCCTGCCTCTAGCGTGTCCAAACCCTTAACAATCTTATATGTTTCAATAAGATATCCTCTCATCCTTCTAAACTCCATTCTCTCAGCATATGACAGTCCCGCCATCCCGGGAATTAACCTTGTAAACCTACGCTGCACTCCCTCAATAGGAAGAATATCCTTCCGCAAATTAGGGGACCAAAACTGCACACAATACTCCAGGTGTAGTCTCACTAGGGCTCTGTACAACAGCAGAAGGACCTCTTTGCTCCTATACTCGACTCCTCTTGTTATAAAGGCCAACATGCCATTCGCTTTCTTCACTGCGTGCTGTATCTGCATGCTTACTTTCATAGACTGATGAACAAGGAACCCCAGATCCCGTTGTACTTCTCCTTTTCCCAACTTGATGCCATTTAGATATTAATCTGCCTTCCTGTTTTTGATACCAAAGTGGATAACCTCACATTTATCCACATTAAACTTCATCTGCCATGCATCTGCCCACTCCCCCAACCTGTCCAAGCCACCCTGCATTCTCATAGCATCCTCCTCACAGTTCACACTGCCACCAAGTTTTGTGTCATCTGCAAATTTGCTAATGTTACTTTGAATCCCTTCATCCAAATCATTGATATATATTGTAAATAGTTGCGGTCCCAGCACCGAGCCTAGCGGTACCCCACTGGTCACTGCCTGCCATTCTGAAAGGGACCCCTTAATCCCTACTCTTTGTTTCCTGTCTGCCAACCAATTTTCTATCCATGTCAGCACTCTACCCCCAATACCATGTGCCCTAATTTTGCCCACTAATCTCCTATGTGGGACCTTATCAAATGCTTTCTGAAAGTCCAGGTACACAACATCCACTGACTCTCCCTTGTCCATTTTCCTAGTTACATCCTCAGAAATGTCCAGAAGATTAGTCAAGCATGATTTCCCCTTCGTAAATCCATGCTGACTCGGACCGATCCTGTTTCGGTTATCCAAATGTGCGGCTATTTCATCTTTTATAATTGACTCCGGCATCTTCCCCACCACCGATGTCAGGCTAATTGGTCTATAATTCCCTGTTTTCTCTCTCCCACCTTTCTTAAAAAGTGGGATAACATTAGCTGCTCTCCAATCCACAGGAACTGATCCTGAGTCTATAGAACATTGGAAAATTATCACCAATACATCCACGATTTCTAGAGCCACTTACTTAAGTACCCTGGGATGCAGACCAGCAGGCCCTGGGGATTTATCAGCCTTCAGTCCCATCAGTCTACCCAACACCATTTCCTGCCTAATGTGGATTTCCTTCAGTTCCTCCGTCACCCCACATCCTCTGGCCACTACTATATCAGGAAGATTGTTTGTGTCCTCCTTAGTGAAGACAGATCCAAATTACCTGTTCAACTCATCTGCCATTTCCTTGTTTCCCATAATAAATTCACCGTTTTCAGTCTTCAAGGGTCCAACTTTGGTCTTAACTAATTTTTTCCTCTTCACATACCTAAAGAAGCTTTTACTATCCTGCTTTATATTCTTGGATAGCTTACCTTCATACCTCATCTTTTCTCCCCGTATTGTCTTTTTAGTTATCTTCTGTTGCTCTTTAAACATTACCCAATCCTCTTGCTTCCCGCTCATCTTTGCTACGTTGTACTTCTCTTTTAGATTCACGTCAGCACTGGGCTAATAGTATCACCAGGCTGGCAGTATCATCAAGGACCCACACCATCCTGGCCACACACTCATCTCCCTACTACCTTCAGGTAGAAGGTACAGGAGCCTGAAGACTGCAACGACCAGGTTCAGGAATAGCTACTTCCCCACAGCCATCAGGCTATTAACCCTGGCTCGGACAAAACACTGAACTTTATTAGCCAATTAACTGTTATTTGCACTTTATCAGTATATTGATTCATGTGTGTATATATTTATAGAATGCCTTGTAGTCAATGCCTACTATGTTCTGTTGTGCTGAAGTAAAGCAAGAATTTCATTGTCCTATCAGGGACACATGACAATAAACTCACTTGACTTGACTTGACTTAATACTGGCTTTTTGGCGCTCTTTTTAAACTGTTTTTCCCCTCTGACTCACCTAAGACACCTTTCCCATGGGTTTCAGCCCATAAGCTCTTCTCCTTGCTTCTCTTTGATTGCTGCTTGTCCAAGATCCACATCAGCACTGGGCTAATACTAATTTTTTGGCACTCTTTTAAAATAGTTTTTCACCTCTGACTCACCTTTCCCATGGCTTTCAGCCAATAAGCTCGTCTCCCTGCTTCTCTGTGATTGCAGCTTGTCCAAGATCCATGTCAGCACTGTAGTCAGGATTGAACTTGTCTTTCATGAAGTTTGTGAATTTGCTTCTGGGTCCTTCATCCGTATGAAGTGTTTCATTGGAGGCACCTACTTGTGGGGAATATATAATAGCATGCAACACACATCAGGACAACACTTCCTGGACTCCAAGAAGGAGAATCTGTTGCAGCTAATTCCACTTTAAATTTATAACTTACAGTGCCCTCCATAATGTTTGGGACAAAGACCCATCATTTATTTATTTGCCTCTGTACTCCACAATTTCAGATTTATAATAGAAAAAAAATCACATGTGGTTAAAGTGCACATTGTCAGATTTTAATAAAGGCCATTTTAATACATTTTGGTTTCACTATGTAGAAATTACAGCAGAAATTTCACATCTCCGGCAAGGTAAGAAGGTGATATTAAAGAGCGTTTAAGAAGGAACTGCAGATGCTGGAAAATCGAAGGTAGACAAACATGCTGGAGAAACTCAGCGGGTGAGGCAGCATCTATGGGGCGAAGGAAATAGGCAACATTTCAGGCCAAAACCCTTCTTCAGACCTTACGAACCTTGTGTCCATGCACATGGGTGAGAAAGTGAGATAACATAGAACTGGTGTGAAGGGGTGATCGATGATCGGCATGGACCTGTGGGCTGAAGGACCTGCATTTATGCTGTATCTCTAAGCTAAATTAAAACTAAGCTTGTTGCCCATGTATTGGGAACACACAGAAGCTCCTTATAATGGCTGAAGTTTCTACAATGTTCTGACAAGATATTTCTTTTGTATCCCTTGGAATGTTCCTGTTTGAATTTGGAAGTCAATTTCCGAGCTCCTGAATAAATCGAGCAGTAAATTTGGTGATTAAACTGTAGTGATTATCTGCATTCTGGAACCTGGAAATAGGGGGTTTGGTTTCACCCGTTTGTCTGTGCTAGCCATGTGATCAGTGCCATCTCATTGCTGTCTTTCCATTCAGCAACCAGAGTGCAGGCCTAAAATTGACCAGGGGCAGTGTACTTATACAAATCAATCCTGCTCTAGCTTTCCATTTTGAACTACTGTAGACTATAATAGACCTGGACATCATATGTGGGAACGGGGGAGTCCAGAACCAGGGGTCACAGTTTAAGAATAAGGAGTAGGCCATTTAGGAGTGAGATGAGGAAATACTTTTTCAGCCAGAGAGTTGTGAATATGTGGAAATCTCTGCCACAGAAGGCAGTGGAGGCCAATTCACTGTATGTATTCAAGAGAGAGTTAGATATAGCTCTTAGGGCTAACGGAATCAAGGGATATGGGGAGAAAGCACAAACGGTACTGATTCTGGATGTCAGCCATGATCACATTGAATGGGGTGCAGGCTCGAAGGGCCGAATGGCCTACTCCTGCACCTATTTTCTATGTTTCTATAAGGTGGCTACTATCTGTAGGACTTATTAAAGAAATCATCATTCGCTCTCTGGTAAATGACTGTTGATTGTTATAATGGACCATGATTGAAATGCTGTGAATTCTTATGCACAGTTTGGTAAGATGCATCATCCCAGCTGATCCCCTTTTCTGCTCTGTATCCATCCATACTTGACTGATGGCTCCACCTGGTGCATTTTTATCTTCGCTTAACCTATGCACTGAGTTTATTTGCAATGGATCTACCAATGCATATGGTAAAATCAGACATCATTTTGAACCTGTTAGCTTTGTTTCCTGCATTACTTACATTCCTAACAGTTTAAACATCCTTGCAGAACATTGCCAAAAGATCTTAAGAAGAATTGTCAAGGCTTGAAACGTTCGTCAAGGAGTGTTGTGATCAGAAGAACAGGTTATTTTACTTAGACATTCTGATTGAGAATGACTTGCTTCCAGTCTAGTCCTGTGGTTGCTTAGTTCATTAGAATTGTACACTCCATGCAGTTAGAGCAGGGGGTGTTTGGTCTCTATGTGGCTGGGTGCATTGAGAAGAGGTGGTGCTTCACTGTTTTCACTCGGTTTCCACATGTTCCCAATGAAGAGATTTGACAAATGGAAATCAGATCATTAATTAGGGAGAAGTAAAACAACATTACTGTAGGTGCAGTCATTATAATAGTCCATTGCTTCCACTGACTTTTAACAAGGTCTGAAGTGAAAGTGGGATTCAGTACTCATGAGAGCCTATTTTTTTTAAACTGAAAATAATGAAAGTTTAAAAAAAGTCTGAAGTATAAATCCATTTCATTCTCCTCAGAGGAAATGGACATCAGTACATTCTGAGCCCTTACTATCTCTTTGAGAGATAAAAACATGTTTGAGAAGGAGAGTTGCATAATGCGAGGCTTGTTTTGGTGGAAGGAAGCAAATGTTGTCCCTTGAAATGCAATAGCTAGAACTAATCTAATCAAAGAAGGAACAGCATCATGATGTGGCATTTCACTTCTTATGATGACAATTTAGGAGGTGCACTGATGTTGTGCCTGAAGCACATTGGAGGCATATTTCCCATGGCTTTTTGACATATCAGGATTGGGGATGAAGAGCTGCCAAAATACATATAAATGTAAGGCAGGACTTTCATGCTGTACAAGTTCTTGTGTGTTGCTGAATAAATGCAACCAATTAATGTGTGCCGGTAAAAACGTTGTGACTTTGAAAGTGCCATTGTTATATATGTATCATTTTCAAAGACATTTGGGTCCTTGAGTAACTCTCTTGTTCCAGTGGATAATTTGGGGAATTTCTTAATCTAATGTGCCCTGCAATAAAGTGATGGGATTGAGCACAATGCTTGTCCTTACTCAATCCGACTTCAGATCCCATTGAACTTGTGGAGTCTAATATTGGATTGGCCCAACAATGACCCATCTGAGATTTCAGTTTCCCGGCAGATGAGTTGGGGTTAAGAGAAAACTGGCTGTAACATTTAAAAAGAGACTGGTGGCAGTGAAGACCCCCCCCACCCCAAAAAAAAAACACCCTCTTAACTTACTTTTTGAGCACATGAAGATAAGGACATTTCATCTAATCTCCACCCCTATGATTTTGTCCTCGTCCATCACGTAAATTATTCTCAATTAGGTAGCGCCTGGTTGTCATGACTTTGCAAAACAGAAAGTACTGAAGTACCTCATTAGGTCGGGCGGCATCTGTTGAGGACATGCATATGTGATATTTTGGGTCAGAAACATATAACATTTTGGGTTAGAAACATATAAAATTATAAAAGGACTGGACAAGCTAGATGCAGGAAAAATGTTCCCAATGTTGGTCGAGTCCAGAACCAGGGGCCACAGTCTTAAAGACCTGTCTCACGAGTCTGCGGTCATTGGCGGCGAAACAGGAAGAATCTACCGCTCCTGGGCCGCCATAGACCGCGCACTCAGTCAAACGCACAATTCCGGGGCCGTGCGGCGTTGTTCCAACACCGCACGGTGCTAAAATATAAACCAACACTGTTCAAAAATATGTCCCTACCGCACAGCCTCCGCCAGTGAGGCACGAGTGCGGCACGGCCGCTGCCACAGCCGCCGCCAGTGTGGCTCGAGCACCGTGCGTCGGACTTGCACCGCCACAGCCTCCGCCAGTGAGGCACGTGTGCGGCACGGCCGCCGCCACAGCCACCGCTACAGCGCCGCGATCAGGACGGCCGCCGCCACAGCCGCGCTAGTGAGTCACGTGTGCGGCACGGCCGCCGCCACAGCCACCGCTACAGCGCCGCGATCAGGACGGCCGCCGCCACAGCCCCGCAGATCCAAAATGACGTCATCACAGTCGGCCCGCCCTTTTTTTTACTTACCGCAAGCACGTGGGACCAGCCGTATTTAAATCACTCGGCACCCGCGCAGCATCCGTGCGGCGCTCCCGTGGCATAGGCTCGGCGCTCTCGCGTTGCCGTGCGGTCCACTCTACAGGCGAAGCCGCGCTTCACCGCCGATGACCGCAACACCGTAAGACAGAGCCTTTAGAATAAAGGGGAGGTCATTTAACACTGAGGTGAGAAAAAACGTTTTCACCCAGACAGTTGTGAATTTATGGAATTCCCTGCCACAGAGGACAGTGGAGGCCAAATCACTGGATGGATTTAAGAGAGATAGAGCTCTAGGGGGAGGGGGGTGAGGGTGTGGGAGGGGGGTCCCCCCTCCCATTGGTACGGAGCTTTTGCATTTTTCAGCGTGAAATTGTGCAATCTGGTGCATACTGTAGTGAGTCTTTTAACTTTCACTTGAATGCAATGTTTATGCTTTAAATTGGATGAGCTAGGAATAAGGTTAGGCTAAATTACATTCCTAATCACATTCCACAGTAGAGCCAGGCTGTGATTAACAGGTGCAGCACATGAATGATCTTAGTATATTCATGTATGGAAATCAGATTATAATCAAATACTTGGCCCATGTTCACCAACCTGGGTCTCACTGCACACCTGGTACTACTCCCGACCCTGACTCCAGTTGCATACCTTCTCTCATTCCTGACCCTGAGTCCAGCCTTACACCTAGTCCCCTATTCTACCCTGATCATAGCTGTTTACCTGCTTAGGTACCCAGTGCTGAACACTCCCATTGTCCCAGCTTTGACTGCACACCTAGTACTATTCCAGACCTTGACTCTGGATGCACACTTGGCCTTACTCTGCACTGACAATATATCTGGCCCACAAATAAAGCCCCATATCTGACCCCCTGGCCTTAACCTATTAAGTCCACAGGTGCTTATCTAATGCGGTAATCTTTTATGGGGCACTTCACAGACCAAATTTTGTATAACAAATTTTGCTACATCCATTGGCTTCCTTGTTATCTAACATGCTAGTTACTTTGTCAAAGAAGTCATCAATTGGTTGAACACAATTTCCCATCCATAAAATTATACTCACTCAGCTGTATAAGTATTCTGTTACCATTTCCTTCATTTTCCTAACAAACTGTCCTGAAGTCATTTTCACCCCCAATATTTTCAGTATTTTGCTCTCTTCCTCTCAGCTGGGAATTTTCCAAAATGCAAAGTCCAATAACTATATATTTAAGCAATATTATTCTATTAAATGTGATCTTGAGAGTACATAATATTTTCTGTGGTATTCATAAGACAACAATGATAAAAAAAGATCTTTGTTTTGATTGCACCTACCAACATGCATACATTATTATATTACAGTTAATATGTACAGAGGGCAAATTTTTGTTCCAATGCTCCTCATTCCCAATTACTTTTACATTGAAGTGATTGAAATCCAAGTGAAGTTTAAATGGCATCAGAAAAATAAAACCTCCGGAATGGATGATATTCATTACGTGGTTGGTTGGAGTCAGTATCAGCACAATTACTATATTAAACTTTGAATCTTCAGATGTCCTTGTTCAAGCTAAAACTAAAGCAAATAACATCCTCCTCACACATTCCCCTGTAAGTATCTGTCACTCCTTTAAAATATGCCCCTTCTTTGAACAAACTCTTAAACATCGCATCTGAATCAGTTTCCATCTGATTACACTCCTTGAGGATGTTTATCTATGTGTTCAATAAATAATACAATGAGATTGGGGACATTTCTATTCAACCTGTCAAAGGAATTTGGGGTGGGGGGGGGGGGTATTTAGAAATAGTCAGTGAGGTAAACAAACATAATAGTTGAGTGGTAAATGACAATAATGCTACCTTCCCAATATTTAACTGAAGGAAATAATGGGTTATCGGAGCTGTATGTTGTGACAGACAGCCTGACACCTTGCATGTCATTTTAATATTACACTTATCCCATCCCCCTGGATATTCCGGATTAATAAATTAAGGTTTTGTCAACTAATTACAAATCAATAACATTAGCCAACTCCGAAATACGAAGCGTTGAGCATTGGGATCCACACATCACGGACAACCGGCCTCAGTTCCCCCCTCACATCAGGCAGTGCCCTCTGTCTGATCCAGGGGCCACGGAGTGTTTTTGAAAGTGGGGAGGCTGAGCGATCACTGATCACTGGCCTTGGTGGTACCCAGCGAGGGAGTGAGGCAACCGAGTAGGGGGTGGGTGTGGGAGGGACTTTTTGAAATTTGATGTATTAAAATCATATTTTAGTGCATTGTAGAAGTATGATTTCAATGTTTTTTGTTTGAAGTATTTTTAAGGGGTAGCCTTTTCCACACAAAGGATGGTGGGTGTATGGAACAAGCTGCCAGAGGAGGTAGTTGAGGCAGGGACTATCCCAACATTTAAGAAACAGTTAGACTGATACATGGATAGGATAGGTTTGGAGGGATATGGACCAAAAGCAGGTAGTGTAGCTGGGACATGTTGGCGGGTGTGGGCAAGTTGCGCCGAAGGCCCTGTTTCCACACTGTATCAGTCCATGACCACATTATACCTCCACCATGCATGATTGCTTCAAAATCAAGTAGTCGAGTTTTATTGCCATACACACAGGTCGTAGAAACATAGAAAAAAGATGCAGGAATAGGCCATTCGGCCCTTCGAGCCAGCACTGCCATTCAATATGATCATGGCTGTTCATCTAAAATCAGTACCTCTTTCCTGTTTTTACCCCATATCCCTTGATTTCGAAAGCCCCAAGAGCTAAATGTAACTCTCTCTTGAAAACATCCAGTGAATTGGCCTCCACTGCTTTCTGTGGCAGAGAATTCCACAGATTCACAACTCTCTAGTAACTGATATTTCTGTCCCTGATTATTGTTTCTAAAAAGAGTTCCCACGGTAGAATCACGAGTCACAAAGTTAAACGCACGGGCCACTACGTTCTTACAACGAGTTTAAATGTTTCAAATTTTAACCTCAAGAGTACATTTTACTCGTGGGAAAGTTCAAACATGTTTGAACTTTTTCAAGAGTTAACAAGTTTCACGGGTACCTCCCGTTAGCGCCAAGAGTCGCTAAGTTGCATCCACGAGTTCCGACGTTCCCACTACGTTAATTGTACGTGATTACCACGATTTAAATTTGTTTTAAACTCGGGGTACCTCGTGGGTCAGCTCGCACAGTGAGACAGGGGTTTAACTGATAATCTGGTGGAATCAATAAGGTGTACCTTTGCTGCATGCCTGTATTGCTACAATATTTTTCTTCAGATTTGGAGAGCTGACCTATACACAATATTCCAGGTGCAATTTCATCAGGTGTATTTTTGGAGCAGCACATCTCTAATCTTGTGCACAAATCCTCTGTCATTCGAGGCAATCGTATAGTTTACCTTTAGGTTTAGATTTTAATACAAAGTGTGCTGGTAAAGTGCATTTGCTAGCACTCTATCCATCAGAGTACTTGGATTTGCAAGTAAATGTTTTGTTTTTATGAAGGTTATTGAGGGTTTATTGGAGATGTGATGAAGCACATGTGGTACAGTGGGTAGACACTGAGATCAAAGACTGCAACATGTCCACTCGTAAACAAAATCATAAATGTCATTATAATTCAGCGCAATAACTCTTCTGACCACCCACAAATAGCTTGGTACTTCATTTAAACCGTAGCTGCATAATAATGACCAATTGTTTTCTGACATCTACTGCTACTTTAACCACGTGTGCATAAGTAATGTGAAATGCTTTATTTTTTATGGTGGGAATGGCAGGAAAGGTGATATCGTTCTCAAAGGGGAAAATGATGAAAGATTCATGGGAAGAAATTTGCCTTGCGTGTGGGCTGCACTCATCTTTGTAAATATATTTCCGTTGACTTCAGTGCCCAAATGTTTCAACTTGAAAGGTCATTCTCAGATAGTGGGCCAAAATTGTTGCAGCAAGCATATGCTTATTTGCTGTTACTTGAACAAAATCTCATCCATGGCAACACTGAAGAGGATCTTTAATGATGGGAGACCCTATCTTCCCCCCTAGTGGTTTAACTCTTTTTTATTTCTTATTGCCCAGCAACTCCAAGCCTCTTAACTGCACCTGAGTGCAACAGCTGCCTCATGTCCTTACATTCATTGGCACAAAGCATATCTGCCGGATCATCTACTAAACTGAAAATTTAGTAACTTGTAAAGGAGTTGAGTATAGGAGCAAAGAAGTCCTTCTGCAGTTGTACAGAGCCCTAGTGAGACCACACCTAGAGTATTGTGTGCAGTTTTGGTCCCCTAATTTGAGGAAGGACATTCTTGCTATTGAGGGAGTGCAGCGTAGGTTTACAAGGTTAATTCCCGGGATGGCAGGACTGTCATATGCTGAGAGAATGGAGCAGCTGGGCTTGTACACTCTGGAATTTAGAAGGATGAGAGGGAATCTTATTGAAACATATACGATTATTAAGGGTTTGGACACGCTAGAGGCAGGAAACATGTTCCCGATGTTGGGGGAGTCCAGAACCAGGGGCCACAGTTTAAGAATAAGGGGCAAAGCATTTAGAACTGAGATGACAAAACACTTTTTCACACAGTGTTGTGAGTCTGTGGAATTCTCTGCCTCGGAGGGCGGTGGAGGCCGGTTCTCTGAATACTTTCAAGAGAGAGCTAGATAGGGCTCTTTAAGATAGTGGAGTCAGGGGATATGGGGAGAACGCAGGAACGGGGTACTGATTGGGGATGATCAGCCATGTTCACATTGAATGGCGGTGCTGGCTCGAAGGGCCGAATGGCCTACTCCTGCACCTATTGTCTATTGTCTAAAATCCAGGTGAACTCCATCTGCTGTCCTCCTGATCTGTCTTCATTTATCTGTCCAATGGCACTCCCACCTGGGCAGTCTGGAGATTTTCTTCCACCCTACAGGTGAACTTTCTCTCCAGCAATACTCCATCTTAAAGCCCTGTCTCACGGTGTGAGTTGACGCACGAGGTACCCCGAGCGAAAGACTCGTGGTTGTGCACGAGATTCCAAGTGTATGATCAAGAGTTTAACCGAGTTCCCATGGGTATGACTCAAGTTTGCCGTTAACTGTCATTTCTGCGATGTTCCAAGTTCGTCTCCTGAGTTAACAAGTTCCTTTCCCGAGTTACTCTTGAGCCAACCTTCAATGTAGGTCTGTTTTAATAAGCAACATCTCCATCCTGCGGCTTTGAAGGCCGCATGTATTGATGTGACCTACAAAGGGAAAATTCGCACCGTCCAGTGCCAGAGCAGTTATACTGATGATTTGTTTGAAACACACATCACGTAGTTAGAAGACCAGCAGGCGGAGGTTTGCTATATTTTAATTGAATTTACTGCCAGGTCTACACACTGCGGGAAGACTGGAGATTAAATCTTTGAATGTGCACGGATGCGCACATCAGATTGTTGGGAGACGGAGCTCAGGGTTCGCCTCCTGAGCTGCTTTGGTGCCCAGGCGTGAGTTGAGGTGGAGGGAGGTTGAGGGAGGTTGGGGGGGTCAGGTTAAACTCACCCATTTGACAGAGGCAGAGGATTACGAGGATCCAGCAAGACTCGGACTGCATGGAGAGCCGAGACTGCCCCGCTGGTGGCCAACTTCCCCCTGTCCTCCGTCGCCGTCCCCAGCCGGCCGGCAGGAGCTGTGCATGGAGCCCGCCACCGGAGTCGTGTCTGACTGCCTGGGCAGCCTGAGGCAGATGCACCCTGCCTGGGGAGAGGGCAGCGGAGAGACTGCGGGGGGAGTACCTCCCTCTGACTGTGATAGGGAGAGACAGAGGCGCGCACACACGCACACGCACACACACACACACACACACACACACACACACACACACACACACACACACACACACACACACACACACACACACACACACACACACACACACACACACACACACTGTGGAGTTCCTCTGACTGACTGACTGTGGGGGGTGGGACAGAGAGAGAGAGAGAGAGAGAGAGCGAGACACACACACACAGGCAGCGTGGAGTACCTTTAACTGTGTGTGTGGGAGAGAGAGACAGAGGCAGACACACACACACAACGGGCAGTGTGTACCTCAATCTGTGTGTGTGTGTAGGGGAGAGAGGCACACAGAGACAGTGTGGACCTCTGACTGTGTATGAAGGAGAGAGGGAGAGAGAGACAGAGAGAGAGAGGCACAGAGGCAGTGTGGTGTACTTTGGCGTGACTGTCGGGGAGAGAGAAAGAGCGCACAGGACCTCGGTCTATCTGTGTGTGTGGGAGGGAAGAGAGACTAAGCAGAATACATCGGTCTTATTGTGTGTGGAGGAGAAAGAGAGAGGTGGGGGGGTAGAAAGAGAGAGGTGGTGGGGTAGAAAGAGAGAGCTGGGGGGGAGAAAGAGAGAAATGGGGGGAGACGTATATACACACACAAAGCAGAGTTTTACTGTGTATGTGGGAGACACAGTTGGACTTACCTCGGTCTTACTGTGTGTGGGAGAGGGTGAGAAAGAGACGTACACTCACAGAGGCAGAGTCTCTCAGCCTGTGTGAGAGGGAGGGAGGGAGAGAGAGACACACACACACAAGGTGGATGTGAAATCTCACCTGCCTGTTTCAGTGACAGGCACCTGCCGCCAGTGAATGAAGACACCCCCGTCTGTCTCCCCTCCTCTCCCTCCACTCTCCACCCTCTCTCCTCCCCTCCCCCAAACCCCCCCCCCAATTTGGAAATGTCATCCCATCACACATTCCTTCTCTCCAGAGATGCTGCCTGCCCGCTGAGTTAAAGAGTTCCCACGGTAGACTCACGAGTCACTAAGGTAAACGCATGGGCCATTATGTTCTTACAACGTGTTTAAATGTTTCAATTTTTAATCTCAAGAGTACATTTTACTGGTGGAAAACTTTAAACACGTCTGAATTTTTCCAAGAGCGCCACGAGTCGCTAAGTTGCGTCCACGAGTTCCGACGTTCCCGCTATGTTAATCATACGTGATTACCACGAGTTAAATTTGTTTTAAGCTCGGGGTACCTCGTGGGTCAGCTCGCACCGTGAGACAGGGGTTTAACAGATCTTTTGATTGTGTCCTCATAGAGTCATACGATACAATACGATAGAACTTTATTTATCCCATGAGGGAAATTGATCTGCCAACAGTCATAAAACACAAGATACATGGAACAGTCTAAAGAAGTGTAGATGACGGAAAAAAAGATATGATTTCGGGTTACGGGCCGCATCCGGCCCGGGGGCCGTAGGTTGACGACCCCTGATCTAATATGTGAACTTTATGGTTTGTTTTAATTAAAAAGGCTTTCATTAATGGGACTATCTGCAATTCTGAGATGGGAACAAGGAGTGAATGTTCTTTCTAACTGCAAATCAAAAAAATGAAAATCTGAAATGAGAACAGAAAATGCTGGCAACACTTAACAGATCAAGCAGCGTATGTGAAAAGAGTAACAGTGTTAACATTCCTGGTCAAAGACCCTTTGACAGATCTGGGAATGTGAGAAAACAATTTAGTGCTGGAGGGTGGTGATGCATGTACGCTCTAAAATAGCAAGGCCTATGTTTATGGGGCGGTTTGGTTCATTAGGGGGAGGAAGTCAAGAGTGTAGAGAGTCAGGTATGTTTAATTTTCATATGTGTTGGCTCTGGAACAATGAAATTCTTACTTGCTGCAGCTTTACGGGCCCATTAATGCAATAACACATAATAAAGTGCATTAACCAATAATACAATCAAGTAATAATCTTTAATGTCAGACTATAATAGTGCAGAACCAATGCACATAGTGCAACCAAAACAAAGTGCATAATTGATAGTAGTTCTGAGCTTGGGTTGTGGTTAATGTTGTGCAGTGTTCATGAGTCTGATGACTGCTGAGATTGGTGTGGTCTGCGGGTTTGAATATTTATCACCAACATATCCCCGGTGATTGTGACCCAGAAAGGGATTGTACAACATTGTGGTAGCACATTCAGTGCATGAATATCATCAGGTTCAGATTGTACTATTGCCTTCTCAAGGATAGTTAGGATGAACATTGATGGGTGATCATGACAGTGTCATGTATATCCCAGGCCTTGAAGTAAAGATACAGAATTATACTACAGATGATTAAACAAAAGATAAACTGCTGGAAGAACTTATTTTAAGCTCAAGCAGCATCTGTGGAGACAAAGGGATGGTCGATGTTTTGGGTTGAGACCCTGCATCAGGACAGTTCTCCTAGCAGTTTATTTTTTGCTCCTTGTTCTGGCATCTGTAGCTCTTGTGTCTCTAATAATTGACCAAGGGCAGAGGATGTGGTCAGGTTGGAGCCTCGAATGGAGTTGGGCCGAGGACATAGCCTTGTGGACGAGGTCGGGCTGAGGTGGACAGGTTCTGTCGCTGAGAACATCGGGGGACCCGGCATGGAGGGGGGAAGAAGAATGGATGAGTTGTTTTTGTAACTTTGTTGGCGCCTTTGTGGCGACTCTTTTGTGTACTTTGTATGCAAAAACGAAGAATTTCACCCCACCTAGCTAGGTACAAGTGACAATAAAGTATTATCATCAATATTCTGGCTGTTAAATGGCTGCTAAATTGGTTCTGGTATGGTGACTGTAATGCTCATATGCACATTTCCTGCACAAACTATTACATTGGTAAGGGTGATGGTTCATGTGACCTTAATATCAGACAGATATGAAGACTAGGCCGATCACAGTGTTAATCAATGTGCAATTTGGTGTTGGTCCTGCCAAATTTCAGCTCAATTAATCATGTTTCATTGAATATGTGTTAAGGAGTAGGCACTCCCACCAGTGTTTAAAGGACTATTCATGAGATGTACGCTCATGCTTGAGCAAGGGTTTGGTGCTAACTAGTTAAAGTTTACAGTGACATGTGTGAAGGTGATGAATGATTTTGTCTTCATTTTAAGTTTCATGGAAATTAGATACTCGAGAAATGAGTACATTGCTAGGCATATCCTGTGGAATGCATTATGACAGAGAGAATGGGCAGAGAATAAGCAGGCAAGGAGAAAATGATGGAGGTCAAGTGAAAATAGTGGAAAGTGAACACAACATGGTCTTAGTGATGGTTTTAATATATCGTTGGAAACTACTCTTAGGGTTCAATATGATATCAAGTTTGTGCACAGCTAAATTCAGTCTCAAGTGGTTGACAGGGCAATGGATGGAGTTGGCAGCAAAGGAACAGAATTGTATTTTAGGACCAATGACGATGTGCGGCACGGTATCGTTGCGGTGGAGCTACTGCCTTATAGCGCCAGAGACCCGGGATCCATCCTGACTACCGGTGCTTGGCTGTACGGAGTGTGTACTGTCTCCCCGTGACCTGCGTGGGCTTTCTCCGAGATCTTCGGTCTCTTCCCACACTCCAAAGAGGTACAGGGTTGTAGGTTAATTAGATTGGTGTAAATGTAAAATTGGCCCTACTGTGTGTCGGGTAGTGTCGGTGTGTGTAGATTGCTGCTCCGTGCGGACTTGGTGAGCCAAAGGGGCTGTTTCTGTGCTGTATATCTAAAACAAAAATAAATAACTTCTTTCTTCCGTTTTTTTTGCCTGAATGGTTTTGGTAATCCAGTCCTGACAAGAAACCGAACAATTTAGGAATTATGGAGAACTAGTAACAAAGCCTGTCAAACAGCTTGAT
Organism: Malacoraja senta; assembly: GCA_038087875.1. Taxonomy (NCBI): domain Eukaryota; kingdom Metazoa; phylum Chordata; class Chondrichthyes; order Rajiformes; family Rajidae; genus Malacoraja; species Malacoraja senta. The sequence continues at coordinate 84,674,047 of CM075977.1, read as the reverse complement.
TTTGCTTTCAGGGAAGTCCTCATACTTGCCCATTATCTTGTAGACTGTGAGTAGGCGTTGGAGGAAGATCAGCATATTGCCCGTGTATTTTCATTGTACTCTGGAATGTGGATCCTAAAAGATTTATGCAGATGCACCATAGTAAGCATTCTATTGGTATGCTTCACAGCTTGGATTGGCAACAGCTTTGCTCAAGATCGCAAGAAATTGCAGAGTTGTGGATGCAGCCAGTCCATCACACAAACCGAAGATAGACACAAAAAGCTGGAGTAACTCAGCGGGACAGGCAGCATCTCTGGAGAAAAAGAATGGGTGACGTTTTGGGTCGAGATCCTTCTTCAGTCATCACACAAACCAGTCTTCCCGCATCACCCGCCTCACATTAACTCCATCCACATTTCATGCTGCCTCAGGAAAACAGCCAACATAATTAAAGACCACACAACTGGTCATTCTAAGTTCTCCCTTCTCCTGTTGGGGAGAAGATACAAAAGTTTAAAAGCATGTAGCACCAGATTCGTTCCCACTGTTATTACACTACTGAATGCATCTCTCAAATGCTAAACATATATTCTTGATCTCCTGATCTATCTCACTGCAGCCCTTGCATTTTTTTTCCTCTGTGGCCGTAAAACAATATTCTGCACTGTTTTTCCCATTCTTTTCTTGCATAAACTGTTGCAATCATATGTGTATGATCTGCTGGATGAGGCACAAAATAAAGCTTTTCATTGTATTTCGGTCCTCAGACGCCTCGACTTGAAACGTCACCCATTTTGTGTCTATCTTCAGTGTAAACCATCAGCTGCAGTTCCTTCCTACACATATCGTTTACTGTTAGGTCATTTTCTTCTTCTGCCTTTCTTATTTCAGCTCCTGTAGAGAGAGAGAGAGAGAAAACAAAATCTGTGGAGATTGGATTTTTCTTCTCTGCTGTTCTGTATGCAATATAGAATTACCTCATATTGTAAATTTTAGAAATCTATATTTCTTAATGCTTAACAGTGAAGCACTAGTTCCAGATTATTGAACTGTGAGTGCTGTTTTCTATATTTTCTTTTGATATCAACACTACGGGCAGAACCTCTGAGTATCAATTGCCCCTTCCTCCTCTGCTGTGCTGATCTGCAATTTCGCCTCTTGTCGCTTGTCATTCAAATGAATTACGTGCCAATTTTCCCCACATGTGAACAGAAGGCATTCCATTTCAGCCACAAACTGGTTTATTTCATAACTATTGGAGAATGCTCTGGAATTCTGAGATAGAAAATCATGCCAGATGTACAAAGATTGTTTGAATTTTTTTTTTTTAAGTCAGGAAAATGACAACGTGCTACGGTACATATGGTCTTGGTGAACTTGTGAATTTTCTAAACTTCTTTCTGCATAGGGGAAGAGGCCCGGAGATCATAAAGTTGCTGATCGCTCCATATCATTCCACAAACTCATGATATCCACTGCATTGGTCATTCTTTACTCACACTAACACCTAAAGCTGCATTGCTTATTTTCCTAATGTTGATCAGGACTGCCCTCTCAATAATCCTGCTGCTCTCCTGTTTGGCATTCTCTTTAGAACTATTTCTTCATCATATCACTTTGTGGAAGGTGGGCCCACCTTCAAATCCTGAATAGAGACATACAGTATAGAAACAGGCCCGTCGGCCCAACTTGCCCAGACCAACCAACATGTCCATCTACTCTACTCCCACCTGCCACCGTTTGGTACATATACCTCTAAACCTATCCGACCCATGTACCTGTCTACATTCTCTTAAACGTTGCAATAGTACCTGCCTTAAGCACCTCATCTGGCAGCTCGATCCATACACCCACCACTATTTATGAGAAAAAATTACCCCTCGGGTCTCTATTAAATCTTTTTCCCCTCATCTTAAACCTATGTCCTCGGGTTCTCGATTCCCCTACACTGGGCAAGCGACTGTGTACGCCTATCCGATCTATTCTTCTCATGATTTTGTATACTTCTTGTATAAATCACCTCTCATCCTCCTGCACTCAAAGGAATAGTCCTAGCCTGCTCAACCTCTCCATATGTCTCAGACCTTCAAGTCCCAGCAACATCCTCGTGAATCTTCTCTGCGCCCTTTCTAGCTTGACAACATCTTTCCTATAACATGGTGCCCAGAACTGAACAAAATACTCTAAATGTAGTCTCACCAACGTCTTATATAATTGCAACATGACCTCCCAATTTCTATAGAACGCAATAGAAAGGAAGGACATTAGCTTGGAGGATGTGGAATCGATATGGGTAGAGCTGCGAAACACTTAGGGGCAGAAAACGCTAGTGGGAGTTGTGTACAGGCCACCTAACAGTAGTAGTGGAGTTGGGGATGGCATCAAACAGGAAATTAGAAATGCGTGCAACAAAGGTAAAACAATTATAATGGGTGACTTCAATCTACATATAGATTGGGTGAATCAAATTGGCAGGGGTGCTGAGGAAGAGGATTTCTTGGAATGTATGCGGGATAGTTATCTAAATCAACATGTAGAGGAACCAACGAGAGAGCAGGCTATTCTAGACTGGGTATTGAGTAATGAGGAAGGGTTAGTTAGCAGTCTTGTTGTGCGTGGCCCCTTGGGCAAGAGTGACCATAATATGGTTGAGTTCTTCATTAGGATGGAGAGTGACATTGTTAATTCAGAAACAAGGGTCCTGAACTTAAAGAAAGGTGACTTTAAGGGTATGAGACGTGAATTGGCTAAGATAGACTGGCAAATGATTCTTAAAGGGTTGACGGTGGATATGCAATGGAAGGCATTTAAAAATTGCATGGATGAACTACAACAATTGTTCATCCCAGTTTGGCAAAAGAATAAATCGGGGAAGGTAGTGCATCCGTGGATAACAAGGGAAATCAGGGATAGTATCAAAACAAAAGATGAAGCGTACAAATTAGCCAGAAAAAGCAGCCTACCAGAGGACTGGGAGAAATTCAGTCCAGCAGAGGAGGACAAAAGGCTTAATTAGGAAAGGGAAAATAGATTATGAAAGAAAACTGGCAGGGAACATAAAAACTGACTGCAAATGTTTTTATAGATATGTGAAGAGGAAAAGATTAGTTAAAACAAATGTAGGTCCCTTGCAGTCAGAAACAGGCGAATTGATCATGGGGAACAAGGACATGGCAGACCGTTTGAATAACTACTTTGGTTCTGTCTTCACTAAGGAAGACAAAATTAATCTGCCAGAAATAGCAAGGGACTGGGGGTTAAATGAGATGGAGGAACTGAGCGAAATCCAGGTTAGCCGGGAAGTGGTGTTAGGTAAATTGAATGGATTAAAGGCCGATAAATCCCCAGGGCCAGATAAGTTGCATCCCAGAGTACTTAAGGAAGTAGCCGCAGAAATAGTGGATGCATTAGTGATAATTTTTCAAAACTCTTTAGATTCTGGAGTAGTTCCTGAGGACTGGAGGGTAGCTAATGTAACCCCACTTTTTAAAAAGGGAGGGAGAGAGAAAACGCGGAACATACAGACCAGTTAGTCTAACATCGGTGGTGGGGAAAATTCTGGAGTCAGTTATTAAAGATGGGATAGCAGCACATTTGGAAAGTGGTGAATTCATTGGACAAAGTCAGCATGGATTTATGAAAGATAAATCATGTGTGACGAATCTTATAGAATTTTTCGAGGATGTAACTAGTAGAGTGGATAAGGGAGAACCAGTGGATGTGTTATATCTGGACTTTCAGAAGGCTTTCGACAAGGTCCCACATAAGAGATTAGTATGCAAACTTAAAGCACACGGTATTGGGGGTTCAGTATTGATGTGGCTAGAGAACTGGCCAGCAGACAGGAAGCAAAGAGTAGGAGTAAACGGGTCATTTTCAGAATGGCAGGCAGTGACTAGTGGGGTACCGCAAGGCTCAGTGCTGGGACCCCAGCTATTTACAATATATATTAATGACCTGGATGAGGGAATTGAATGCAACATCTCCAAGTTTGCGGATGACACGAAGCTGGGGGGCAGTGTTAGCTGTGAGGAGGATGCTAGGAGGCTGCAAGGTGACTTGGATAGGTTGGGTGAGTGGGCAAATGCATGGCAGATGCAGTATAATGTGGATAAATGTGAGGTTATCCACTTTGGTGGCAAAAACAGGAAAATAGACAATTATCTGAATGGTGGCCGATTAGGAAAAGGGGAGATGCAACGAGACCTGGGTGTCATGGTACACCAATCATTGAAAGTAGGCATGCAGGTGCAGCAGGCAGTGAAGAAAGCAAATGGTATGTTAGCATTCATAGCAAAAGGATTTGAGTATAAGAGCAGGGAGGTTCTACTGCAGTTGTACAGGGTCTTGGTGAGACTACACCTGGAGTATTGCGTACAGTTTTGGTCTCCTAATCTGAGGAAATACATTCTTGCCATAGAGGGAGTACAGAGAAGGTTCACCATACTGATTTCTGGGATGGCAGGACTTTCATATGAAGAAAGACTGGATAGACTCGGCTTGTACACGCTAGAATTTAGAAGATTGAGGGGGGATCTTATAGAAACGTGCACAATTCTTAAGGGGTTGGACAGGCTAGATGCAGGAAGATTATACCCGATGTTGGGGAAGTCCAGAACTAGGGATCACAGTTTAAGGATAAGAGGGAAGTCTTTTAGGACCGAGATGAGAAAATCATTTTTTACACAGAGAGTGGTGAATCTGTGGAATTCTCTGCCACAGAAGGTAGTTGAGGTCAGTTCATTGGCTATATTTAAGAGGGAGTTAGATGTGGCCCTTGTGGCTAAAGGGATCAGGGGGTATGGAGAGAAGGCAGGGATGGGATACTGAGTTGGATGATCAGCCATGATCATATCAAATGGCGGTGCAGGCTCGAAGGGCCGAATGGCCTACTCCTGCACCTATTTTCTATGTTTCTATGTTTCTATACTCAATACAACAAGATTAATTCTGATAAAGTCCGATAAACGATAGTTCAAAAGTTTCTAATGAGGAAGATGGGAGGTCAGGACCACACTCCAGCTGATGAGAGGAGGATGGTTCAGTTGCTTGGTAACAGCTGGGAAGAAACTATCCCTGAAGCTGTAAGTATGCATTTTCAAACTTCTGTACCTCTAACCTGATGGGAGAGGGGAGAAGGGTGAGTGACGGGGGTGAGACTGGAGTTGATTATACTGGCGGCCTTGCTGATGCAGCGAGTATCTGGAAGTGTAAATGTTTGTTACTGTCTGCAGTTCTGCATGTTTTAGTAAGCCTGGGCATTACGTGTAAATACTCAGCAGATAGATGAGACTTGGACGTTGAATTTGGGTTCTTATCTCAATGGGGTATTCAGCTTTCCCATTCATGACTTAAGACAAATTTGAATAATTGCTCCAGAAGTGAGGAGTTAGCTTGTTTAAGAATCTCTCTCTCTCTCTCTCTCTCCTTACATTGCCGGGGCAGTTATGGAATTCACTGGCGCATCACAGCCTCTGTTCAACTGACGAAAAGGTACTTGTAGGTTAGTACCTTAGATTTGCGATCTACCAGGCAGCAGTGATCCTTATCCATCTTTATGCTTCTGAGATCCGATCTCTGATCTGATCTGCCTACCTCTAGGAGGCATCTCAAATAGAACTTGAGGAATTTGCCTTATCTTTTGATGAGGAACGTTGTGGTATGAATTTGGTTCCAAGTGCAATAATTTCAGAGAACACAATCGCCGCGTGTGATTTGGACAGCAGATGGTGACAGTGGTCCTGCTGTTTCCATTTGCACTGTTTCTAGATCCATCTTTGTTTCCACCTTGCTCCAATATCATGTGTTTGTGTTACTTCATCTCTCCTGTCTTCCTTTTGATTGCATCTGAAATTGTGTAAGATTTGGATATCTTAACCTTTATCTACTGTGACAGCTTATCGAACTGAATTGTTGACTTTCTGTGCCTGACTTGCTAAGTATTTGCCCCATTTGGTGCTTTCTATTCTTTCTATATTATTATTGATCTGGTACTCTCAACACATTTTAACATTTATAATGACACTGGAGGAGGTCATTCGGACCACCAGGTCCATGCTGGCACCCAGGGGAACAACCATTTTTGACCCATTTATCCTCTAATTATTTCCCTGTGCTTCTAAGTTTGCGTTTGTGTTTAGTTTATTGTCACGTGTACCGAGGTACAGTGTAAAGCTTTTGGTGCATGCTAACGTCAGCGGTAAGGCAATAGATGATTACAATCCATTGTTTAGAGATACATTATAAAGAAAATAGTATGAGTCAAATTTCACGCAAGATAAAGGCAGTAAACTCCGATCAAAGGTAGTTCAAGGGTCTCCAATGAGCTGGATAGTAGTTCAGGACTGCTCTCAAGTTGTTGGTAGGATGGTTCAGCTGGGAAGAAACTGTCTCCAAATCTATAGGTGTGTGTTTACACAATTCTATACCTTTTGCCTGAAGGGAGAGACTTATTTTATATTAAATATGCCCATCAATTTTGCCCTTTTATTTTTATTTTTATTTTTTGCTTTAAACATACACAAGGTAATTAACGTACCACCATGTCTCCGGAATATGGCAGGGAACCAGAGCTCACGGATGAAATTGAGAATCTGCAAAGATTGCACAAATAGCACCCTTAGATTGAGATTGAATCCAGATCTCTGGAGCTGTGAGGTAGCACCATTGTCCTGTCAGTACTAAAATGACTGCGGTTGTAGCATAGCCTTTGTATGATTCATTTGGTGATCTTTGCAATAAAAAATACCACTGGATGTTGTAATGAAAAATGTAATTTCTGAACGTTATAATGAAAAAATGATGTGAAATATAAACATAGAAAATAGGTTCACGAGGAGCCCATTTGAGCCAGCACCGCCATTCATTGTGATCATGGCTGATCATCCACAATCAGTAACCCGTGACTGCCTTCTCCCCATATCCCTTGATTCCACTAGCCCCTAGAGCTCTAACTAACTCTCTTTTAAATCCATCCAGTGAGTTGACCTCTACTGCCTTCTGTGGCAGAGAATTCCACAAATTCACAACTCTCTGGGTGAAAATGTTTTTTCTCATCTCAGTTTTAAATGGCCTCCCCTTTATTCTTAGTCTGTGGCCCCTGGTTCTGGACTCCCCCAACATTGGGAACATTTTGCCTGCATCTAGCTTGTCCAGTCCTTTTATAATTTTATATGTTCACATAAGATCCCCTCTCATCTTTCTAAATTCCAGTGAATACAAGCCCAGTCTTTACAATCATTCCTCATATGACAGTCCCTCCATCCCGGGGATTAACCTCATGAACCTATGCTGCACTGCCTCAATACCAAGGATGTCCTTCCTCAAATTGCACACAATACTCCGGATGTCGTCTCACCAGGGTCCTGCACAACTGTAGAAGGGCCTCTTTACTCCTATCCTCAAATCCTCTCGTTATGAAAGCCAACATGCCATTAGCTTTCCTCACTGCCTGCTGTATCTGCCTTTTACTTTCAGTGACTAGAGTACAAGGACACACAGGTCTCGTTGCACTTCCCTTTTTCCTAATCTGACACCATTGAGATAATAATCTGCCTCCTTGTTCTTGCTGCCAAAGTGGATAACCTCACATTTATCTACATCATACTGCATCTGCCATGCATCTGCCCACTCACTCAACTTGTCCAAGTCACCCTGCAACCTCCTAGCATCCCCTTCACAGTTCACACTGCCACCCAGCTTTGTGTCATCTGCAAATTTGCTAGTGTTACTTTTAATTCCATCATCTAAATCATTAACATATATTTTAAATAGTTGCGCCACTTGCCACTGCCTGCCATTCTGACAGGGACCCGTTTATTCCTACTCTTTGTTTCCTGTCTGCCAACCAATTCTCTATCCATGCCAACACCGTACCCCCAATACCATGTGCTCTAATTTTGCCGACTAATCTCATGTGTGGGACCTAATCAAAAAATCCTCAAAAAATTCCAGAAGATTAGTCAAGCAGGATTTCCCCTTCATACAGTAAATCCATGCTGACTTGGACCAATCCTCTAGTACATCTGGGAGATTGTTTGTGTCTTCCTTAGTGAAGACAGAACCAAAGTACCTGTTCAACTCTTCTGCCAATTCCTTCTTCCTCATAATAATTTCACCTGTGTCTGCCTTCAAGGGACCCACATTTGTCTTTACTAACTGTTTATGGATGATCCACAGCAACACGCACATGGAAAAGATCAATCTTTATTCCATAGGCAAACAGGAACATTCAAACTGCCAGCTGCCCGCATCTAGCTCCGCTGGCTTGTGAGAGAGAGAGAGAGTGAGTTAGCTGACCTTGTGTAGTACCATAATACCATGTAAAGGGTGGCATCCACATATGTGTAGTGGAGATTATAAATGGCAAGAATTAATAAGGATTAATCTACATCCTTCCTCTTAAAGAAGCAAAGCATATATAGTGGTTAGTGGGGCATATTGTAAAACACCAGTATAAGTTGCAGCATTTATTATTTCACTGCATACGTGAGCACATAAAACTAAACGGATCATGCATAGTTCAGGTGTAGCGGGTAAATTTTCCAATCAGCGGGTTTGGCTTGCAGACACGACCTGCACGTTTACAGTAATACCCCTCACACACCTCATCCTTCGCTGAGGGAGCAAGTCCCTTATTGGGCGAACGCGGAGAAGAAGACACCGGTGGAGATCGGGGCACCGTGGAAGGAAAGGATGGCACTGGCACTGGCAGAGAAATCGCTGGAGTAGCATTCGCGGAGCATGAGGGAAGACTGGCGGGCTGGTCCGGGTATGGACTTGGAGGTGCCGGTTCATTAACCGGGAGGAGGTGTTGGCGGGTTCGCCGATAGATGCCGTTGTTAATACTGACCAAGTATGAGCGTGGTTCTGCGGTGGACCCCAGAATGACTCCGAGGCGGTTGTAACGTCGGACAACTTGTCTCTTGTTGAGCGGTTGAAGCGGAGAGCTGGTTTTATTGTAGTATTTTCTTAGTATGTCACGGCGGCATTGGAGCTGGGATTGGATCACTGACGGTGCACGAACTTGTGGTTCTAGTAGTTACTTGGCCATAGGCAGGTTGGAGCGGGTTCGCCGTGACATGAGCCATTCGGCTGTAGATCCCTGGAGAGGGTCGCGGACGATGTTCCGTAGGTTGAGTAGGTCGAGATAGACATCAAAGCCGGCCCTGTGTGAGCGTTCCATTAGTTCTTTTGCACTTTTTACCGCGTGCTCAGCCAGGCCGTTGGACTGCAGGTACTCGAGGCTGCTGGAGATGTGGTGAAAGTCCCAGTTTTTCGCGAAATTCCTGAAGGGCTGACTGGAGAACTGAGGTCCATTGTCTGAGAGTAGCTTTAGGGGGGCTACGTGGACAGAGAAGTGGCGAGTTAGTTTCTGAATGAACATGACTGAGGTCGGGCTACCGAGCAGATCGATTTCAAACCATCCTGAGTAGGAATCGACTAAAACCAGGTATCGTTTACCGCGCCACTCAAAGATGTCGGCTGCTACTGTGGACCAGGGCAAGTCCGGTGTAGAGTGCGGGAGAAGTGGTTGTTTCTGTTGGTGCGGGTCAGGCTATTGCAGATCGGGCAGGCAGCAACTTTCTCGAGAATGTAGTTAGCCATGCCCAGCCAGAAAAGCATGTATGTCTTGTCAGCAACAGGATATGAGGGGTATGTCAGCAGCAGGATAGCCCCCATGGGGTCAATGCCTCATCATCAAACAGGTGTTTTTCGCAGGTTGGGCGAGGTGCCCGTGAGAGAGTGTCAGCTAAGTGCATGTCCTTACCGCGTTTGTAGGTTAGTCTGATGTCATATCTCTGTAGTTCCATCATCATGCATCGTAAACGCGCTGGTGCCATGTGGATCGGTTTACTGAGGATACTGACAGGGGCTGGTGATCTGTTTCGACTGTGATCGGGTTGCCAAAGATAAAGTCCTTGAATTACTTGCAAGCAAAAGTGACTGCGAATAGCTCCTTTTCGATTTGAGCGTAGCGCTGTTCAGTGTCGGTCATGGTGCGGGAGGCATAGGCAACTGGTCTGGGACCCTTCCCATCGTCTTATAGGCAAGCAGCGCCCAGTCCGTACTGGGAGGCATCACAGGTGAGGGTGACGGGTAAATAGGCATCAACGTATGCAAGGGTTGGAGCACAAGACATTAGATGTTTGAAGGTTTCAAATGCCCTCTGCTGGTGTTGGTGCCAGGACCAGTGGGTATCCTTGTGGGTCAATTGTCGCAGCGGGGCTGACAGCTCGCTGACGTTTGGGATGAATTTTCCCAGGTAGTTTACCATACCTAAAAATCGTTGTAGAGATGTCACGTCCGTAGGTGCTGGCATTTCGCTGATGGCAATGGTTTTAGAAGGGTCTGGCTTGAGTCCGTTGTTGGTGAACACGTGACCCACATAAGTCACTTCGTCGACCCGAAACATGCACTTGAGAGGGTTGAGATGAGATTGACCTCCCTGGCACAATCCAGAACCTGCTTCAGGTTTGAGTCATGTTCTTGTGCGTTGCGCCCGGCGATCAGGATGACATCTACGATTATGTAACATGGGTAGCCAGCAAAGAGTTGTTCCATAGTACGCTGAAAAACCTCACTGGCTGATTTGATGCCAAATGGCATTCGTAAAAATCGGTAGCGTCCGAAGGGCGTCGCGAATGTGGTTAACATGGAGGATGCATGGTCTAGTGGCATTTTCCAAAATGAGTTCTTTGCATCTGGGCAGAAAAGACTGTGACTTTACCCAGGTTGGCTGCATCGGGTGGTGTGGTCGTTTGATGGCAGTATTTAAATCTTTAGGGTTGATGCAGATCCTTGTTTTGTCTTTGTTCTTCTTGACTGCTGCAACTATGGTGGAGACCCAGGAGGAGGGGTCATTGACAGGGGCTATTACGCCCAGTGATTCCATTCTGTGAAGTTCAGCTTTGACGCGGTCCTTCATTGCGTGTGGGATTCGGTGAGGAGAACGAACGGCAGGTATGACTTCCTTGTCGGTTACAATGCTGTATTGTGTGGGAAGCTTGCCCAGCTGCTTATCAAAAGGTCTTTGTATTGTTCGAGCAGTTGTTGGGTGGGACTTTGAGAGGTCGACAACTGGTACACAGTTTTGCCGAAAAAGACTAGGTTCATATCGTGGCATGCATCAATGCCCAGTAGGAGGGACACTTCCCCTCAAACAATGCAAACTCCAGGTTATAAACTTGAGACACTAGATGGCATTGTAATGTAACCGTACCAACTGGTTGCAACTCCCCCCTACAAATGGATGCAACTTTGAATTTGTTTTCATGACAGTTTATTTGTTGTGAATTCTTTGGAAGTCTGATAGAGAGACCACGTTACATCTCACTCCAGTATCTATCTTAGCAGCAACTCTGGTGTTGTTGATACTGAGCGTTGTCATGGGATCACTGTCTGTAGCGGTGAATTGGGTATACAGGAATGTATGTTTTGGCTGACTTCTTGCAGGTGCTGCGGTTGTGGTTCTGTGGTTCTGTCAGTGCCTCGTGGGAAAGTGAGGGCTCAAGCGCATAGAGAGATCGTTTCCTTTGGAGGCATGGGTTCGAGTCCCACTTCTGACACCATTGTTTATGGATGATCCACAGCAAAACACACGAGGTCGGTGGGGGCGCTGCGAGACGGCTGCCCTGCCAGCAGCGTGTTAGTTTTTTTCTACTTTTTTTGTTTTTTTAGTGTGTCCCAATGTGTGTTTTTAATGTTTCTCGGTGTGTCTTGTGTGGGGGTGTTGTGGGGGGATAAGGGGAAACCGCTTTGGTCGCCTCCTCCACGGAGAGGCGACTTTTCCATGTCGCCTCCCTCGCGGCCTAACACAGAGGATTGGTGCGGCCTTCCCAGAGACGCGCCCAGGGCTTTAGCAGCGGGTGCAGCGTGGCCTTTTCCATCGCGGAGCTCACCGGGTTGCCAGAGGGGAGCACTACGTTCCCTGGCCCGCGGTAGCCTGAAACTGCGGAGCTCCACCTGACGTGGCGTCCGGAGCCTGGGATCCCTCGTTGGGGACCCCGGAAGAGAAGAGCTCCGACTGCCAGCCTACTTCTAACCGCGGGCGCAGCGGGGACTTACCATCCGGAGCGGGATCCCTCGCCGGGGATCCCTGGAGAGGAGCTCCGACTGCCGGCCCAGTGGTCTGCGGCGCTTCTGGCTGCGGCGCGGCGGATACTTTAGATCTTCGACTGCCCGGCCTGCGGCCTACACCATCTTGAAGCCGCGGTCTCCGGTAGGGAAGCACCGATTCAGGGCTTCCCTGTATGCACATCTGGCCTCCCGCAGCGGCGATTGCGGAGGGCTGTGGTTCCGACCACGGGTGAAAAATGGAGGAGGACTGACCAAACTTGTGCCTTCCACCACAGTGATGAATGCTGTGGTGGATATTTGTGTTCATTTTTTTAATTGTGTATTGTGTGTTCTTTTTTTATTGTGCTGCTGCTGGCAAGTTTATTTCACTACACTTTATGAGCACGTGACGAATAAATCTGACTTGACTTGATGGTAAAGATCAATCTTTATTCTATAGGCAAACAGGAACATTCAAACTGCCAGCTGCTCGCATCTAGTTCCGCTGGCTTGTGAGAGAGAGAGAGAGAGAGTTAGCTGACCTTGTGTAGTACGTAATACCATGTGGAGGGTGGCATGCACATATGTGTAGTGGAGATTATAAATGGCATGAATTAATAAGGGTTAATCTACACTAACCTTTTTCACTTAACATACCTAAAGAAGCTTTTACTATCCTTCTTTATATTCTTGGCCAGGTTCCCCTCATACTTCATCTTCTCACCCCGTATTGCCCTTTTTGTTGCCTTCTGTTGTCCTTTGAAAGTTTCCCAATCCTCTGGCTTCCCGCTACTCTTTGCTATGTTATACACCTTTTCTTTCAGCGTTATTCCTTCTCTAACTTTGCTTGTCAGCCACGGTTGCCCCTTACTCCCCTTAGAATCTTTCTTCCTCTTTGGAATGAAATGATCCTGTATCTTCTGGATTATGCCCAGAAATTCCTACCATTGCTGTTCCACCATCATTCCAGATTGGATCCTTTTCTAGTCAACCTTGGCCAGCTCCTTTCTCATGCCTTCATCGTCCCCTTTGTTCAACTGCAACACTGACACATCTGATTTAACCTTCTCCCTCTTAAATTGCAGATGAAAACTTATATTATGGTCACTACCTCCTAGCGGTTCCTTTACCTTGAGTTTCCTTATTAAATCTGGTTCATTAGACAACATAAATCTGGAATTGCCTTCTCTCTGGCAGGCTCCAGTACAAGCTGCTCTAAGAATTCATCTCGGAGGCACTCTATAAACTCCCTTTCTTGGAGTCCAGAACCAACCTGATTTTCCAAGTCTACCTACATATTGAAATCTGCCATAACCACAGTGGCATTACCTTTGTTACATGCTAATTTTAACTCTTGATGCAACTTGCACCCTATATCCAGGCTACTGTTTGGAGGTCTGTAGATAAGTTCCATTAGTGTCTTCTTACCTTTACATTTCCTCAATTCTGTCCACAGTGACTCTACATCGTCAGTCCCATATGTCACCCCTGGCAAGGGACTGAATTTCATCCCTCACCAACAGAGCTACCCCACCTCTGCCCACCTCCTCTGTCCTTTCTATAGGACGTATAACCCTAAATATTCAGTTCCCAGTCCCTATCCTCCTGCAGCCATGTCTCTGTAATCCCCACAATGTCATATCTACCAATCTCTAACTGAGCTTCAAGCTCATCCACTTTACTTCTTATACTTCGCCCATTCGTAAATAATACTTTTAATCCATTACTCACCTCATCTTTCACATCGATTCCTATTTCACTTGGCCATACTCTCCTGTCCCTTCGTGAGTTTTCTGTCCCATTAATTGTGGTGTATTTCTTAACTTTTCCTATACTCTCTTTCCCTTTAACCCCATCCTTGTATTTCCAATTTGTCTCCCCGCTCCACCCACCCCCCACTATATAGTTTAAACCCACCCGTGAAACAGTGGAAAACCTGCCTGCCAGAATGCTGGTCCCCCGCCTGTTAAGGTGCAACCCGTCCCTTTTGTACAATTCACCCTTACCCCAAAACAGATCCCAGTGGTCTAAGAATCTAAATCCCTGTCTCTCACCAGCCCCTCAGCCACACATTCAGATCCCCTATCTCCCTGTTCCTGCCCTCACCTGCACGAGGAACTGGAAGCAAACCGGATATAACCACCCTGGGGGTCCTGCTTTTCAGCCTTCCGAGCTCTCTAAAGTGTCGCTGCAGAATCTCTTCTTCTTCCCGATGTCATTTGTGCCGACATGCACTACCACTTCCGGCTGCACACCTTCACCCTTGAGGATGCCCTGTAATCGGTCCGTGACGTCCTGGATCCTGGCACCAGGGAGGCAACACACCACCTTGAATCCCACCTGTTGCCGCAGAAACCCCTGTTTGTACCTCTCACGATGGAGTCCCTGACTACCACGGCTCTGCCTGACATCTGTCTCTTCGGCTTTGCTTCAGCGCCACGTTTTGACTCGCAGACCTGTCCCCCACTCTGAATGGCAGTGTCTTCTGTCCCGACAGCTTCCAAGAGGGTAAACCAATTTTTAAGAGGTACATCCCCCAGGGTCTCCTGTACTCCTAGCTTCTTTCCCTTCCTCATCGTCACCCACCTTCTCTTTTCCAGTATCTTTGGTGTAACAATCTCTCTGTAGGTCCTGTCCAAGAAACTCTCGTTTTCCCGGATGATCCTGAGATCACCCAGTTGCCTCTCCAGTGCCCTAACACGGTCCTTCAGGAGCTGAACCTGGACACACTTTCCACAGTTGTAGCAGCCAGAGGCACCAGCAGTGTCCCTGACCTCCCGCATCCTGCAAGCATCGCACTGAATCATCTCACCTGTCATTTCATCAGTACATCTCACCCTCTCGTAGCAAACGTAGCAAAGATGAGCGGGAAGCAAGAGGATAGGGTAATGTTTAAAGAGCAACAGAAGATAACTAAAAAGACAATATGGGGAGAAAAGATTCTTTAGGTATGTGAAGAGGATAAATTAGTTAAGACCAAAGTTGGACCCTTGAAGACCGAAAAAGGTGAATTTATTATGGGGAACAAGGAAATGGTGGATGAGTTGAACAGGTACTTTGGATCCGTCTTCACTAAGGAGGACACAAACAATCTTCCTGATATAGTAGTGGCCAGTGGATCTGGGGTGACGGAGGAACTGAAGGAAATCCACATTAGGCAGGAAATGGTGTTGGGTAGACTGATGGGACTGAAGGCTGATAAATCCCCAGGGCCTGATGGTCTGCATCCCAGGGTACTTAAGGAAGTGGCTCTAGAAATCGTGGATGCATTGGTGATAATTTTCCAATGTTCTATAGACTCAGGATCAGTTCCTGTGGATTGGAGGGTAGATAATGTTATCCCACTTTTTAAGAAAGGCGGGAGAGAGAAAACAGGGAATTATAGACCAGTTAGCCTGACATCGGTGGTGGGGAAGATGCTGGAGTCAATTATAAAAGATGAAATAGCCGCACATTTGGATAGCAGTAACAGGATCGGTCTGAGTCAGCATGGATTTACGAAGGGGAAATCATGCTTAACTAATCTTCTGGAATTTTTTGAGGATGTGACTAGGAAAATGGACAAGGGAGAGTCAGTAGATGTAGTGTACCTGGACTTTCAGAAAGCATTTGATAAGGTCCCACATAGGAGATTAGTGGGAAAAATTAGGGCACATGGTATTGGGGTAGAGTGCTGTCATGGATAGAAAATTGGTTGGCAGACAGGAAACAAAGAGTAGGGATTAACGGGTCCCTTTCAGAATGGCAGGCAGTGACTAGTGGGGGCACCGCAAGGCTCGGTGCTGGGACTGCAGCTATTTACAATATACATCAATGATTTGGATGAAGGGATTCAAAGTAACATTAGCAAATTTACAGATGACACTAAGCTGGGTGGCAGTGTGAACTGTGAGGAGGATGCTATGAGAAAGCAGGGTGACTTGGACAGGTTGGGGGAGTGGGCAGATGCATGGCAGATGAAGTTTAATGTGGATAAATGTGAGGTTATCCACTTTGGTATCAAAAACAGGAAGGCAGATTACTATCTAAATGGTGTCAAGTTGGGAAAAGGGGAAGTACAACAGGATCTGGGGGTCCTTGTTCATCAGTCTATGAAAGTAAGCATGCAGGTACAGCAGGCAGTGAAGAAAGCGAATGGCATGTTGGCCTTTATAACAAGTGTAGTCGAGGATAGGAGCAAAGAGGTCCTTCTGCAGTTGTACAGGGCCCTAGTGAGACCACACCTGGAGTATTGTTTGCAGTTTTGGTTCCCTAGTTTGAGGAAGGACATTCTTGCTATTGAGGGAGTGCAGCGTAGGTTTACAAGGTTAATTCCCGGGATGGCGGGACTGTCATATCTGAGAGAATGGAGCGGCTGGGCTTGTAGACACTGGAGTTTAGAAGGATGAGAGGGGATCTTATTGAAACATATAAGATTGTTAAGGGTTTGGACACGCTAGAGGCAGGAAACATGTTCCTGATGTTGGGAGAGTCCAGAACCAGGGGCCCCAGTTTAAGAATAAGGGGTAAGCCATTTAGAACGGAGACGAGGAAACACTTTTTCTCACAGAGAGTTGTGAGTCTGTGGAATTCTCTGCCTCAGAGGGCAGTGGAGGCCGGTTCTCTGGATACTTTCAAGAGAGAGCTAGATAGGGCTCTTAAAAATAGCAGTCAGGGGATATGGGGAGAAGGAACGGGGTACTGATTGGGGATGATCAGCCATCATATTAAATGGCGGTGCTAGCTCGAAGGGCCGAATAGCCTACTCCTGCACCTATTGTCTATTGTCTATTGTCCAACTTTTGGCGTAGTCTCCTCCCTCACCTTCCTTGCCGAAGACTCTCGAGCCAAAGACTCGCACTTTTCTCACAAGGCACTTCTCTCCGCCAGGACGCTCCCCTAGAGCAAACCTTGCTTATATTAGCTGATAAATTGACTAATTCACTAATTAGCTAACTTACAGTTTTTCTAATTAAATTTCTCAGCCAATCCCCACACTCACTCCTGCACCTGCCGTTCCTTTGCCAACCTTGAAGGTAGTTTCAGATAAAAGAACTGCTGTTGATTTCACATTCAGAGTTACTTTCCATTCATCTTTCACTCATGAGTCATTGCATAGAACACTAAGCTGTCCATGTGCACCATCTATCTCTTAAGATGTTTTTATAAGTAGCGACAAAGACTTAAAGGGGGGAAAAATGCTTTTGTGATGGAAGGAATCAGTTTGGGTTTTCTGCCCACTGATATAGTCATCAGCTGCAAAGCATAGCTTAGTGGCTCCTATTCTAATGCAGTGTCAGCCTGTGAATAATGTCTTTGAATTCTGAAGCTTTGAAGATTTAAGAAAGGTAGCACTCAGAAGGATGGAAGATAAGTAATAAGGAATTTACCGAAATTAGATTGTAGACCAGTGATTTGGTGGGAAAATCAGGTTGTCCAAGGGTTATCTCTGGGGTCAATGTGGTCCTAATTCTCCAATAATGATCCAAAAGGAACATTGCGTGTGAATGGTGTATCACTGACGTAGAAAGCATGCCGAGGCACGTTGGCAACTCATACCAGGCAGAAAGTGATCAAGTTTCTAGAATGATATAAAATTACCTGTAAATAGTTGATATTGCATTTTATTCAGGAAAAAGTGATTTTAAGTTGCATAATTTTTGAGATGGACATTGAAAAAGTCACAAGACACAGAATAATGTAATAAGTTGGAAACAATATGATTTTAAAAGCTGAAAATGCCACCAACAAAAAAATTGCTTATAAGCGAAGAAATAGAATTGTATGCAAGATATTTAGACAATAGACAATAGGTACAGGAGTAGGCCATTCGGCCCTTCAAGCCAGCACCACCATTCAATGTGATCATGGCTGATCATCCACAATCAGTACCCCGTTCCTGCCTTCTCCCCATATCCCCTGACTCCGCTATCTTTAAGAGCCCTATCAAGCTCTCTCTTGAAAGTATCCAGAGAACCGGCCTCCACCGCCCTCTGAGGCAGAGAATTCCACAGACTCACAACGCTCTGTGTGAAAATGTAATACATGGGAGATGAATGATACAAAAGAGTAAGAACAGAGCACCCAGTTATGTACAATATGGATAAGTAAAGAAAAAAGAGGATGATAATATATAAATGCAGAAATTACACAGAAAGAAAGAAAATATTATAAGTCAAAGAAATATACTTGAATTTTCATACTGTCTTCACTAATAAATTGAGAAGGCCAGAATTTGAGGAGTTTGACAAAAAGCTATAATGGGTAACAAACGATATACTAAATAGAAAAGAATGTGATTTAGAGATAGTTACTCATTCATCAAAAGGTTTCTCAAGGACCCATACTGCAACTGTTGTAAGGGCCTGTCCCACTTACGCGACCTTTGCAGGCGACTGCCGACAACCGTGATAGGTCGCCGAAATTCTCAACATGTTGAAAATTCAGCGGCGACCAGAAAGACACTATGACTCTTTGGAGACCTCTCACGACCATAGGAGACCTCTCATGACCATACAGGCTGTATGGTCATGAGAGGTCACCCGCGACATGTCGCCAGGGGTCGCCTGTATGGTCGTGAGAGGTCTATGGTCGTGAGAGGTCTCCAAAGAGTCGTAGAGTCTTTCTGGTCACCGCTGAATTTTCAACATGTTGAAAATTTCGGCGACCTATCACGGGTGCCAGCAATCGCCTGTAAAGGTCGCGTAAGTGGGACAGGCCCTTTAGTTTGCATTTGCATTTGGAGTTGAGAAGCAAAAACACAATTTGTGAATTGCATTTAAAATGGAGGAGATTATTTTGTCCCAGAAAAGGTAAGATGAGGTATTTAACACATTTATTCAACATAGCAAAAAGATTTCAACAGTGGGAAATTTGTCAATTATAAAGATATTTTTTATTTTGATGTCATGGGAAGCATGGCAGCAGAAAGTTAGGAAATGTTTTTTTTAAGCCTTGTTTGTTCTGAGAAAAATCCAGCCTCATTCTCCTTCCCCCACCCTCTGATATCACACTTAGTCTCTTGTGAGAGTTTCTCATTTCTGCCCACAGGAGAAATGGACTTATGTAAGAAAAGGAGTGTTTGGACGATGGGGGGTAAATTATTTCAATCTTCACTGTCATCATTATACATAACAGTGGCAGGGGAAGTTAATTATGGACGAGCAGAGGTATAGGATCCACTTGTTGAAGTGACCCGAGATGGTGGATCTGGGCAAAAATCTTCAGCGACTGTAACATTTGCATTAGCTAGAATGTAGACTAAAGCTGTTGATGTGTAGCTGCACATTTGAAATCTTTTGTTGTAAATGATAAAGTTTAAAATATAAATATAGATTTACCAAATGTATGCATTTCACAATGTAACTCAAATGAAAACATGTAAAAAAGATATTGATTGCTGGAAAATGCATGTTATCAGTATAACAGATGGCCCATTGGAAGTGTAGAACAAGAAACAGCTTGTCCGGGGGAGGGATATAAAATATCTTCAGGAAGCCAAGGCTATGGTTTATTAGAAAAACTACTCAAGTGAAAAAAATGAGTAGACTTTTAAAATATTCTCCATGTTAAAAATCCTAAATTTTCTACATTGTTATCTCCACTAAGAAAGATATTTTAAAAGGAAGAAACATATGGCTTGATATTTATGGGGCATGATATTGAGTGGTTATGGAGGGGCAGAAAATGAACAAGGAATCTGGTGAGGTTGGACTGAGGGTGCAGAGATCGACCAAACCTATAGACCTCATTATCAATTGTTTACGTCCCATTTCTGCATTGCAGTTAGCCAAATTGGTAGCCTTTCCAGCTGCTGGTTGGGCAATAGGCCATAGCCTGGGATCTTTTGGAAGGTTTCCAAATTCAGAAAGGGCGAAGATAACAGTTCAAGGTTTGGAATAGGAGGTGATGTTTGTAGCAAGAAAAGATCTTGATGAGCAGGGGGAGAGAGACTATATAGAGGAGTGGTAGGTTGGTGATCGGTGCAGGGGTGAGTGTTGGTAGGTGCATTGATTAGCTGGATATAAATGTGCGAACCTTAAGTTATTAGAATGACTCACCTCTCAGGGTGAAATCTGCTGCTAAAACACAACTAAAGAAAACACAAGATGTACTTACTGTCATGGAAATACACAACAAAACCAATTTCTCCTGAGTGGGAAAGCAACAAACCTTATTAAACCAGCGTTCTTTGTCATTTTGTTGTTCCTGGGTCACAATGAAAATTATACCTTATGTTTTCTGCCAGATCTGTTATGACTTTAAAATACTGCTGAAAGCTACAAAGTCACTTTGCCAAAAGTTGGCAGATTAAGGTTGTGCCTTAAAAGGGGAATTTGTTGAAGATAGAACTTGCCCGTAGGAACTTGCCTGTTTTCTTGGCTGTTGCTTCTCCAAATCGCCTGTACAGAGTGCATGTGCAAGACAACAATTGCAAATGAAATCTGAGCACCAAACCTCCAAATGTTGATGTTTTAATTTTTGTTAGTAAAATTTACAACAGTGAATGTGCCATGAAAGTCCTGTTAGTTATCTTTGATTATAAAACAACTGCAGCAAATGTAGGTTAAAATCATGCCCCAAGTTGAGGTAAATATCATTTTCCCATACTTAATGTCTTTAAAAGCTCTTCCTGTTTTATTGTGATTTGTTTTGGGGAGTTTTCTGAAATCAAGGCAGATTCTTGTCAATGTTTTGAGAATATTATTATTTTCCTGGAAAGCTGATATTTGCAATAAGTGAAATTGAAGACACAATATTCCAAGGTTAATATTTTGCCGGTTCTGCACAATGTGTTCACATAAAGACTGATAATCCAATTGTTGAAGCTTTCTGGAACAAATTGAATCTTAAGTTCTAAATTGTTTAACTATAACATATCTGGCAAAGTTGTGTTAACAGTTCAATTGCTGGACTCTTTCAAACATGACAAATTTATCTGCCCAGTGGCTTACGCACTTTATTTTTAAAATTTGCAATCAGCATTTAGGAATTGTTTAGCATTTTTGAGATTGTTAGTAGATTCAGTTCATGCATGGTTATTCGTGCCCTATGTTCATTTATTATCATGTAAAGATATGAAATTAATGTAGATTATTGCAATGTTCTTTCATGGACAAGAAATTGGATTTGTGTGTGCACACATCTTCTCTTAAAGAAGATGATTACTGGCAATTAGAGTGATAAATATATATATATATAATATTATTGATATATATATATATTATATATTTATAATATTATTACACTTAATAACTTAAAAAGCCTTAAACAATAGTGGTAATGAAATCACAAATGTTAGATTCTACATAGTATTAGTAGAAGTGTGAAAATGAAGCCAAATTGAATGTTTAAGATAGAGTGCTGTGCTGCAAGGTTCCCAGGGGGACTAATGTCTGTGCCCTATCTACAGCTGTGGATTCCCATGTTTTAGCATTCAGATCCTGTTTGGCGGCAGCAAGTGGGACAGTGACAGATGTGATAAAATCATGACTGTGTCAGGCAGTGCAATTGACCAAGAGCGATTGGGCCATTTTTTTGATTTTTTTCTATAAAAGTGAAAATACATACAAAATAATCCAAAAGAAGTAAGGGTAAAATATAGCATGATATCAAATATTAACATAGCATCGTGTATATAAGGCGACTTGGCCTTTCAATTGAAAATGCACCTGCAAGTATTGGGTTAATTGGTAATCATTACAAAATGGACATTGAGTGTTGCAATGTGAGATGCATGAATTACACAAGCTATAATGGTCAACAATAGTTTCCTGTGAATGAATTGACGATAGTCGAAGAGCTATAAAACATGGAAACAGCCCTTTCAGCCAAACCTGTCCAGACTGTCCCAGTTAGCATTCTGAGCTAGTCCCACATGCCTGAATTTGGCCCATAGCCCTCAAAAGCCTTTCTATCTATATATATATATATATATTACAGCCAACCTTGACGGTGCTGGAGGTAATGTCCCGGTCCCTCTCCTACCGGCACGCTCCTCATGTTCATCACCACCAGCAGCTCCGTTCTTGACTCTCTGGTCTTCGGGGTTCCGTGCTTCCCCCGCACTTGGCCGTTGTGTCTTGTCCCTTGTTCTCGCCAGTCCTTGTCCGGCTCATCCTCGTTCTCGGTGGTCATTTTGGCCGCCGGGCTCGACCTTGTTAGCCGGCCAAGTCATGAATGCAACAGTGAGCAGTGACTAAGAACATTAAAACTAGCAACAACAAAAAAACAGCTGCCCTTCAGGACATGGTTTAAGTCTGAGAGGTGGAAGCCTGACCTGAGGATCATGCATCATTTAGAATGTTACAGATATACGGTCTGATTATCTGTAAAATAATATTAAATGCAGAGCATGATTTGCAGATTAGTAATCAGAATACAAAGTAATCTGTTGTAATTAGTTTTGATAACGTTAGTAATCAGAGCACTGATTAGGAAAACAAGCAGAAAACAGCTTGGAATAAATCTGTTTCTTCTTGGCAGTTTAAAAAGTGTGTCTTCATTCTGAAGCCACAATATTACAAGACAAAATTTAAACAAACACAATGGCACTTTAACTGCAGTCCAGTGCTAAAAGCAAGATCATATGTACTAAAGATCATTTGTCCCACAGTTGAAAGGCCTTGACCATTCCCATTATCACAAGAATTATCAGGTCATAATTTGTCAAAGATTTTGTAAAACTGTGGGAAGATGTAATGGTATTATCATTGCAATGGAAGTACTGAATGAGATCAGCCAACGAGTCAGGGAGTGGGGGTGGAAAGCCATTGTCATGGGATGGTGGTGGAGACAGATATAATAGTGGTGTTTAAGAGGCTTTTAGATAGGCACATGGAAGTGCAATGAATAGAGGGATATGGATCAACTTGGCACAGATGGAAGTGCAGAGCAGGCTAGCCTGTATCTGTAAAAAGGAGAAACCGAGTAGAATACATTTTGGTGTGCACCTTCCACTGTTCCGGTATCACAACCTTTATATATCTATATATTCATATTCTGTGTAGCTACTGACCTGTTGTGCACTTTCAGCTTTTTCTCATTTAGTTCAGATTACCTGCATTTGATGATTTAGTGTTATGTTACAGATAAAAGATATTATGAACACCTCAAAGTGTTGTGACCAAATATTGCTTTCCTTTTTTCGCCTAGAGGGGTTGCAGTTATATGAATCATTCTTGAAGACATCTTGTTTAAATTTTGAAAATGCATTTTGAATTTGATCTTCTGCATTTGTTAGAAACAAGCAGGAAAATGAATGGGAGGGAGTGAAGGAAAGATGAAAAGTGATCCTTGCTTTATTACAGCCAGAGGTAGGGTTGGACTGATAAATACTCCTTTAAATGGGAGAACCATTCATCCAGGCTTATTTCGAGGCTCGCAGTATGGGCTTTGCTTGAAACTCGTCCAAAACTGATGTAGTCACTGTGAACTCTCACAATATGGTTTCTGTTTTTGCAAAAATGAAATAGTAACTGGTGCATTCTTCCCACCGCCCACTGAAGATAGCACCCTGTTTATTCTATGTACAAACAAAGTAACCGGTGACTCTTTGCATTTGAAATTGTTCCAATATATTTTTTGGATAGCCAGTATAAATAGCTTTAACCTTGAGAATATTAAATCTATTAAAATATAGGTGTCAATTACATCACCCTGCTTCAGTGGTCATGTTCATTATCACCAAGATATCATCAAATATCTTGTAAGAGTGTATTAGATCCAAGGATATAATGCCCCCCCCCCCCCCACCCTGCATCAGTCTGAAGAAGGGTTTTGGCCCGAAACTTTGCCTATTTCCTTCGCTTCATAGATGCTGCCGCACCCGCTGAGTTTCTCCAGCAGTTTTGTCTACCTTCGATTTTCCAGCATCTGCAGTTCCTTCTTGAACATATAACGGCTCAGTAGTTTGGGAAAGTTTCATGTCCCATCTAGTACCCAGGCTCAGGTTCAGTCTGGATAAGAAGATGCAAGCTCCTCTTTGCCAGGTATGAAGGACCTTGGTGAATTAATGAGGAGAACATAAGCCTGCAGCACGGAATCATCCTCAACTTCATGCCATCTGCCAGTCTCACTTAAACAAAATGTTAAGATGATGCGGTGCATGGAATGCCAGAACTGAGGAAGAATGAAGTTGAGCCTTACTGGCCAAACCTTTACAATACATCCGTTACGTTATTAGTTAGATGGAAAGGTAAATATTTCGAATCCCTCACTTAATTATCAGGAAAGGAGAAACTGAAAATAAACAATCTTTTGAAAGAATAATGCATAATATTGAGGGGTACTTCAATGCAGTTAAGCTGAAAGTTGTGGCTTTTTAAAAAATTACTCCCAATGCATTTTATGGACGTTGAAAAAACTTCTAATTGAAGACATTGGAAAGTTTGTCTCTTAGGCTGATTAAATATTCAACAAACCAGCATGCAACTGCTTTTCTTGCCCTACTTTAAATGTCTTTTATTCAGAGTTCTGCTCAAAATTTTATGTCACATTTCATTGACCTAGGCTGTGGGTAACCAAGGTCTTAGGATTGCTTTGCTAGGTTGGTTCTGGTGCAAATCAACACCTGCCTCAGAAATGGCCTGGAACTGCTTCAAGTCAGCAGCAGATGCTATCTCACAGGCTCTGCACTCTGCTCAGGACCAATTGCAAAAAAGGAATACAGATGTCAGGCTGCTGTTCATCAACTACATCTTTGCATTCAATACAATCATTTCCTCCAAACATCACCAAACTCCAAGATCTGGGCCTCCATACCTCCCTTTGCAACTGAATCCTTGACTTTTTAGTGGTCTGATAAACGACTCCTGGAGTTTTCAACAATACTTTATTCGAAAGTTCAAGTTGCAGCATATAGGTTTAACAGACACGTCTGGCCACATTCGTGGTCAGCGCTGAACTAACGCGCGCAAGGGAAAAAACGCACGAAAACAACAGCCCCTCCCGAGTCACGTGACCGCGGCTTCCGAACGCCAGGTACGATATCTGCGTGCGCTAGCAGGCGCCGCTACAACTTTCTCTTTATAGACTATAGAACAGTACAGACACAAAAAGCTGGAGTAACTCAGCGGGACAGGCATCATCTCTGGAGAGAAGGAATGGGTGACGTTTCGGGTCTCGACCCTTCTTCAGACTCAGACTTCAGAGTTCCTTCCTACATAGAACAGTACAGCTCAGGAACAGGTCTTCAGCCCACAATGTCTGTGCTGAACATGATGCCAAGTTGATCCATTTTGTTCTATTCATTGCACTTCCATGTGCCTATCTAAAAGCCTTTTAAACACCACTATTGTATCTGTCTCTACCACCATCCCATGGCAATAGCGTTCTATGCCCCCACTCCCTGGCTCATTCAGTACGGATCACTTACAACATCTCTTTTTCACTGACAGTCAGTATAGAAATACCTCAAGGCCGATTGGTCTAATTATTTTAAACACACATCTATGACCAAGCACAACTCCAATGCCATCTACAAATTTGCTAATCACACCACTGTTGTCCGTCAAAATCTATGTACAGAATAAAGATAGGATACCAGGTTGAGTGGTGCTGCAACAATAACCTCTTGCTCAATGTTAACAGAATTAAAGACTAATCATTGACTTCAGAAAGGGGCAGTCAGGAGACCAAGTACCTGCCAGTTTTTATCAGTGGATGAGTGATGTAGAGAGTTAGCAGCTTCAAGTTCCTGGGTATCAACATCCTAGATGACGTGTCCTGGGCCCAGCACATAGATATACTCATGAAAAAGGCGTGCCAGTGCCTCTACTTCCATTAAACGTAGAAGTTTAAAGAGATTTAATGTCATCAAATACTCTGCCAAATGTCTAAAGATGCACCATAGCAAGTATTCTGATTGGTTGCATCATGGCCAAGAACACAAAGGGCTACCGAGCGTGGTGGACTCAAGCTGATTCATCACAGGCACAACATTCCCACAATCGAAAGCATTTACATGAGACGCTGCCACAACAAGGTGGCATCCCCATCATGTATGCCATGTTCTCTTCTCACTGCTACTGTCGGGCAGGAGGTAACAAAGCCTGAAGTCCCACACCAACAGGTTCAGGAGCAGCTATTTTCCAACAATTATCAGCCATGATCATATTGAATGGCGGTGCAGGTTCGAAGGCCAAATGGCCTACTCCTGCACCTATTTTCTATTGTCTATTAATTATCAGGTTCTTGAATTAAATCTGCACAACTCATCCACCTCAGCAACAAAACACTATGGACCATGTCTTGCTCCACTATGAACATGTTTCTTCAATGTGTACTTTTGCACAAAGCGTCCATCATCTTTTTCTGTTCACTCCAAGCTTTTAATTGTACCTGAACCTTACTGTATTTATGTATATGACAATTAACTCGAATTCACTTCACTCTGGAACTGAAATCAACAATCTGTCAACCTTGAAAAATGTTAGTAATTTCTTTCTTTCTCTAAATGTTTGACAGTTTCTTTCTTGGTCTGATGCTCTCTTCCAATGCCAGTTATGCAACTTTAGTGGGACTATTATCTCTGATCCTCTGCCAGTGCCTCAAGAGGATTACTACATATTTCAGTGACTGTGTTCCTGAGAGTTGGTTAGGTGAATGGCCTGCCTGGCACAAAGATAATATTTCACTTCATTTCTCTCCCACCATAGCTCCAGCTTTTTTATCTCTTCTCATGCTTTTTAATTCAGGATTTAATTTTTTTTAAACATATTTCCATTTCAACCAATATGCATAGGAAGATAGACAATACCTATCATCAGTCTAAAGGGCCTGTCCCACTTTCACGACCTAATTCACGACCTTTTTTACTCGTGGACATTTTTCATCAGGCTAGAAAAACGCCCGACCTACTTGATGCCACGAGTACCTACGACTAGCGTCACGACCTACCTACGACCTACCTACGACCTCCTACGACCTCGTGACGACCATGATGCGAGTATGAGTCAAGGGCAAACTCGGCAGAGGTCGTGAATTAGGTCGTGAAAGTGGGCAGGCCCTTAAACCAGCACCTGCAGCTCCTTCCTACACAATATGCATAGGAACTCTACCCTAAGGACTTTACAGGAATATTATCAATCAAAAGTTGACACTACTTGATCTGCTTAAGGAGCAAATGACCAAAAGCTTGGTTGAAGTTTGTGTTAAAGAAAGGGAAAGTGGTATGCAGGCTGAATGGTTTAGGGAGGAAAGGATGAGTAAGTTGTGAACATTTTTATCGGAATTAATTGCTGCTGGACAGGTTTACGTTCGGTTATGATCAAGAGGCAGAACTGGTGGAACGTAGATAGCCCAGAGGACTATAGAGTTGGATCAGATGTCAAATGGGAAGGGAGATCATGTGGAGAAAAAAAAAAGGGCCAGACCCTTTATAGTCAGGAGATTGCTATTCTATCTGAGTAAGCACAACAAAACTGGGAATGTTTTTGACGGAGCTCAAGTTGACAGATAGTAGATTGTGGGAGATTCACCAGGAAGGCACTGATGAGGTTGAGTCAAGAGCTGATAAGGAGTAGTTATGTATTTTCTCAGCCCATGAGCTGAGGCTGTGGTGGACTTCGGCCATGTTATGAAGGTGGAAATAAATAGTTATAATGATGGCAGGGATTTGTGGTTTCAAGCCTATTTTGGGGGTATACACTAAACCATGAACAATTTAGTTTAGTTTCAAGGGTACAGTGTCGCAATGGTCAGTTATGCGACTCGCAGCAAGATTTCTGGATCATTCCAACATGTTAGCTGGGGAAATTAACTTAAAATTCTTAGTTTCACTAATAGTAATCACAAAACCACTGCACTATCATAGAAAATACTGGCTCACGGATGTCCTTGGCTGAGGATGGGTGGGGGGGGGGGGGGGGGGGGGTAGAGTTGCATGTAGTCTGCCATCTGGTCTTATCACTGTGATGTCAGACCTAATAACATGGTTGCTCTTGACGGCCTTCTCAGTTCACGAGCAATTAGGTTACAGAGAATAAATGCCTGTCTTTCCAGAAATATCTACATCTTGTAAAATAATATGTAAAACAAAAGTGCCAGGGAGAGGATTAAGTGGCTAACATGGCATTAAACCTTCATTGCTTAACGGTCATTATCTTCTTCATGAGGCATGAGCTGAAAATAATCAGGTGCTTAATAACATATGACAGACAATGGCTCTGGTTCACTCGTGTACATATATAAGGAGAAACTTCCTGTTCATCTAATATTAAAATGTGTAAATGTCTTCAGAAGAATAATGGCACAATTTATGTATATTTAGCATCTTTAGTTGTGCATCATCTGTTTTTTTCTGTTTGTGCAATAGCCGAAGTTCTCTGGTGCCTTTGATCATTGCCTCACTTTAAATTTCTTGCATGCTATTGATTTAGTGGATTTTCCTCTACTCCTTCCAGTCTAGAATAATTGTTAAGGTCAAGCTGTAAAATTGTAATGATGAAGTAGAAACCATGAACTATTTTTATGCATAATAAGTAATTCCTTGTTTTTTTCAGAAATTTTGTTGGGAATTTAAATATAAGGATGATATCTGTTCTATTAGAATTCTCCAGAAAGTGAAAAAAAATTGTTTTGATGATGTTCCAGAATACAATAAACATTGCGTTAAACCTTCATTGTTTAACAATCATGATCCTCTTCCTGCGGCATAAGTTGAAAATAGACATGTAAGTAATCAAGAGTTAAAATTGGCATGTCGCAAAGGTGATACTATGGTTGTTATGGGAGATTTCAACATGCAGGTAGACTGGGAAAATCAGGTTGGTGCTGGACCCCAAGAAAGAGAGTTTGTGGAGTGCCTCCGTGATGGATTCTTAGAGCAGCTTGCACTGGAGCCTACCAGGGAGAAGGCAATTTTGATTTAGTGTTGTGTAATGAACCGGATTTGATAGGGGAACTTGAGGTAAAGGGGCCATTTGGAGGTAGTGACCATATTATGATAAGTTTTAATCTACAATTTGAGAAGGAGAAGGGAAAATTGGAAGTGTCAGTATTACAGTTGAACAAAGGGGACTATGGAACTATGATGAAGGAGCTGGTCAAAGTTGACTGGAAAGTACCCTAGCAGGGAAGACAGTGGAACAACAATGGAAGGTATTTCTGGGAATAATACAGAATGTGCAGGATCAGTTCATTCCAAAGAGGAAGAAAGATTCAAAGGGGAGTAAGGGGCGACCGTGGCTGACAAAGGAAGTCAAGGACAGTATAAAAATAAAAGAGAAGTATAACATAGCAAAGATGAGCGAGAAGCCAGAGGATTGAGAAACCTTTAAAGAGCAACAGAAGATAACTAAAAAGGCAAATATGGGAAGAAAAGATGAGATACGAGGTAAGCTAGCCAAGAATATACAGGAGGATAGTAAAAGCTTCTTTCGGTATGTGAAGAGGAAAAAATAAGTTAAGACCGAAGTTGGACCCTTGAAGACTGCAACAGGTGAATTTATTATGGGGAACAGGAAATGGCAGATGAGTTGAACAGGACTTTGGATCCGTCCACTAAGGAAGACACAAACAATTTCCCTGATTACTCGTGGCCAGAGGATATAGGGTGACGGAGGAAATGACGAAATTCACATTAGGCAGGAAATGGTGTTGGGTGGACTGATGGGACTGAAGGTGGATAAATCCCCAGGGCCTGATGGTCTGCATCCCAGGGTGCTTAAGGAAGTGGCTCTAGAAATTATGGACGCATTGGTGATAATTTTTCCAATGTTCTGTAGATTCAGGATCAGTTCCTGTGGATTGGAGGGTTAGCTTATGCTATACCACTTTTAAAGAAAGGCGGGAGAGAGAAAACAGGGAATTATAGACCAGTTAGCCTGACATCGGTGGTGGGGAAGATGCTGGAGTCAATTATAAAAGATGAAATAGTGGCACATTTGGATAGCAGTAACAGGATCAGTCCGAGTCAGCATGGATTTACTAAGGGGAAATCATGCTTGACTAATCTTATGGAATTTTTTGAGGATGTAACTAGGAAAATGGACAAGGGAGAGCCAGTGGATGTAGTGTACCTGGACTTTCGGAAAGCATCTGCTAAGGTTCCTCATAGTAGATTAGTGGGCAAAAATTAGGGCACTGGGGGTAGGGTACCGACCTGGATAGAAAAATTGGTTGGCAGCCAGGAAACAAAGAGTAGGGATTAACGGGTCCCTTTCAGAATGGCAGGCAGTGACTAGTGGGTACCGCAAGGCTCGGTGCTGGGACCGCAGCTATTTACAATATACATCTATGATTTAGATGAAGGGATTCAAAGTAGCATTAGCAAATTTGCATATGACACAAAGCTGGGTGGCAGTGTGAACTGTGAGGAGGATGCTATGAGAATGCAGGGTGACTTCGACAGGTTGGGTTACTAGGCGGATGCATGGCAGATGCAGTTAATGTGGATAAATGTGAGGTTATCCACTTTAGTGGCAAAAACAGGAAGGCAGATTATTATCTGAATGGCGTCAAGTTGGGAAAAGGGAAGTGCAAAAGGATCTGGGGGTCCTTGCTCATCACTCGTGCAGTGAGGACAAGAACAGGGAGATAGGGGATCTGAATGTGTGCCTGAGGGCTGGAGCAGGGAGCAAGGATTTATTGACCACTGGGATCTCTTCTGGGTAGGGGTGACCTGTACAAAAGGGACGGTTATACCTTAACTGGAGTGGGACCGACATTCTGGCAGGCAGGTTTGCTATGGCTACATGTGTGGGTATTTAGCTAAATAGTGGTGGGGAGGGATTGACAAATTGGGAGTATAAAGATAGAGTTGAAGGGGAAGTGGCTGCAGGGAAAAATTACAAAAGATTCTCAAATTAATGGGAAGGTAAGCTCGAGAA